>SJYA01001064.1:1091880-1114778 GCA_006410615.1 Neotragus moschatus | reverse complement strand
TACTAGGCATGTTACCAAATGAAGAAAATACAGTGATGTGCTTCTAATTCATTGTCATCATTAAAAATCTCGAGATGAGCAGTATAGACGGGTTTTAATAAGATTATCATTAATATAAAATTTAAAAGTTCCAAAGGAACATTAAATCATTATTTCCAATATTGTTTGTGACAACCTCAGGGATTTGAATATTGAAGAAGGAAACTTAAAATACTTTCCTTTGAACCTTTGAGGCATTCCATCAAATCCTCCTTGAGATTCATCTATAGCCTACTGAAAATCAACCAGGTACAGAGAGCTGGACTAGGTTCTAAGAGGAGTCATCATAAGAAAGGTAAGCAGAAACAGTAATTTTAAATATCTGTTAATACTTATAAATTACTATTTCTTAAACCAGGAGGGCCAGGCTATAGGATGGAGGCAAGGTGAAATACAGTATGTAGAAGTATATTTTAGGTAGGAAAAGGCATGCTGGAGAAAGCTTGGACTTGAGAGGAGGTGAGCTGTGTAGTTTATATTTTGCTGGGACAAAGGTTACAAGTGAGGGAATGCATGTTCCCTTGTTGGAGACGATTAAAGCCTTCATCAGGAGTTTCCATTTCCATGTTAGAGAAACAGCCAGGGGTCACTGAACACTTAGAAGAAGAATAAAGAAGGAGTTATACAACTTAGCATAATGCATATAGGTGGCCAATAAGTGGTTTTATTCAACAGATGCCTACAAATGGCATTTATTCAGAGGTTCAAAATCTCCCAACTAGGGTCGCTTACCAATTTTAGAGACAGTAATTAATAAACAGCTCTAGAACTGTTATATAGACCAAAATAAACAAAAGGGGGGAAGTACTAATTCACGTGTCTTTGTTAGAAATTTTCATCATGTAAAGCATATACATAGAAGCTGCAAGCCCAGGCTGGGAATTGGACTAGCCAGGACATTGGAGATCCTGATAGAATTGCCTATAGGGGACCTTTCATGCTTCCTCCCCTGCCCCTAACCCAGCTGCTTCTCAATAACCAGCTCCAAGCTCCCAGCTATCCGTCCATCCACAAGGAGGACCAGGTCCTCCAGGTCACCCTTCTCTCTGCTTCTCGGGTATTGCTGAGGTCAAGAGGGGCTTTACCAGCCAGAGGCCGTCTCTGGACAGGTTGCAACCACTGTGCCTTTTCTGAGGCATGGGTGCTGATAAGCCACTTGCTTCTCTGGTGCAGAGGACAGAGCATCCAAAATGGGAAAGGAAAAGACTGGTTTGCAGTTGCTGCAGCAGAATCAATCTAGTGCTATTTGGAGGTAGAGAGTAAGGCAACAAATGAAAAATACTTGGCAGTAAAAGATTTCTTCCAAAAAACTAAGTTAGCCAAAGAGATCTGAATCAAGAAAATGGCATGAAGATTTCAGGAAGAATTCTTCATGTTAAGGGCGAATGTGGCTGGACAGATACAATGAGGAGAAAGGAACATGAAGAAAAGATACTTAACAATACCAGGTTTCTGATATGTTAACACTTTTGTATGCCCTACCTGTTTCCTTTCCTATTCATGTTTGATAAACCACTGATGTTAAGTAACCAGGCACTGTCATATTCTAAAATGATTTTTCCTAATTAGAAAGAAATGGTGCCTAAATATGTTTGAGCAGCAATAGAGATGGAAGGATTTTTGCAAGAATTGTTGAAGAAAAAGCTAATTTCTGGAACTACTCTAACTGTGCTATATTTCTGAGTAATTTAGAACAATTCAGCTACTTCATCATAAAGTCTCTTGATACCAACTTGACCCCTTGAACCCTCAGTCTGATGTTAGAGTATTTACTAAATATTCTTTTAATGTAGAAAATCAGCAGACCCTTTATCATGAAGTCACTCGAATAACTAAAACAGTTGTATATATTTGGATCCTCAGTAATACTACAAGTTGGATGTTCTGGGGACACCTAAGATCTCAGGCACTCGGGTATTTTCATTTATGAAGTGTGGTCTTTCATTAAGGTAACAAAGCATCACCAAACAAGAATATTCTGTCACCAAGTTTTGTTGATTTTACCTCCGAGAGATAAACTTTTTCATTTCCTTCCGTCTCTATGTAGGACAACTCTAATCCAAATCTCCATCATTTCCCACCAGAATTTTTAAAACGCCTTCCTAGTTGGTCTCCAAACATCCATTCTTACTCTTTCGTCTCTTTTCTACAGTGTAGCTACACAACAAAAGGCAAATACAGGTATGCCACTTCCCATTTACAGACTTTTCAATGGCTCCCCGTTGCTCTTTGGGGAAAGACCACGCATTTTAACGTGGCCAACAGTGCTCACGCAGTCTGGGTGCCTCCCTTCCACCGTCATCATTCACTAGGCTCTCCCACAGTCTGCTTCCACCCTTCTCTAAGCTCCAGTACTCTTTCTGTTCTTGGAGTGCAGCTTGGCTTCCCTGGCTATAGAGCCTTTGCCTGTGCTATTCCTTCTGCATCAAATACCTCCTCTGTTTTTGTTTGTTTCTTTGTTTTTTGCTTTTATCAACTCCTATTCGCACTTCAGACCTCGTGTCTCATTGGACTTCTTTAGAGAATGCTGTTCCCATGACTAGAACAAATTCACCTCTTTTCTCTACAGAAACATGTCACTTCTCTTTCATGGCACTGAAAACAGCTGTCATTTTATATTTCCTTCTGGGATCATTTGATTTCTGAGCTCTCCACTGTATTTCACTTCTACTGAATCCTAAAGCTCTAGCATGTTGGTGCTGTTTTAGTCGCTAAGCTGTGTCTGACTCTTTAGCAATCCCGCGGATTGCCAGGCTTCTCTGTAGTCTGCCAGGCTTCTCTGTCCGTGGGATTTCCCAGGCACGAACACTGGAGTGGGTTGCCATTTCCTTTTCCAGGAGATCTTTCCAACCCAGGGATCGAACCTGCATCTCCTGTTGGCAGGCAGATTCTTCACCACCGAGCCAGCAGGGAAGCCCAAGGGTCTAGCACAGGATTTAGCTCATAGTAGGTTCCTGATGAATACCAGGTTGATTTGAATAAAGCAATCAACTAACATTTATACTTTATTCCTGTGCATGGACTAGCCAGATAAACTCCTTGGCTTATACTGGGTGAAATATTATATTCTGAATTGGTGACTTTCAAAATGAGGCGCTTTTATTTCTCAGTGTTCTCTGTGAAAAAAACGTCACCTACCCTTTCATTTGCCCACACGAGACTATGCCTAAGAACATACATACATTCTTTTACCATGCTAAGTTCTCAATGTAGCTATTATTACATAGCCACTGTTCAAAAAGAAAATTTTCTTCCTCACTGAATAAAGTGTAGAGACTTAAATCACACTGAACAAATATTATATATGAACAGGTGTGCTCATTGTTTAATTTTTAGAAAGGATAGAGAAAAGCACACGGCAAAGGGTGAGTTTCTCAATGAATTTAAAACACTTCCTCATCTGAAACTGTAACTCACTATATTTACTTACAATCTAGGGGGAAAATGCCAATAATATTAACACCTTTCCAGCAGAAAACATACACCAACTTTAATCATGCAATATTTTAAGACAGCAATATACATATTGCTGAAAAAGAGTGTTTAAATTTGCCTAAAAACTATTAAATATGTCTACTCTTAAAATGTGTTGCAATCAGAATTAATGAGAATAGCTCTTAGTACATGAAAGTACCCTGAGTCTAATAGATAATCTTTGGTAAACTGCAGCAGAAAGTGTACTGGCAAGCATATTGATGCAGGACAAACCTGCATATATAGTTCTGTTTACCGTCACTTCAACAGTGCTCGAGTTTCTGTATCTCTTGCCAGTTTCTCATAGTAGCATGGTGTGCAAGGAAGTAGATAGACAAGGCTAGAAAATTGGTACTGCCAATATTGGAAGCCCGCCAAGAAGATGAAAAGTACTCACTTATCATTCATCAAACGAATACCAGAAAGCAGAATTTCTATTGTAATTTCACCTCATTTTCTTTGTTATGGTACATTTGACAGTACAATCAAAACAGTAGGGTCTGGATATCTCTAGGTGGAATTCAAAATATTCAGTTCACCAGTAAATATAATCCCTGAGTGAATACTACTGTTCACGACAATATAACATGTCTGAAATTGGAAAATAAAATTATGATAAAAGATGGAAATGTGTCTCTTCTTTACAGTAAGAGGTCCTGACCTAGAGAACAGAATAAGAAATTTGAATTCAAAAGACACGATACACCTAGACTGCTGATACACAAGATACCCATAGAAACAAAGAAAAGGCCAGACTTTCTTATGCTGCTTCTCTTTAGTATTATCTCTGTGTTCAGAGAAGGCTGACAACATTCAAACAAGTGGGAGCAAGAAAGCTACAACCAGACTCTGCGGGAACTTACCACGTGTTCTCCTTCTTTAGGGGTAAGGACGACTGAGAGCAAAATGATTCCAAGATCATGGTCAGGATAATGGGGATCTTTCAGTGTTAAGGTCACATCCGTGGGCCTAAGATATAAAATGTTAAGATACTGAGCATGCAGGAAACCAGCAGCAAAAAGCAATCTACTGAATGAGAAAAGATAGTTGCAAATGGTAACATGCAATGAGGGTTTAATACCCCAAATGTGTAAAGAACTCATATAATTCAATATCAAAAAAACCCCAAGCAATTGGATTTAAAAATGGGCAGAGGACCTAAATAGACATGTTTGCAAGAAGGGACATGCACATGGCCAATGGACACATAAAACAATGCTCAAAAATCACTAATTATCAGGGAAATACAAATCAAAATACAATGAGATATCACCTCACATCTGTCAGAATGGCAATTACCAAAGAAGCAACAAATAACTGTTGGTGAGACTGTTGAGAAAAAGAAACACTTGTACATTGTTGCTGCTACTGCTGCTGCTAGTCGCTTCAGTCGTGTCCGACTCTGTGTGACCCCATAGACGGCAGCCCATCAGGCTCCCCCGTCCCTGGGATTCTCAAGGCAAGAACACTGGAGTGGGTTGCCATTTCCTTCTCCAATGCATGAAAGTGAAAAGTGAAAGTGAAGTCGCTCAGTCGCGTCCGACTAGTAGTGATCCCATGGACGGAGGAGCCTGGTAGGCTGCAGATAGCCAGGCAAGAGTACTGGAGTGGGGTGCATTGTTAGTGGAAATTTAAATTGGCGAGGCCACTATGGAAAATGGTATGGAGATTCCACAAATAATTAAAAATAGAGCTACCAGATGATCAAGCAGTTCCACTCCTGCCTGGGTATCCATCCAAGATTGGAAGAGAAACATGTACCCCATGTTTATTGCAGCATTGTTTACAATAGCCAAGGTATGGAAGCAACCAAAGCCTCCACCAAGAGATGAATGGATGAATAAGATGTGGTATGCACACACAAAGGAATGCTACTCAGCCATAAAAAGAACAAAATCTTGCCATTTGCAACAATATGGGTGGACTTGGAGGGCATTATGCTAAGTGAAATAAGTCACACAAAGACAAATACTATATGATTTCAGTTATATGCTGAATCTAAAACAAAACAAAACAGAAACAGACTCACAGATACACAGAACAAACGGTTGCCGGAAGGGAGGGAGCAGGGGAACAGATCCAATAGATGAAGGGGATTAAGATACATAAACTTCCAGTCATTAAATAAATACAGGGGATGTAATGTACAGCATAGAAAATATACTTAACAATGTTGCAATAACTTGGTATGATGAAAGATGGTTACTACATTTATTGGAAACCTATTGATTTATAGGTTTGCCTATAAATGTCAAACCACAATGTGGTATACCTGAAACCTATATTGTATGTCAAGTATGCTGATTCATGTCAATGTATGGCAAAATGAATACAGTATTGTAAAGCAAAACAAACTAAAAAATAAAAATTTAAACTTAAAAAAATAAATAAAAATAAATAAATAAATAAATAAATAAAAAGGGCATGATTCTGAACTCTACCCATGATGACTCTGCTTCTGTAGATCCAGCCTGGAGTCTGGAAATCTATATATTTACAAATGTGCCCAAGCAATTTGGGGGAACCACAGCTACTTTCCAATGCTAAGATTTTACAATCCTAGGCTGCTCTTTCAAGAGAAGGCAATTGCACCCCACTCCAGTACTCTTGCCTGGAAAATCCCATGGGTGGAGGAGCCTGGTGGGCTGCCATCCATGGGGTTGCTAAGAGTCGGACATGACTGAGAGACTTCACTTTCACTTTCATGTATTGGAGAAGGAAATGGCAACCCACTCCAGTGTTCTTGCCTGGAGAATCCCAGGGATGGAGGAGCCTGGTGGGCTGCCGCCTATGGGGTCGCACAGAGTCGACTGAAGTGACTTAGCAGCAGCAGCAGGCTACTCTTTCACATGATTCTTAATTCACCGATTCAAGGAATGATGCTGTGAGAAATTTGGATGGTTTTTTGATGTTAGAGGTTTTAACTGAAGCATAAGGAACCAAGCAAACTCTTAATATACATAAATTATAAGAGCTGTGATGCAAATTGCTCCAATATTAACTTTAGTTATAACTAATCATGGTTTGAGAGTAACAGCTTGATCCTTTTAACAAATGCTCATTCGTCACTATATTATATACGTGTATAATACATATTTGTACATACACACATATTATATACACATATGTATACACACATGTCTTTACATGGGGTTACAATTTTATTTCGGTCATTTTCCTGTAATAATGATAACATTAAAAAACTAACAGCAAAAGCTTAATTACATTTCTATAATGATTACATGATAAAGATTTAAGAATATTTGCAATTGCTTTACGATGATTATAATTTTCTTCAAAAACAATCCCTTAATGCATTACACAGCAGCCTAAGTATTTATACGGCTGCTATTGCTATCCATCTGTCTATACCCAAAAGCTGCTGATTTCTATACACAGAACGCAATGACATACATGAATGTGTGATTTTTTTAAAGTGGTAACAATGTTTAATTTGTTGGGAGGGGAGGGAATAGTCCACTAAATTCATAAAATAATGAATGTGGTAAAGTAAACATCAAATGCTTGTGTATAATCTTTGAATGTTTTTAACCATCCCCATTAATTTCTAGTTAAAATATTTTTCAGCAATAATTTATATTTAACAGCAAAAAAGAGAAATTTTTGCTTTATGTTAGTAATTTGCAGATCCTTATGCAGGGTCTAGGGAGAAAATAACTGTGGCCTTTGGAGAGGAGCAGCACAGCCCATTCTAGCTGGAGGTGTTTCATGATAATTGACCACATACAACACCTTCAAGGACACAGGCACGGGGAGGCGGGGAGCCAGTCACCACTCTGAGTAAACTGAGTAATGGCCTGCGCTAGATTCTGGGGTGAATGAAGGACATGTAGGAAGTAAGGGAAAGGCTGCTCTTTTGTCCAGCGTGAGGCACAAATGACACTGGAAGCCCAATTAGCTGCCATCATGCTCAGACTGTGACACATAAGGGTTCTGCCACTTATTTCATTTACACGTAAAGTACAAAGTAGTGATCTGGCCCACTGCTCTGCTTTCCTGCTTTCCACTATTCCTCCTATACGATATATAATACGATCATCTTAAACATCTTTAAAACCACCATAGATGAGTTCACAGCTTCCTTTGCAGCCCATTTCAACACTACTTTAGACCTTTGAAAATCTACTTTTTCTTCTGTGGTGGTGTTTTAGTCTCTAAGTCGTGTCTGATTCTTATGATTCCATGGACTGTAGCCCACCAGGGTCCTCTGTCCATGGGATTCTCCAGGCAAGATACTGGAGTGGGTTGCCACTTCGTTCTCCAGGGGATCTTTCCAACCCAGGAATCGAATCCAGGTCTCCTGAATTGCAGGCAGATGTTTTACCGATGGAGCTAGGACTCGTGGTATATTAATCAATACCAATTAGAAAAGTTATGACCAACCTAAATAGCATATTCAAAAGCAGAGACATTACTTTGCCGACTAAGGTCCATCTAGTCAAGGCTATGGGTTTTCCAGTAGTCATGTTTGGATGTAAGAGTTGGACTGTGAAGAAAGCTGAGTGCCGAAGAATTGATGCTTTTGAACTGTGGTGTTGCAGAAGACTCTTGAGAGTCCCTTGGACTGCAAGGAGATCCAACCAGTCCATTCTGAAGGAGATCAGCCCTGGGATTTCTTTGGAAGGAATGATGCTAAAGCTGAAACTCCAGTACTTTGGCCACCTCATGCGAAGAGTTGACTCACTGTAAAAGATTCTGATGCTGGGAGGGATTGGGGGNGACTGCAAGGAGATCCAACCAGTCCATTCTGAAGGAGATCAGCCCTGGGATTTCTTTGGAAGGAATGATGCTAAAGCTGAAACTCCAGTACTTTGGCCACCTCATGTGAAGAGTTGACTCATTGGAAAAGACTCTGATGCTGGGAGGGATTGGGGTTAGGAGGAGAAGGGGACGACCGAGGATGAGATGGCTGGATGGCATCACGGACTCGATGGACGTGAGTCTGAGTGAACTCCGGGAGGTGGTGATGGACAGGGAGGCCTGGTGTGCTGCGATTCATGGGGTCGCAAAGAGTTGGGCATGACTGAGCGACTGAACTGAACTGAACGAACTGAATCAATATCAAATGGTAGCTTCATTGTTAATGATTATGATTAACATGTATAATCTTCCTGCCTCACTACAACCACACCAGCAATGTGAGAGCGAAGAATGTGTCAGTCTAGATTCCTGGTTCTTGACACATTCTGGAAAACAAAGTAGGTGTCTTAAGAATTTTTTTGCCGAATAGTTGTTGTCAATGAGATAGTACGGGAAGATGCTATTATTTCCACTGAGTAAGTGAGAAAGATATACTTGACAAAGGCTGGCTAGTATGAAGACTCACAACCATGATGGACAGAACAGCAACAAGAACCCAGATCTGTTGACATTTTCTGTTGCAAAGGTCTAGCTTCACAACAAGGTATAGTGATTACAACCGTGCAAAAGTTACCTGTTTAACTCCAGTTGTGTGAGATCCAGAAAGGCTGAGCCCATAAAGTCATCCTGCAATCCAAAGTCATAGTCAAACACCTAGGGAGCCAAAGACACAGACATTATTACGAACAGTTCTAATATAAACCTTAAATGAAAACATCTTCATTATAAAATAGTTTTTCTATGTCACCAAAGTCAATACAATTTCCTCAGATTTATTTTTAAAATTTTGTTTTTATGTTTCGAAATGCTAAGGTCTCACAAAACATTAAAAGGGAATTACATTTAATTTTGTAACTAAATTACTGATTTAAAATAAAATAGAATTTTATAGAAGATGAATAACAAAATCAAATAAAATACAGTAAATCGTCAAAAATGTGGGAACTACAGGCTAAGAATATTTACCCCTCATTATAGAAGGTGTATTAGTGTTACTGAAAGGTAAACTGAGTTGGTATGAATTCAACAAATATGTCTTTCATAATGGGCTGCAGGTGATGAAGACAGGACTCCATTTCTGTATTTTTTTCAGGTCATTGAAGACATTCCCTGACGTTCTAGGACAATGTTGTTTTAAAGATATATAGTAAGTAAGCACTAACGTATTATGATTATCAGTTCAGTTTAGTTCAGTCGCTCAGTCATGTCTGACTCTTTGCGACCCCATGAATCGCAGCATGCCAGGCCTCCCTGTCCATCACCAACTCCCGGAGCTCACTCAGACTCACGTCCATCGAGTCAGTGATGCCATCCAGCCATCTCATCCTCTGTCGTCCCCTTTTCCTCCTGCCCCCAATCCCTTCAGCATCTATAGCACTTTATAAATTTGTATTTTATTGTCACAAGCAATCATTCAGGGATAATATTAATGTAACTAATAACAACAAATAGAAAAAGAAAAGGTTGTATTTCTTCTGTCAAAATCATGTGTCCCTTTTGTGCCTTTCATGGTTCAAGTTCATACTATGATGAACAAGACAAGCAATGTGCTTAACCTTTGGATCTTACGTTTCACAGCTGGGAGAGTCAATAAAAACNATTGTCACAAGCAATCATTCAGGGATAATATTAATGTAACTAATAACAACAAATAGAAAAAGAAAAGGTTGTATTTCTTCTGTCAAAATCATGTGTCCCTTTTGTGCCTTTCATGGTTCAAGTTCATACTATGATGAACAAGACAAGCAATGTGCTTAACCTTTGGATCTTACGTTTCACAGCTGGGAGAGTCAATAAAAACCTGAACAGATATGCAGAGTTCTGCAAGGAGCACATGGAGACACAAAAGCACACAAAAGTGTAAGGGAGTGTGTTGGGAGCTGAGGTTTTATATGGGAGTCCAAGAAGGCCTCTTGGAAGAAGTGTGTTTGTGTAGAGCCTGCAATGATGAGAAGGATTAAGCAACTAGAACGGGAAGTGATTAGCATGTTCAAGAATCAGCCAGTAGCCAGCGTGGCTGAAGCAAATTAAGAAAGATGGAGATTGGAGGGAAGATAGGCAGAGAACGCAGAGCTAGATTAGTTCAGTTCAGTCGCTCAGTCGTGTCCAACTCTTTGCGACCCCATGAATTGCAGCACGTCAGGCCTCCNAAAGACCCTGATGCTGGGAAAGATTGAGGGCAGAAGGAGAAGGGGATGACAGAGACTGAAATGGTTGGATGGCTTCATCGACTCAATGGACATAGGTTTGGGTGGACTCCGGGAGTTGGTGATGGATAGGGAGGCCTGGTGTGCTGCGGTTCATGGGGTCGCAAAGAGTTGGACATGACTGAGAGTCTGAACTGAACAGCCATGTTTTGCTTTACTATTTATTTTTTTGTCTAAAACAATTGAGATTCTTGATTCATGCACTTAGGAAATATTTTTGAACCATTCAAGACAAAGCATGTAAGATAATACAAACATCTAACTCTGAAATAATTTTGTTTGGGTGCTCCTCTGTTTATGGTCGTGAAATATTTCCATTCCAACTATTCAGGTGTTTCCATTCAAATGTCTAGAAAAGTGTCTCCCTCTTCAAACAATACATCACAGAAACAGAATACATTTTGTTTCTATACAAAGAAATACATTTTTAGACCCTCTGCTTCATGAGTTGGAAACATTAGGTATTATTAGGTAGAAGCTGATTGGGACTGAGTAATACCCCTTTTCATTCTCAAGTGAGTTCAGAACAAGAAATGCCTTATTCTGATCGAGTTTATTTATCTATACATTTAAAAATTTAAATTCTATCTATAGAGTTTAAATTTACTTATCTATACATTTAAATATTCTTTACATAGCAATACATTTTCAGAAACAGAAGCCTGGACTCCAACTCAGAGGCCCTGAATCAGAACCTTTGGAGGAGAGACTTGGATCCCTAGATTCTTTAAAATTTTAGGGATAATTCTGATGTACAGTCAGGATTGAGGATCACTGGTTTATTACACGACATTCTTTTAGGGCCCTTAAAACTTACTAAGAAAAAATTTGGGACAAGCCAGTTATATGGTCCTTAGCTTGATCCATGTTTTGAGCTGTGCTGTGCTTAAAGTGGAAAATACAAAAACAACTCTTGGGTTTTCTCTCCCAGCTTCTTTGCTCCCAACGTGTAATTAACCAGGCCTTGTGGTCTCTAAGCAGTGTTACTGTGTCTATTTTCATCATGTATATGTATACATTCTTGCTCTCTCAAACCAAAATTTTTTGCCACCATTTTTTCTGTGTACTTCAGATTTTTGTTTGCTTTTGAGCCTGTTATAATATTCATTTTTAAACACACATTTGACATCTGGATTTCTACATAAATGAATCCTCGTTCTCAAACACAAAGGAAGAGCAGAGGGACTAAGCATTATTTAATGTAATGCCTGGCTGTTCATTTGCGACGCTTTTAAAGAGTGGCGCTTCACATGATTCTGTCGTAGGGGAATATCCCATTAAACAAACAGGTCCTAGAAATTAATCCCTTTCTTCCATAACTTTTCTTTTAAGGGACGTTAAACGAGATGCCAGCAATCCGGGGCTTTCCTTATTAACTCTGCTCTCCTTTCCTATCCATTTCCTTTGTGGTTACAGATGCTCTAACTTATTCCTTCTAAACCTCCCTAGAAAAAAGCTTCCTTACATCCCACTTATCTTTTCCAAAATTTCCTTTTGATCCTTTATCCCAGCTATGTATCGTAAGGGTATTTTTCTCATGTAGACATTTCTTTCTCTCTAACATTTCTGACCATCGAGGTCTTCCCTTTGGTGGGGGGTGGGGGGAGCATTGGCTATGAATATGTGGGTCATCATATATTGATTGCTAAAAGAGAGTAAACTAACCGTGTGCAACAGATTTCCTTTAACCAACATCCACTTGAGAGAGTTTCTTATGCAAATACAGGTTTATTTCTTATGCAAATATAGGTCTGTTCGCCTCATAATGACTTCTAGAAACTTATTAACTCTATACTTGGAGATTCTCTTGTCATTGACTTTATACACGGTCCTGATATGATTTTAATAGCTTCTTGATTCTTTTTCCCTGTTTGTGGAAAAGATAATGACTGGAATCAACACAAGTGAAGATTTGAGGGGAGAAGAAGTGCAGAGATTGTTGAAGAAGGGCTCCTGTGAGATCTGGGGCTCGTGTGAGAAAAAGAGGGGGTGCATGGTGTGGTCAAAGTAGAAAAAGGTTTGGTCACTGGGTGGATAGTCAGAACACAGGAGCCGGAAAGAAAATAAGTATCCAGAGACATGCATTAAAGGGAAGTCAGTTATGTTTCCTTATTTGAAAGTCAAATGAGGAACTGCGGTTAACTCTTTCCATAAATTCTTTCTCTTTTTTCAAAACTACATCAAATGAGAGGAAATACTCTCTTTTTTTCATCTTTGATAATGCAATAGAGACAGGCGTTTTTCTCCCTCTGTTATCTTTAACCTCCTCACCTTCCAAGTAAAGCGTTTTGTTTGCAGCCAGGAATGGTAGACCCCTGATGTTAAAATAATTCTTAAACACAAAGACTGTGTTCTGTGCCAGATCTTATTCTTGCTCTGTCACACGAAAACTTGTTTTTATATGTTCCCAAAGTGTGTTAAATTCATTAACTGCACCAAGCAGCAGGAGATGAACTTCATAGTCCTCCTAAAAATGACTGGAAATAGAACTGTCTGGAGGAAAAGTGCTCCCATGAGCTCCCCCTGGTGAATATAGCTCATTCTGTCTCATCACCAACAGGTTAGAATTGAGTATAGCAGAATATATCTCTGGTGGAAAAACTCATCAGACAGAGAGACATGATTAAAAAACCATTAAATGAGAGTTTCTGCATCAGATTACATTAGGGAAACACAAATAAATGGCTCACCTTTATATATAATGGCTCCCTAAGATGATCAACAAGAAGGCAAGCTTTCTCCTCCCACACAGGATTGAGGTTCTTGTGTATTATTTTACTTCTAAAAACTTCTTTTCTTCCAATTTTAAACTTCACATATGGATCACTTGTCCCTGTTAAAGAGACACAGATCAATCCATGTTAATTGTGCTTTTCTACAGTAGCAAGGCAATAGCTCATCTAAATACCACAAAGTAGTTAAAGGAATAAAATTTAAATAAAACTTATCAAATGGGAAATAAAGATTAAGTGTCTTCCTAAATATCCCCTTAAACATTGAAGTGACAGTAAAGATTAATAAATACTATTATTATTATCATATTTTCTGATCTTAATACTGTAACCTTGTCCTGGTATGTAAAAACTCCATTGCATGCTTCTTATGTAAATTTCATTTAAATCACAGAGGTTAATCTGACGTTTCATCTGGTCAACTATAAAAAAGATGGTCTATGATTTCAGCTGACTTAACTAGTTTTAGACTTATAAATGCTGCTAAAAGTTTACACTAGACTAATTGGCTTCCCTGGTAGCTCAGACGGTAAAGCGTCCGCCTACGATGCGGGAGACCTGGGTTTGATCCCTGGGTCGGGAAGATCTCCTGGAGAAGGAAATGGCAACCCACTTTGGTACTCTTGCCTGGAAAATCCCATGGACTAAGGAGCCTGGTAGGCTACAGTCCATGGGGTCACAAAGAGTCCAACACAACTGAATGAGTTCACTTCACTTCAATGGGTTTAGAAAAGGTGAGTCTTAAATTGGGCTTCAATTTTATCCTTGGTCTCATATTCTCTCTTGTTCATAAGTTTCCATTTTAGAATATTAGGGAAGGATGGAGGTCTCACAGGAAAGCATCAGGATGTAGGAGACAAATGATTATTAAATCATCTTGAAACTTCGTATTATCCCTTAACACTTCCCAAGCTCCCTCTAAAGATAAAGGAAGAGGCGTCACATAAACTGCCCATGGGTATACAANTCTCTTGTTCATAAGTTTCCATTTTAGAATATTAGGGAAGGATGGAGGTCTCACAGGAAAGCATCAGGATGTAGGAGACAAATGATTATTAAATCATCTTGAAACTTCGTATTATCCCTTAACACTTCCCAAGCTCCCTCTAAAGATAAAGGAAGAGGCGTCACATAAACTGCCCATGGGTATACAACAAGCAAGAGATGGAGTCAGGATTACAACCAAGGTTGTCTGATTCTAACATCGGTGCTTTTTTTTTTTTTTGCTTCATCTGCAAGAGGGAAGGGCCTGTATATACTTTCATATGTATTTATACCATTTCTCATTTTGACTGATGAATGAGACCAATCTCGTCTAATGAGTCTATGCTGTTATTGAGGATTCCTAGAAAAGGTAAATCTGGAACATCACCAAGGAAACACCATTACAGTGACAGTCTTCATCCTCAGGAAATCATTCTTTACACAAGATTTGTCTCCCTGAGAATAAAATCTTGTTTCATTCTTTCTGTTTGGTCCAACTTGAAACTATAGTTGAGAACTATGGTCTACATGATTTAAAGAAAACTATGAGGGGGCCTCAGAAGATTATAAACTACTATGCAAGCGTTAGGTATGACAGTCATGATGCTGACAGACTTAAACCACCTTGGATAAGGAAATGGCAACCCACCCCAGTGTGCTGGCCTGAAAATCCCACAGAGGAGCCTGGTGCGTTAGTCCATGGGGTCACAAAGAGTCAGACATGACTCAAGCAACTAAAGAACAACATACTTAAAACTGCCAACCTATATTCCTCCTCAACACTCCCCTCACCTCCGTGACACAGAAATATCTATGCTAAATATAAAGATTGCCTTGTGGCATTTGGTTTTTCTTACATAATCATTTGGGGACTCACTCAAAACTCTCCACATCCCCCATACAAATATAAGGCCTGTGTTTGTATGCCTAGACCTGGGTTTAATAGAACAATGATCCCAGTTTCCCATTGTGAAACTCCCATTTTGACAGCAAGACAGATTAAAACAAAAAGTTTTTAATGTAAATACAGGCCTAGTACTGATGCATCACAATGCCTCCTTTAAGGGAGTGAATGTGACCACAATGTTTAATATGGCTGACCCATGTTGATGTATGGCAGAAATCCAACCCAATATTGTAATTATCCTTCAACTAAAAATCAATAAATTATGGGAAAAAAGTGGTTATTTTTTAACACAGCAATTCCCAGCCTAGAAAAGGTAAATCAGGAACATCACCAAGGAAACCACTACAGTGACAATCTTCACCCTCAGGAAACAAATCTTTATACAAGATCTGTCTCCCTTAGAATAAAACCTTGTTTCATTCTTTCTGTTTTGTCCAACCTGAAACTATAGTCGAGAACTATAGTCTACATGATTTAAAGAAAAATATGAGGGGGGCTCCAGGCTGAGCACCCTGGGGATTGGAAGAGTTCTAGCATATACTCTGAGGGATATTAACATCCCTGCATCCATCTGAATTTTCTCAGCCATGCTCTAGATCAAGTTACCGCCTTTGACTTTGACAATCACCTACCAACTACTACCAGTTACCAGAATATAATAAGCTCTGTAAGGTCACAGCCATCTGTAACACTGGTTTTTTAAACCTCCAGCACTTAAGTACAAACTCAGACATACTGTTGGTCCTCATCAATATGTGGTGAGCAGCTGGATGACTTGGTGTGGGTGGCAGACCCCTCCTCCTGCTGACTTTGGTCACCTCCACTTGGATGACCCACAGACATCCCCGTGTTAGCACTTTAGTGGGCCTTGACCCTCTCCTGCTCAGGGTGCCCCTCCCTCAGGCTTTGTCACGGGGGTTAAGGGCTCCACTGTTTGCCATTTCCCCCAACAAGACACTGAGAAATCATTCTCCATACCTCGTTCTCCCTCCAGGATCACCACCAAGTCCAATTAATTCTCCTCCAAAATATACCACGAATCTGTCTTCTGTGTCTCCATCCTCAATCAGCTACCACAATTTCTTTGCTCTGCAGCTGCAATAACTTCCCCACTGGGCTCTCCATGCTTCTGGGTCCTCCATTAATTCCCTGTACTTTGGCCAGACTGACCTTTTAAAAAATGCAGATTTAATCTCCTCCCTTCTTTGCTTAACACATCTCAACACCTTTCAACCACACCTATAATAAAACCCCAAGTCTCCAGTCTGGCATACAGAACTTACCATGTTTCCAACTTCACTTTTGGCCTCCACTCTGTTCCAGCCGTCCTGTTGCTACAAGTTCTTTTCTCCTTCCAGTCTTCGCACCTTCCAACCAGCTTCTCTGCTTAAAAAGCCCCTCCTTCCTATTCTCTTCCCCCTCTTTTTTTGCCTGACAGATACTTACTGTCTTTCAGGTCTTAGATTAAAAATATGAATTGCTAAAGGATGTTTTGCTCAACATCCCAATCAGAAATCGGGTTCTTTGTTATTTTCTCCTGGCATTTGTTTTCTTGTGAGTAGTATTAATCATTATGCTACTTACGGGTTAATAAATCTGTATGCAGGTCAGGAAGCAACAGTTAGAACTGGACATGGAACCACAGACTGGTTCCAAATAGGAAAAGGAGTACATCAAGGCTATATATTGTCACCCTGCTTATTTAACTTCTATGCAGAGTACATCATGAGAAACGCTGGGCTGGAGGAAGCACAAGCTGGAATCAAGATTGCTGGGAGAAATATCAATAACCTCAGATATGCAGATGACACCACCCTTATAGCAGAAAGTGAAGAAGAACTAAAGAGCCTCTTGATGAAGGTGAAAGAGGAGAGTGAAAAAGTTGGCTTAAAGTTCAACATTCAGAAAACTAAGATCATGGCATCTGGTCCCATCACTTTATGGCAGGTACACGGAGAAACAGTGGCTGACTTTATTTTTCTGGGCTCCAAAATCACTGCAGATGGCTATTGCAGCCATGAAATTAAAAGACGCTTACTCCTTGGAAGGAAAGTTATGACCAACCTAGACAACATATTCAAAAGCATAGAGATTACTTTGCCAACAAAGGTCTGTCTAATCAAGGCTATGGTGTTTCCAGTGTTCACGTATGGATGTGAGAGTTGGACTATAAAGAAAGCTGAGCGCTGAAGAATTGATGCCTTTGAACTGTGGTATTGGAGAAGACTCTTGAGAGTCCCTTGGACTGCAAGGAGATCTAATCAGTCCATCCTAAGAGAGATCAGCCCTGGGTGTTCATTGGAAGGACTGATGTTGAAGCTGAAACTCCAATCCTTTGGCCAACTGACGCAATGGAAAAGACCCCGATGCTGGAAAATATTGAGGGCAGGAGGAGAAGGGGACAACAGAGGATGAGATGGCTGGATGGCATCATGGACTTGATGGGCGTGAGTCTGAATGAACATCGGGAGTTGGTGATGGACAGGGAGGCCTGGTGTGCTGCGGTTCATGGGGTCGCAAAGAGTCGGACACGACTGAGCAACTGAACTGAACTGATTGGATTATTGTAGGAAGTTTTCCATTGGCGATAACCCGCATGAAGGGAGGACTCTGTCCCAGCACAGGACACAGTGTCTGGGATGGAGCAGGCATTCAGGAAGGGTTTGTTCAAGAAAGGAGTAAATGAATAACGATAGAGTTTCCAGTGTACAGAGTACTGTTCAATACTTCCTCATGATGACCCTGTGAAGTTGGTAAAAGCATGTTATCCACTTAGATTGTATGTGAGAAACAATTTGGGATTCAGTGTTACTTGCACCAAATCACATAAGAAGTTAGCAAGTAAAAGGACGAAAGGCAAATTTAGACTTTAGATGCTAAGTCCAGTGTACTTCCTACTCAACTTTTTAGGAAACCTGAACATCCATATTTCCCTTCTTTAACTCTAAAACACCATCATAGAATTAATATGTAACAACGTTGAAAAAGCATTTAGGTTCTATGAATAATACTAACATTGACAAGTAGCTTATTGGTCTATAAAACTGGCATCTAAAACTCTCATACTTATTTGTTTTAATCCCCCTAAGGTCTCTGGGAGTCTGCTGACTCCATCCTAGAAATAAGAAAACTATGAAAGGTTGTACCAGGTCAGATTTGAAATCAGAAGCCTAGTCCAGTCAAAGCTTTTCCTGTAACTTGATCACAGACCATTCACTACCTTCAAGGCACAACAATCTTGTATTTCTTTGGTCCAAAAAAGTACGAATAAGCCTTTTACAAGAAAACTCATTTCAAAGAAGTTGGCCTTGTGGTTCTTAACAGTTAATGATATTAGTATCTCACACTATTTATCCATTATGTAAACAACTGATGTAGTTGGTGATTCAGCACAGAAGCCTATATACTCACAACTGCATCTTTTTCAGAAGTAATCTGTTTCTTGCTGCTCGCTGGAAACATCTTCCTCAACCACTGTTTCTGCTGTCAAAATCCCCTTAGAGCTAGGGACAACCAGCTTCTAGAATCCTGCAGGTCTTGAGGGCAGAACTTAAATTACAAAAGAGAATCTAGACGACTTCAGTTAACACTTATTGAACACTTACTATGTCAAAGATAACATACTCACCTAACAAGTGTAAGGTGAGTAGGTTATCTGGTTAATAGCTGTAGAAACCACAGCGTGGAACAAGTAGATTCCCCAAAAGTCACCCAGCTAGGATGCTGGGGCTTGACCTTCACAGCTACATTAGGCCACTTCCTAACATTTTTCATGCTTGGTATAACATCCGTGATGCCGCTTGAGGCAGTAAATATCCAACAGCCTGAAGAAATAATTTAGATAGCAAGAGTCGGTCTAAGGGTGAAGGTTTAGGGACAGATTTTTAAGTCTGTGATAGACACAAAGATCTCAGGGATTGACACAGGACAGACAGAAAGGCTGTGTTAAGGGACTCTGCAAAGATATTATGATGGTGAGATATTTCATAAATGTGTGGCTTTGGCCACAGGATAACTTGGATATTTAAAAGTAGAGATATTACTTTGCCAACATAGGTCCATCTAGTCAAGGCTTCGGTTTTTCCAGTGGTCATGTATGGATGTGAGAGTTGGACTATAAAGGAAGCTGAGCACCAAAGAATTGATGCTTTTGAATTGTGGTGTTGGAGAAGACTCTTGAGAGTCCCTTAGACTGCAAGGAGATCCAACCAGTTCATCCTAAAGGAGATCAGTTTTGGGTGTTCACTGGAAGGACTGATGTTGAAGCTCAAACTCCAATACATTGGCCACCTCATGTGAAAAGCTGACTCATTGGAAGAGCCCCTGATGCTGGGAAAGATTTAAGGTGGGAGAAGGGGACGACAGAAGATGAGATGGTTGGATGGCATCACCGACTCAATGGACAAACTCCGGGAGTTGGTGATGGACAGGGAGGCCTGGTGTGCTGCGGTTCCTGGGGTCGCAAAGAGTCAGACACAACTGAGCGACTGAACTGAACTGAACTGAACTTAGATTGGAGACGGTAAATATATTAGCAAAGCTTAGAGTCCTAAGTATAGGAAAACAGCTCTGGGTGCCGAACAAATGGTGAGTCAGTTACCTGACTTCCCCGCTGTATTTTGACTCCACAGAATAAAATCTGTGACACTGCTCCTTTTCCAGCCATCATTCAGAGGCTTCTGGGTGCTACTATTAAAATTCAATAACTTTTAATAGTCAACTTCCTTAAGAAATTTCTCATTGTTTAATTTGTCATTGTAACTGAGGGGACCTTCAGTAACATAAGAGTCCTTAATTTCAAGTGCAAGACCTTCAGCCTGTGATTCCAACACAGAACTGGGGACATCATTCTTTCAATTTAGCTTCAGTAAGAGATTTGCACCTAATGCTCTAATCTTTTATGCTAGAAGGTAATCAGTTTATTCATGGTAGTATTAACAGATGTTATTTGTTTTTTAAGAAAGAATTCTGTGGTCAAGCATATTTGGAAAGTGCTGGTTTGAAACAAAATTAAAGAAATTAATTTTCTATAGCTTTTTTTTTTTTTTTTAGAATTACTATTATGGTTTTTGACTGGTACGGTTTATAAGATCAAAGTTCTCTGACCAGGGATTGAACCTGAGTCCTCAGCAGTTAAAAGCAGTGGGGATATGACAGGTGGCATTTACCAGGCTTCTTTGACCATAGAGTCTAGTCTTCTTGACTTTATCTTTCAGGACTAATAATCCCTGATCTCTCCTTGGGAAATGTTTCCTTATTCCATTTCATATATGAGGAAGTTTCACATGTTTTGAGGGTTCTTTTATTGTAATAGACTTCCCAGTGAACTGAAGTCATTTTATTATAATAAAGCTCCCAGTAAACCCAAGCCATTAACTTGTGTTTAATCCTTAATAAATATATTAACACACATACACAAAAAGCGATTTAGTTTGTTGATTCAAAAAACTCAAGACATTAAATTCAAGCGCCAGTACTGTTTTGTTCCAATATTACACTCAACCACAAGGTGGCACCAACAGTCGTCAAATTACTGGGAAGCCTGTGGTTCTGCTCTTCAAAGGCATCACTACTGCACACGTGGCTCTTAGGCATTTTCCAGCAACTTGTACTTTGTTGTTACAAGTTGGACTGTGATCCTCGTTACAATCTTTTTTATGGTGATAATACAATGGAAATAGGGTAAACAAATACAGAGAAGAATCTAAGAAGTGTTAACCCTAAAATAAAATTCAAATTTTATGATTATTAATATCATATTCAAGAATAACCTTTCATGCCTTCATTTCATCACATAGCATTAACTTCAGAAAATTTTATTTTACAGTATTATTATTTTATCTTATAACTTTAAATTCTATGCTTTAAAAGGTCTGGAGTATTTTAGACCTAGAGAATTTTAATTGTATATATCTGAACCCTAGGATCAAATTGTTTGAAAAAGAGGAATTAGATGGTTTGTATAATATTCCCTCATATAGTAAATAAAAACATGTCCCTCAGCTACGGTTTTTATTTTGTTTTTGAATCAGGACATCTACGTGGCATTTCAATATTTTGTGTGATTATTTAGCCTATGCTGTAGTTTAAGTCCAACATATAACTAAACTTGATCTGAATGGGTCCCCCTTTGTGTAGCAGTAAACACAGCATACACACGGTGGCAGGCTTCCTTTCCTTAAAACCGTGTGAAGCTATTTAAAACGTAAACAGCCATCTAGGAATGAGTCTCTTGTTTTTCATTTTCAGAATAAATGAGCCTCCTGGTTCACAAAGTTAAATCAGTCTTATCCCCAACCTAGTATGTAATGAAACAGAAACGGCTATTCCTGTTTTGGGGGCTACAGTTATTCAGTAATGCTTATTTCAAATAATAAACAATGTGAAATCAAAACTCGGGAGAAAGGGAAGGAGGAGGAAGATGAAGAAAAAGAAAAGACAAAAGAAAAAAAGAGAAGTGAATATAAATACTGAGTGTGAACAGTTAAAAAGAAATCAAATTTATGGTGGATCTTCCTGAAGGTATCCAGTCTTTCAACAAACATATAAAGCTAGCTATTTCTGTTGACCAAATACAACAGAAAAAAATATCTTTACTATAACAACATCCTTCACACTTGAAAGAGATCTACAAAAATAGAGATGTTCCAAGTATACTCAAAGCTATAAATTATATTTTTATATGAATTTATTTTTACTAGTGATTTAAAAATCTTCAAGACAGGTACCTCATTTATACATTAAAATTATTCCTTAAGCTCATTCCTTCTTCATTTTTTTTTTTTTTTAGAGATTTGCAATACTCTACCACAGAAACTTTACATAGGGCTAAATAATTTTATTAAAATTAAAATGCAAAAAGTTTATAATCACATGTGGCTTAATATTATTAAAATAACATTTAAACATAATGAGGAATGACTGTTCCAGGGATTTTTAAATTGTTAATGAAGTTACCATGATACAGAATGTAGCTGAATGGAAACTAATAGTGACAAAATACAGTCTGCTGCTGCTGCTGCTAAGTCGCTTCAGTCGTGTCTGATTCTGTGCGACCCCATAGACGCAGCCCACCAGGCTCCCCGTCCCTGGGATTCTCCAGGCAAGAACACTGGAGTGGGTTGCCATTTCCTTCTCCAATGCATGAAGGTGAAAAGTGAAAGTGAAGCTGTTCAGTCGTATCTGACTCCTAGCAACCCCATGGACTGCATATAGAACTGAACTAAGTCAATTTATTTCTTTGACGGGGAGAAAGCACTTCCAGACACAGCAGAAAAAAAAGGTGTAAGTGACAGAACAGACTGTGATTTTTATGAGTAATTCGGGGGCTTACTTATCTTTTAATAAATGCAGAGTTCTGAATATTCAAGAAAAAAAATGATATATGTTGGATTGGGGGTAAATACAGCTCACTCAAGTTCCCCTTCACACATGGCATAAATTATAGGTGGAACCTACAATTTCCTGGTAACTTCTAAAAGTTTACATAAACTAAAGCAGAGAAGGGAAGTGGGTACTTACATTTTTTTCACAGTGATTTAGACAAGTACTGCTTTAATTTTGAATATGAATTATTTGCAAATCAATCTATGGCATAAGAGCAGCTGCCGTGAGAAGAGTGTTCTGGATGTCAGGCATCCTTTGCAAGGGGCTCTACTCCCCCCCCCCCCGCCC
>SJYA01001064.1:862386-1090525 GCA_006410615.1 Neotragus moschatus | reverse complement strand
GGAGCTCCCTCTGTGATCAGTGATCAAGGCACAGACTGTGGAGGCACAAATGTATTTCTCATCATTTAACCATGTTGTTTACTCTAAGAGAAACAATTTACTCTGGGATTCTTCTAGAATATGTTACTATGTTTTTACAGCCATCCTAACCAAACAAGAACAAATAGCATTTCAAAAAATTTAAGCATTTAACTTTCCTGTAAAAACTTTTCTTAAAAAATTAAGCATTTCCTTTTCTCACTATATCCTAAATAGCTGTATTCCCCTCAATCCTTTTCTTCTGGCTATCAATACTTTCCTGAGACCATTTAAAAATTTTTTTAAGTTGGGGGAGTATTGCTTTACAATGTTGTGTTGGTTTCTGCCATACAACAACGTGAATCAGCCGTGAGTACATTTATGTCCCCTCCCTCTTAACCTTCCTCCCAACTCCACCCCATCCCACTCCTCTGGTTGTCAGAGAAAACCAGGTTGAGCTCCATGTGTTATACTAGCAACTTTTAATCACCGGTTTCAATGCATTTTTGGACTTCCCTGATAGCTCAGTTGGTAAAGAATCTGCCTACAATGCAGGAGACACTGGTTCAATTCCTGGGTCAGGAAGATCCCCTGGAGAAGGGATAGGCTACCTACCCATTCCTGTATTCTTGGGCTTCGCCTGTGGCTTAGCTGGTAAAGAATCCACCCACGATGGGGGAGACCTGGGTTCGATCCCTGGTTTGGGAAGATTCCCCTGGAGAAGGGAAAGGCTACCCACTCCAATATTCTGGCCTAGAGAATTCCATGGACTGTATAGTCTGACTCCTTGCAACTGGACTGTATAGTCCATGGGGTCGCAAAGAGTCAGATACTACTGAGTGACTTTAACATGAGGGGATTTCTCAGCTTTCTCTGGTGAAAGTCAATGAACAAGATTTCACTTGCATGCTCTCAACAGAGAATGAACCTTTCCATTTAAGTGCAATTTTCAGGAAACTAAAAAGTACTGTGTCAAGCACCAGGACCAGTTTTAATTAATAAGTTTGAAGGTATTATTTCCAAATTTATTATATTTTCTTCCTCTTGGGTAAATAATAAATACAAATTTTTTAAATGGGAAAGGGCATCATTTGCTGACTATATGTATCTGGTAAATTATCATCAAGGCTCTAGGAAAACAAAGTTAAATCTTTGTTCTTAAATGTGGTTCTTAAAATATAGCAAATTAAAAGTGATTTGGCATGTAAAGAATCTGATTTCCCCAATTATTGCATGGCGGAGAGCTATCTGCCAACTGGAAGCATACACCTTGGACTATTACATGGACGATAAATAAACTTCTATTACATATGAACCATTAAATACTTCGGGCATATATCTGTAAAAGCAGTTCAGCCTATCCTATCAAAGATACATAAATCTTATAAATGCTAATTAAAATGCCACTTGCAACCACAGTTTAGACTATGTCACCTAATAAACGTTCCAAAGCCCTCTGATTTTAGTTCTTAAAATACCCCTTGAAATCATCTCTGCTACCACTGCCTTGTCATTCCTTATCTAGATGTTCTAAGACCCTCTTACTTGATCTGTCGGTGGTGGTGTGTGTTCTCAGTCGTGTCCAACTCTTTGAGACCCCATGGACCATCATCTGCCAGGCTCCTCTGTCCATGGAATTTTCCAGGCAAGAATATGGGAGTGGGTTGCCAGTTCCTACTCCAGGGGATCTTCCTGACCCAGGGATCAAATCCATGTCTCCCAAGTCTCCTGAGTCAGCAGGCGGATTCTTCACCACTTTGATCTGCCTTCTTCCCTTCACGTCTATCCTCTGAATGCTGCCCGAGTTCTCTGTTAAATGCAATCAGGCACTCGACTCCTCTTCACTCCCTCTTCTGCATCCGCCAACACTGCCGTGGGTAACTCAGGCTCCAGAACTCTGGTTCAGGGCCAGCATTCAAAGCCTCTCCTTGTCCAAGAGATTTTGCACACGAGTGTGTGTATTTTTATGATCTTAAACACTCACCATGGAGCCTTCTGATCCTAATTGGCTTCTGTGGCAGACTGAACCCCTGCATCCATTTCTCCTCTTTTTCATTGGAGCAATAGTCTCTGGGAGTTTAACAGGACATGCGATTATTTTATTAGAGGATTCCTTATTTTCCAGCAATTGCTATGGCCATGTGACCAAGTCCTCAGATATGTGAAGTGACATACGCAGTTTCATGTTTTTGTTTTTTTTTGGTAAATTCGCTGAGTATATTCTTCCTATTGTTTTTTTTTTTAAATTTTAAACCATTTTTAAAAACTGAAGTATAGTTAAGTTACAATGTTGCATTAGTGTCAGGTATAGAGCAAGGTGATTCAGTTATACATATACATGCACATATATGTATACATCTTTTCAGCTTCTTTTCCATTATAGGTTATTATAAGATACCAAATACAGTACATTGTACTATACAGTAGGGCCTTGTTATTTACCTATTTTATATATAGCAGTGTGTACACACTAATCCCAAACGCCTTATTTCTCTCTTGCCACAACCTAATATCCCCTTTAGTAACAATAAATTTGTTTTCTAAGACTGTGAGTCTATTTCTGTTTCATACATGAGTTCACTTGTATCATTTTTTAAGATTCTACATATAAGTGATACCATTTGATATTTTTGTCTGCCTTACCTCACTTAGGATGATGATATCTAAGTCTTTCTATATCGCTGTGAATGCCATATTTCATTCCTCATGGCTGAGTAGCAGTCCACTGGACATATGTATGACATCTGTATGTCTTCTTTGCTGCTGCTGCCAAGTCGCTTCAGTCGTGCCCAACTCTGTGTGACCCCATAGATGGCAGCCCACCAGGCTCCCCTGTCCCTGGGATTCTCCAGGCAAGAGTACTGGAGTGGGTTGCCATTTCCTTCTCCAGTGCATGAAAATGAAAAGTGAAAGTGAATTCGCTCAGTCGTGTCCAACTCTTAACAACCCCATGGACTGCAGCCCACCAGGCTCCTCCATCCACGGGACTCTCCAGGCAAGAGTACTGGAGTGGGGTGCCATTGCCTTCTCCTTTGGAGAACTCTATTTACCTCCTATGCCTGTTTTTTGATTGGGTTGTTTATTTGATATTGAGCTGTATACAGAAGCTTTCGGCTTTTTACCACTGAGTATGATGTTAGCTGTGGGTTTGTCATATACAGCCTTCATTGTGTTAAGGTATGTTCCCTCTTGGCTCATTCTCTGAAGAGTTTTTATCATAAATGGATGTTGAATTTTATCAAAAGCTTTTTCTGCACCTATTGAGATAATTATATGGCTTTTATTCTTCAATCTGTTACGGTGGTGTATCACACTGATTGATTTGCCGATATTGAAAAATCCTTGCATCCCTGGGATAAACCCCACTTGATAATGGTGTATGATCCTTTTAATGTATTGTTGGAGTCAACTTGCTAGTATTTTGTTTAGGAATTTTGCATTTATGTTAATCAGTGATTTTGGCCTGTACTTTTTTTTGGGGGGCGGGGTCTGGTTTTGGTATCAGGGTAATGGTAGCCTCCAAGTATGAGTTCAAAGGTATTCCTTCCTCTGTAATTTTTTGGAATATTTTGAGAAGGATAGGGTGTTAGTGCTTCTCTAAATGTCTGATAGAGTTCACCTGTGAAGCCATCTGGTCCTGGACTTTCCAAATAGACTTTTCTTAGAGAAAAGCATTTTTCTTATTAGAATGACTGGCTGACTTTGTACAGCCAATCAATCTTGGTTGAATTCCATTCAATTAAGTTTCATAAGACTAGGTGGTATAAACCAGATTTTCCTACAACCTGGCCATTCCTGGGCACTGGGATTTCTCACTTACCAAGTGGAAGATAGTATCTAGTAAAGAAAAAAAATGGGCTGAGGTAGGAGGGAACTAAATTTACTGAATACTTACTATGTGCCTGGGGTTTTTCATATAATATTTTACTGAGTTACAACTGTAGCCCCGTGAGGTAGGTTAAACCAGCACAGCAGATGGATCCAGTAAATATTTGTTCAATCAATGAACACATTAATATTCTTAGGACTATATACTTCGTACTTTATAGATTTGTAAGCTGGTTCAGAGAGGTTAGGCTGCTTGCCCTAGTCATAAGGCTAGTAAGTGACACCTCCAGAATCCAGTCAACATCTATTTGATTCTAGATTCCAAGTGTACCACTCCATGCGTGCTTGTGTGCTCAGCTGTGTCCAAGTCTTTGCTACCCCACGGGCTGCAGCCCTCCAGGCTCCTCNGGCAGCCCACCAGGCTCCCCTGTCCCTGGGATTCTCCAGGCAAGAGTACTGGAGTGGGTTGCCATTTCCTTCTCCAGTGCATGAAAATGAAAAGTGAAAGTGAATTCGCTCAGTCGTGTCCAACTCTTAACAACCCCATGGACTGCAGCCCACCAGGCTCCTCCATCCACGGGACTCTCCAGGCAAGAGTACTGGAGTGGGGTGCCATTGCCTTCTCCTTTGGAGAACTCTATTTACCTCCTATGCCTGTTTTTTGATTGGGTTGTTTATTTGATATTGAGCTGTATACAGAAGCTTTCGGCTTTTTACCACTGAGTATGATGTTAGCTGTGGGTTTGTCATATACAGCCTTCATTGTGTTAAGGTATGTTCCCTCTTGGCTCATTCTCTGAAGAGTTTTTATCATAAATGGATGTTGAATTTTATCAAAAGCTTTTTCTGCACCTATTGAGATAATTATATGGCTTTTATTCTTCAATCTGTTACGGTGGTGTATCACACTGATTGATTTGCCGATATTGAAAAATCCTTGCATCCCTGGGATAAACCCCACTTGATAATGGTGTATGATCCTTTTAATGTATTGTTGGAGTCAACTTGCTAGTATTTTGTTTAGGAATTTTGCATTTATGTTAATCAGTGATTTTGGCCTGTACTTTTTTTTGGGGGGCGGGGTCTGGTTTTGGTATCAGGGTAATGGTAGCCTCCAAGTATGAGTTCAAAGGTATTCCTTCCTCTGTAATTTTTTGGAATATTTTGAGAAGGATAGGGTGTTAGTGCTTCTCTAAATGTCTGATAGAGTTCACCTGTGAAGCCATCTGGTCCTGGACTTTCCAAATAGACTTTTCTTAGAGAAAAGCATTTTTCTTATTAGAATGACTGGCTGACTTTGTACAGCCAATCAATCTTGGTTGAATTCCATTCAATTAAGTTTCATAAGACTAGGTGGTATAAACCAGATTTTCCTACAACCTGGCCATTCCTGGGCACTGGGATTTCTCACTTACCAAGTGGAAGATAGTATCTAGTAAAGAAAAAAAATGGGCTGAGGTAGGAGGGAACTAAATTTACTGAATACTTACTATGTGCCTGGGGTTTTTCATATAATATTTTACTGAGTTACAACTGTAGCCCCGTGAGGTAGGTTAAACCAGCACAGCAGATGGATCCAGTAAATATTTGTTCAATCAATGAACACATTAATATTCTTAGGACTATATACTTCGTACTTTATAGATTTGTAAGCTGGTTCAGAGAGGTTAGGCTGCTTGCCCTAGTCATAAGGCTAGTAAGTGACACCTCCAGAATCCAGTCAACATCTATTTGATTCTAGATTCCAAGTGTACCACTCCATGCGTGCTTGTGTGCTCAGCTGTGTCCAAGTCTTTGCTACCCCACGGGCTGCAGCCCTCCAGGCTCCTCTGTCCATGGGATTCTCCAGGCAAGAATACTAGAGTGGGTTGCCATTTCCTACTCCAGGGGATCTTCCCAACCCAGGGATTGAACCCACGTCTCCTGCATAATCCTAACCAATCAACTGACCTATCTCATGTACCTCAAACTGCCACTTCTGAGCTCAGCCCACTTGTAAGGTGCACCAGTGAGAAACTGGATTCCACAGTAGGAAGCTGTGGATCTCAGTGAACTTGGCAATCATGGATTCTGAACCATCAGAGTAGCAGTTAGATCAGCATGAGGGAGTCTGACTGGGGAGATAATTTCTTTATTGTTTTTTATCTTCATGAGACAGAAATCTCATGAGGGGAGAGACTTCTTATGCACCCCAGAACCTACCACAGATCAGGTACTCAACTAATCAATAAATATTCACTGACTGTATGAATACAAGCTTTTACATACACGCATTACTATTGACATATTTGCTAAGCTGGGCACTTATTCCAATGCCTGAACCTGGGGTTCTCTGCTAAAGAATTAAATTGTTCAATGGTGCTCCATAGAAAAATCTAATTAAATAGTATAAAATCATTTAATATATTTTTGAAGGGGAAGAAGACACAGGATCACTCCATCCTTAACAGAGGTGGTTTGGTGAAGTATAGGGTAGTGACTGAGAGCCCAAAGTCCAAGTTAGAATGTCTGAGTTCTAATCTCAGGTCTAGCACTCAAGGAGTTTAATGAACTTAGGCAAGTTATTCGGAGAAGGCAATGGCACCCCACTCCAGTACCTTTGCTTGGAAAATCCCATGGGCGGAGGAGCCTGGTGGGCTGCAGTCCATGTGGTCGCTAAGAGTCGGACACGACTGAGCGACTTCACTTTCACTTTCATGCATTGGAGAAGGAAATGGCAACCCACTCGAGTGTTCTTGCCTGGAGAATCCCAGGGGCGGGGAAGCCTGGTGGGCTGCCGTCTATGGGGTTGCACAGAGTCAGACACGACTGAAGCGACTTAGCAGCAGCAGCAGCAGACAAGTTATTCAACTTGAAAGGTGGATTTTTTTTTTTTTTTTTTTTTACCACTAGGGCCACCTGGGAAGCCCCTAGAGGAGAATGGAGAACCTCATTAAGGTCATTGTGAGTGTTTAACTACATAATACATATAAAGTACTTAGCATAGTTCTGGCACAATAAACATTCAATAACTATTAGCAATTTACTCTTGCTCGTAATCTTATTTAACATGAAGACAAACTAATATAATTATACCACAATTGAAATTTGAATCAACATAATTAAATAGAAACAAAGAACTACAATTCATCAAAATAGGTACCAAGCCCTTGATTTTCCATGTTGAATAATTCATTTCAGTTGAGAAAACAGTTACTATTTAGCTACCTTCCTTAACCATTTAAGAATACATGGATATATAATAGAAAAGTAATGTTTCAGGATATTTCTTCCTCCTAATTATACAGAGATGGCAATTCTACTGGATTTGTTAAATCAAGAAAAAAACATTCTATAAATAATAATAATCATCACATAAATAAGCCTATGTATAAGGAAGGACCATAAAATCTGACATTAAAACGACTGGAGTCCACAGAACACATCCACTAAAAAAGTTATTATTATTGTAAAAAGAAAGTGAAATCCTCTTCATCAATCAAAACTAAGTAATAACAATGAAAAGAGTTTTATGGCTCCTGTTGATTGATTACTATCATTAACTGAACCAATTTCAAGACAATTACATTACAGTATGACTAAAATGTATCACAAATGCATGGTACTTGAATAACCCATCCCTGAGCATACCCCCACATTCAATTCGAGAAAAATAAAAGTTAATGGTCTCTTATTTTTCTCCTTGCTCTAATCTTCCCCACTCCAACTCTTTCTCCAAAATCTTGTGCCTAGAGATTTTTTTTCTGAACAAAATCTTGATGTTACTCCCTTGCTTTAAGTTCTTCATTGCTCTCACTGGTTTCAGAATAAAGTTCTACCGAGACAAACAAAGCGATCTTTGCTAGTTCCTCCAGACTCATCCTGGACCAGATCTCTATTCTTCAGCACATCTTGGCAGCATCTCAAACTCACAGCTTCTCTCCAGAGTCTGTGCCCCTCCTCCTCTCTCCCCTGCCCTGAACGACTTTCCTGTCGCCCCTAGTCCTCCTTCAGTGCCAAGTTCAAGCCTCACTGCTGCTTAGATATCTTCTTTGATCCATCCCATAGACACTGTTCGCCCTCCTTACATGCTCCCTAACACGCTTTGCAAATAGCACTTGTCACATCGAGGCCAGATTTAATTTCTGATCCCTGATGTCTGGTGCAACCTCCAAGTTATTCTGTGTGATCAGGAAATGTTGGTTGACTGAAAATACTCTTGTGTAACTTAATGCATGAATTTGTATTATCTCTTCAAATTGAAATGAAGGTTCATATTATCTCAACAAAACAAAACAAAACAAACAAGAAAACCAGTACTTATGTTATACATCTTTCCCCCTTTTCCCCTCCCATTCTTATTCACTGTGGTTGGTATCACTGATGCAATGGACAGGAACTTGGGCAAACTCCAAGAGATGGTGAGGGACAAGGAGGCCTGGAGTGGTGCAGTCTGTGGGCTCATAAAGAGTCAAGACATGAATGGGCAACTGAACAACAACAATTCACTGTGATTCTAATAATCTTATTTGAATTTTCTTCTCTGAATCTGAAATATATAAAGTTTAATATCATAAAAGCACTGAGATATCATTTCTGCAATAGTACATGTTTTGCCACGGCCACTTGCCCAAATTATGGTATGCGACCTTCAATCCCTCAAAATGGCCGTGTGTTTAATTTTACAAAATGCTTTCAGAAAATCTCAGTTTAATAGCAAAAAATGGGCAGAAGACCTAAATAGATGTTTCTCCAAAGAAGAAATACAGGTGGCCAACAAACATATGAAAAGATGTTCAACATCACTATTAGAGAAATGCAAATTAAGACTATAGTGAGATATCACCTTACACTAGTCAGAATGGCTTTCATCAAAAAAAAAAAAAATCTATAGACAATAAATGGTGGAGAGGGTGTGGAGAAAAGGGAATGCTCTCACAATTTTGGGAACATGGATTGGTACAGCCACTATGGAAAATGGTGTGATGGTTCCTTAAAAAGCTAAAGTTAGAACTGCCATATGACCCAGCCATCCCACTCCTGGGCATATACCTGAAGAAAACTGTAATTCCAAAAGGTACATGTGCTCCAGTGTTTATTGCAGTAGTGCTTACAATAGCTAGAACATGGAAGCAACCTAAATGTCCATTAACAGAGGAGTGGATAAAGAAGATATGCCATACACACACACACACACACACACACACACACACACACACACAATGGAATATTACTCAGCCATTAAAAGGAATGGAATTGCACCATTTGCAGAGACATCTATGGAGCTAGAGATTGCCATACGAGTGAAGTAAGTCACAAAGGAAAAAAAAAACCAAATATCATATATTTAATGCATATATGTGGAATCTGGACAAAAAGTTCAGATGAACCTATTTCCACAGGAGAAATACAGACACAAAAGTAGAAAAACAAACTTATGCACACCAGGGGGGAAAAAGGAGGTTGGATGAATTGGGAGACTGGGATTGGCATGTACACACCACTATGTGTAAAACAGATAACTAATGAGAACCTCCTGTGTACCACAGGGAACTCCACTCAGTGCTCTGGGAAATCTATTTGGGAAGGAAATCCAAAAAACAGGGGATATATGTATACAAATGGCTGATTCACATTGTTCTACAGCAGACTCTAACACAGCATTGTTAAGCATACTTGAATAAAAAATTTTTAAAAATAAAATCCAATTTGTAAACTATCTCAGCAAAGGATCCATGGTTTATTCAAATAATGATTTGAAGAGTTAATACTAAAAATAAAACTCTAAGGACTTATATTAGTCATAGGGATTCTCAGGTGGCGCTAGTGGTAACGAGCCCACCTGCCGATGCAGGAGACATAAGAGACTTGGGTTCGAGACAGAGGAGCCTGGTGGGCGTCTACGGTCCAGAGGGTCGCAAAGAGTTGGACACGACTGAAGCGACTTAGCACGCAGCAGTGCCATTTAAAACAGTCTTTTCAGGTATGTTCTGGATAGATGATTTCTACTGTTTTAGTTGTTTTGCCTATTTTAGGTAGTAATAGTGACAAAATGAAAAAAGTCACATTATGGATATTATTCATTTTCCCATTCAGCAATGTTTTCCTTTCAAAACTAAGTGATGATTGAATACTGCTGCTGCTTAGTTGCTTCAGTCGTGTCCGACTCTGTGTGACCCAAAGAAGGCAGCCCAGCAGGCTTCCGCATCCCTGGGATTCTCCAGGCAGGAACACTGGAGTGGGTTGCCATTTCCTTCTCCAATGCGTGCATACATGCAAAGTCTCTTCAGTCATGTCTGACTCTGTGTGACCCCATGGACAGCAGCCCGCCAGGCTCCTCTGCCCACAGAATTCTCTAGGCAAGAACACTGGGGTGGGTTGTCATTTCCTTCTCCAATGCATGCATTCATGCAAAGTCTCTTCAGTCGTGTCTGACTCTGTGCGACCCCATGGATGGCAGCCCACCAGGCTCCTCTGCCCACAGAATTCTCTAGGCATGAATACTGGAGTAGGTTGCCATTTCCTTCTCCGGAAGATTGAATAGTCTTGCAGAAACATAGTCTTAGAACTGGAAGAGACCTCATCCAATCCTTCGTTGAATTAGAAGGATTCCAGCTACAAAAGTAACAGAGGACAGATGGCCATGTAGATGGACTACAGACAGTTTGAATACTTCCAACTCAGCATTTCAAAATTAAATTCAGTATTTGTTGGACATATACATTGTGTGATGTAATATTTTATTTTGGACTGGTGTGCTACAAAGTATATGTTATAGAGCTAAAATGCCTCTTTGGATCTTCAGAGCTATAAGAAAATAGCTAGTCCCTGTTTCACAAACGTCCCTTTTTAAGTACTTGGAGTCCTTAATACATTTAGTCATTGGCACAGTGATATATCTGAGGTCATTGAAAGAAAGATGCAATACGCTGACTTCTTGTCAAATGTTTCTCAATGAGAGAAAATTTAAAGTAAAAGATTTATTTCTGTTCAAAATGCAAGTTTCAAGTTCATAGCCTCAGATTATTAATTAAAGGCTTTTCTTCAATTATCATATTTGATGTAGTCAATTGTTACATATAAAAGATAAGCAAAGCCAAATGTTAACACCTACAATGTAACTAAAATACTTGAGGAACAATGAAAAAAAACCTTCACCCCTTATTCTAAAAACAGTTAATAAGTGTTTAATGTGACAAGTGACTTCAAAACTTGCAATTATCCTGCTAAAGCGTGTCGTCACCAATAGAAGCAGAGATGGCAGCTACAGGAGAGTAGTGGGTGTTGTGAGTCCTTGTTCCATCTTAAACACAGCATTGCCTTCAATGTTCTGGCTGCTGCTGCTGCTAAGCCGCGTCAGTCATGTCCGGCTCTTAATGCTCTGGCAGGGACTGGAAAAAGTCCATGGTCTGCATTGGTAAGTTGAACAAAAACTGGAGAACCAACTCAGGCACTGATTCTCCCAATGACCCACTCTTTCTTGCCTTTTGTTTCCCTGCCAACATTGTTACTTCTTCTATTTCTATTAATATTCTGTTCCTTTGTCAAGGAAGACAGGGCTCTTTCTTAATGCAAGACTTGTGTTAGTTTGCAGAGTAAAGGAATCATCCAGCTTACGTACATTGCCTTTTCTGAAATATATTCATGCATAAATTCAACCATATTTGCTGTAGGTCTATGATGGGCTTCCCTGATAGCTCAGTTGATAAAGAGTCTGTCTGCAGTGCAGGAGATCCCAGTTTGATTCCTGGGTTGGGAAGATGCACTGCAGAAGGGATAGGCTACCCACTCCAATATTCTTGGGCTTCCCTTGTAACTCAGCTGATAAAGAATCCGCCTGCAATGTGGGAGGCCTGGGTTCAATCCCTGGGTTGGGAAGATTCCCCGGAGAAGGGAAAGGCTACCCACTCCAGGATCCTGGCCTGGAGAATTCCCAGAGTCCATGGGGTCGCAAAGAGTCGGACATGACTGAGCGACTTTCACTTTTACATGATGCCCTAGGCACTGAGGATTCAACCAGATCATAAAATAAAGTCCCTTACTCCCACGCAGCTTTGGTTGCAATGGAGGGAGACAGGCAAGGAGCCAATAAAGAGACAACATAGCATGTAATGATAGATGCGGGAACCAACATGACAATCGAAGGGAGATGCTGTTTCATAGAGGAGATGGAAGAGAAGCCTCACCAACACAATAGGGTAAAGCAATTAGCTTCCAATTAAAAATAAAGCAATTTTAAAAAATATGGAAAAAACAGACCTGAACCAACAAGGGAATGTATCAAGGAGAGGCCCTGAAGAAATCTAGTGTGGATAAAGTGAGTGACCTGGAAAAAGTGGAGTGGGAGAGGAAACGAGAACTTGGGGGAACATGGAGCACTTGGGACTCTACAGATCCTGGTAAGAACGGAGATTTTTTTCAAGTGAGTTAAAGCAGAAGAACAACGGAATCAATAGATAAAATTATTTTAAGACTGCCTTGTATCGTGTCAAGTGGTCACCCTTTTATTAGGGAATTTACCAACATAAAAACAGAATATACTCCAAGGGCCAATTATAAGAGGGCAAGTATAGTGGTTTCCTAAACTACTGGAAGCAGTTTCTAAATTTAAGACTAACTGGTCTGAAAACTGTTGACAAAGTCAGCCTAAAGGTTAATACTGCCTGCCCAAAGAATATGAACTTTTACATTCATTTTTATATCTACACTACATCCTCTGAAATTTAGATTTACGAACTATATATTACAATATAGCTGTTTTTAGAATCTTTTATGATTCCTGTTAACGTCAATATTGTCTTGAAAGTAGTATAGTGACATCAAATGCGATTTGGCAATGCACAATCATCACTAAAATATCATATTTAAGGCAATGAAAATTTATGACATGTTTATGGCTTGCTCAACACATAATAAGATAGCTGTTGTTGGGAGCTGGTGGTAAATGTCTCCCCTACTATGATAGGCAGAATTCTAAAATGCACCCCCAAGATTTCGTGTCTCAATCCCTGGGCTATGAATGTGATAACATATGTCTGTGATTACTACTGTTTATATGAAAAAGGGACTTCAGATGTAATTAAGATTACTAACCCATTGATTTCAAATTCATCAAAAGGGAGATTATGAGGGCAGACTTAACCTAATCTTTCAAAGCACAGGAGTTTTGCTACCTAGTTGCAAAAAGGAAAATTAGATTTGAAGTATAAGGGGGCTTTTGCTCCCTGTTTAGGAACTTCCCTGGTGGCTCAGATGGTAAAGAGTCTGCCTGTGATGAGGGAGACCTGGGTTCGATTCCTGGTCAGGAAGATCCCCTGGATGGATCTTCAACCCACTCCAGTATTCTTGCCTGGGAAATCCTATGGAGAGAGGAGCCTGGCAGGCTATAGTACATGGGATCACAAAGAGTCGAACACGACTGACAATTTTGCTTCCTGTTGGTAGCTCGAAGATGGAGGGAGTCACAGGGAAAGAGCCCAAGACTGGCCGCTAGGAGTTCAAAGAATCCCCTGGCTGGCAGACAGCAAGAAAACATGGACTCCAGCCCCTTAGCTGCAAGGAACTGAATTTTGTCGATACCAAGAAAGAACTCAGAAGAGGACTCTGAGCTCCAGTTTTGAATGTTAATTCCAGCTGATACCTTAACTTTGACCTTGTGAGATTCTGAGCAGAGAATCCAGTTAGACCACGCCCAGATTCCTGACCTATTCACAATCTATACTGCTGCTGCTAACTGTGCGACCCCATAGATGGCAGCCCACCAGGCTCTGCCGTCCCTGGAATTCTCCAGGCAAGAACACTGGAGTGGGCTGCCATTTCCTTCTCCAAGGCATGAAAGTGAAAAGTGAAAGTGAAGTCACTCAGTCATGTCTGACTCTTTGTGACCCCATGGACAGCAGCCCACCAGGCTCCTCCGTCTATGGGATTTTCCAGGCAAGAGTGCTGGAGTGGGGTGCCATTGCCTTCTCCCCCACAATCTACAATCCACCTATTAAATAGATGTTTTAAGTTGCTAAACTCATGGAAATTAGTTAGAAAGCAACAGAAAAATAATAAGTCTACCTTGAAGAACATATTTATGACTTAGTTTGAGAAACTTTTAGAAGCTAGAAGGATATTAGTTGAACATAATAAAAGACTTTCTTATAAAGGGCATCAATGTATTGCCTAGAGGGCTATCTAAGCTACCATGACAAAGATAAAAAAAATACAGTGGATTAAACTAAGGAAATTCATCTCATCTACAGAAAACCATGCAGGGAAAGGGAACTCAGAGAGTTAAGGGTCTGCCTGCAATGTGGGAGACCCAGGTTCAATCACTGGGTCGGGAAGATTCCCTGGAGAAAGAAATGGAAACCCGCTCCAGTATCATTGCCTGGAAAACCCCATGGATGGAGGAGCCTGGTAGGCTACAGTCCATGGGGTCACAGAGAATTGGAGTGACTTCACTCACTCACTTACTCAAAGGTAATCCTAAACTAGTAGGACAATTCCACCATTCTCAATGTATGGCTTCTGACCCTTGGTCCAAGACAGCTACTCTTTTTTTTCCCTCCAGCTTTACTGAGATATAATTGACATATAGTATTATGTGAATTTAAGGTACACAACATGATTTGACTTACGCACATATTGTGAAAATGTTTGCCACAATAAGGTTAGTTAACACATCTGTCACTTCACATAGTCTGTGTGTGTGTGGTGACGACAATTATATTCGCAAAGGAACTTTCAAGTATGCAAAACAGTGTTATTAACCACAGTCACCATGCTCTACATTAGACCCCCAGTTCAGTTCAGTTCAGTCGCTCAGTCGTGTCTGACACTTTGCGACCCCATGAATCGCACGCAGCACGCCAGGCCTCCCTGTCCATCACCAACTCCCAGAGTTCACTCAGACTCGTGTCCATCGAGTCAGTGATGCCATCCAACCATCTCATCCTCTGTCGTCCCCTTCTCCTTCTGCCCCCAATCCCTCCCAGCATCAGAGACTTTTCCAATGAGTCAATTCTTTGCATGAGGTGGCCAAAGTACTGGAGTTTCAGCTTCAGCATCATTCCCTCCAAAGAAATCCCAGGGCTGATCTTCAGAATGGACTGGTTGGATCTCCTTGCAGTCCAAGGGACTCTCAAGAGTCTTCTCCAACACCACAGTTCAAAAGCATCGATTCTTCGGCACTCAGCCTTCTTCACAGTCCAACTCTTGCATCCATACATGACTACTGGAAAAACCATACCCTTGACTAGATGGACCCTAGTCGGCAAAGTAATATCTCTGCTTTTGAATATGCTGTCTAGGTTGGTCATAACTCTTCTTCCAAGGAGTAAGCATCTTTTGATTTCATTACTGCAGTCACCATCTGCAGTGATTTTGGAGACCAGAAAAATAAAGTCTGACACTGTTTCCACTGTTTCCCCATCTATTTCCCATGAAGTGATGGGACTGGATCCCATGATCTTCGTTTTCTGAATGTTGAGCCTTAAGCCAACTTTTTCACTCTCCTCTTTCACTTTCATCAAGAGGCTCTTTATTTCCTCTTCACTTTCTGCNTTTTGCCAGCAAAGGTCCATCTAGTCAAAGCTGTGGCTTTTCCAGTGGTCATATATGGATGTGAGTTGGACCATAAAGGAAACTGAGTGCCGAAGAATTGATGCTTTTGAACTGTGGTGTTGGAGAAGACTCTTGAGAGTCAGTTGGACTGCAAGGAGATCCAACCAGTTCATCCTAAAGGAAATCATTCCTGAATATTCATTGGAAGGACCGATGCTGAAACTGAAACTCCAATCCTTTGGCCACCTGATGCAAAGAGCCAACTCATTAGAAAAGACTCTGATGCTGGGAAAGAGTGAAGGCAGGAGGAGAAGGGGACAACAGAATGAGATGGTTGGATGGCATCACCAACTCGATGGACATGAGTTTGAGCAAGCTCTGGGAGATGGTTATGAACAGGGAAGCCTGGTGTGCTGCAGTCCATGAGGTCACAAAGAAATGGATATGACTGAGCGACTGAACAACAAACCAAAATAATCTGCCAGGCACAAAGAGAACATACCATCTGGTTCCATTTATATAAAATTTTCTAAAATGAAAACTAGTTCATTGCTAAACAAAAAAGTCCAATGATTACTTGGGGACTGAGGTGGATGCTGGGGGTGGGGTATGGGGTGGGAGGGTGGATGGTTTGCACGGGGGGCTGAGGAAATTTCAAGGGATGATGGAAATACTTTGTGTCTTGAGTGTGATCCTGATTTCATAGGTGAGTACATTCATCAAAGATCATCAAATTGCACAGCTCATTGTAAGTAAAGTATTCATGAAACAATAAACAGTGAATTACTACTGTAAACCTATCAAGTTTGGGAGAAGTAAAAGCCTGTAGTTTGGTACAATCATTTTTGAGATCAACNTGGAAATACTTTGTGTCTTGAGTGTGATCCTGATTTCATAGGTGAGTACATTCATCAAAGATCATCAAATTGCACAGCTCATTGTAAGTAAAGTATTCATGAAACAATAAACAGTGAATTACTACTGTAAACCTATCAAGTTTGGGAGAAGTAAAAGCCTGTAGTTTGGTACAATCATTTTTGAGATCAACCTCTTGTAAAATTGAAGATACAAGTTTGCTGGTAGTATATGTGTTCAAGGAAATATATAAAAGATTGGTCAATGCTGTAGTGTTTATAATACTGAAAAATTGAGAACAACCTGAATATTAGTAAGAAAATGGATAAGTAAATTGTGGTATACCCATACAATAGAAGACCACAGCACACTAAAAATAGTTAAACGATAGCCACATGTATCAAAACGTACACATAAACCTCAAAACAATGTTAAACAAATGTTAAGTTGCAAAATTATTTACACATTTATGTAAATATAAAGCAGATCAATGGTACTTTCTTATGCTTGCTTTTTGATATATGCATACACCTAAGTATAATATATTAAAAAGTCAACAGGAAACATACAAATTGGCCTCCAATTTCAAAAGAGTTGTTACCTCAGGGCTAGGAGGATAAGGAAGCGGATCTAAAGGGTACCAGTTTTAAGTATGAATATATTTCTTTAAAAACAATCTGTTGTTTGCTCTATTTGCAAAGGAGATACCTCTGGCTGGAATGTTTGTACAGAGTTCTAAGACAAGGGTCTAATTGTTTTGTAACATTATCTCAACTTTTTTCTTGCCAAATTGCAAAGGAAGCTCAATAAACAGATTTCTTTCATATGAATGTAAAAAAATAAAATTAAAAAAATTTTAAAATCTGAAACAATTATGATGAGATGTCCACATCTGTTAAAATCTGAGCAGCAGATTTTAGGTGAGCTTTTAAATATTCTCTGTTTTCCATATGCTTCAGTTATTTCATTTTTTAAAATAAGTTTTTATTTGGGAACACATTTATGTGAGTGCTTTGTACGCCACCTATCTTAATTTTCTAGGGCTGACATGAAAAAAATACCATAGAGTGGCTTAAACAGTGGAAATAAATGTTCTCACAGTTCAGAAGGGCTGGGAGCCCAAGATCAAGGTGCCAGCTAGCTTGTTTCCTGGTGAGGGCATTCTCCTGCCTTACATATTGCTGCCTTGCCACTGTATCCTCACACGGCCTTTCTTCTTGCACTTATATCCCTCATGTCTCTTCTTATTTTAAGAATATCAGTTCTATTGAATTAGGGTCTAACTCATTTAATTTTTTGTTCTGTTTTCTAATTTTTAATTACTTTTTATTGGAGTATCTGTTCAGTTCAGTCGCTCAATCATGTCTGACTCTTTGCGACCCCTTAAATCACAGCACACCAGGCCTCCCTGTCCATCACCAACTCCCAGAGTTCACTCAGACTCATGCCCATTGANGAATATTCATTGGAAGGACTGATGTTGAAGCTGAAACTCTAATACTTTGGCCACCTGATGCAAAGAGCTGACTCATTTGAAAAGACCCCGATGCTGGGAAAGATTGAAGGCAGGAGGAGAAGGGGACAACAGAGAATGAGATGGTTGGATGGCATCACTGACTCAGTGGGCATGAGTTTGAGTAAACTCTGGGAGTTGATGGACAGGGAGGCCTGGCGTGCTGCAGTCCATGGGGTCACGAAGAGTTGGACACAACTGAGTAACTGAACTGAACTGAAATTTACTCTAATTATACCTCAATAAAATTAGGGTGAAAAAATTACATAAAATCATTTTTTAAGAGGTTTAGGTATAATAGAGAACTTGTAGCTTAGAAAGGTACCAGGACTGTTCTCATACCAGGTAATAAAACTTTAATGCTTTGTGCATAGAAGGAAGGTTTTGCCTTGTCCAAACTGAATGCATACGTTCAAAAGAGTCTGCTTTTATTGTGATGTTGTATATTTTATGACAAAGGTCATTTATTTTTAAAAATAAGCAAACGGAATAATAAGGGTCTGTCATGTCTGCTGGGTTGCTGTTGTTTAGTCGCTCAGTCGTGTCCAATTCTTTTTGACCCCACGGACTCCCGCCAGGCTCCTCTGTCTATGGGATTTCCAAGGCAAGAATACTGTCATGGCTAGACAATCTAAAATCACTAAACTGTTTATTGGTTTTTCTCTGTTATGGCTGCTATAAAGTGTTGTTACTTTGACTGGAAACAGAAAAGGTGGTAGGCCCTAAATTTGGACTAACAAATCTGACAGGGTATTTTATATCCAAAGCAACGTTTATCCTGCTTTAACAGCTGCTAGGTAACACCAAAGGCTTGAAATATCTCACCTTGAAACTCTTCTTGTGACACTAGAGTAAGGAGGGGCTAGCTGATACAATTAGATACAACATGAATGCCTTGTATTTTATTAATGTTCTCAATGCTGGCTCCAGGGTGGGGAAAGCTTTTCCCCCTTCTTCCTGAGAATATGACCTTTGGTTAACTCTTTATGTCCTTATACCCTCAGTAGACAGTATGTCAACTATGTTGCTAAGCAACACAAGGTAAAAAGGATGCCCTGGCTGGCAAATTTCATCTGGCCTGGGAGAAGTAGAAGCATCTGTTAGGAAGCCACATCTTTGGGATTTCCAAATGTAATAATTCTTGTAACTGAGCAGGTCCCTGGAAACTATGCTTATGAGGCATTTATAAGAGATTCTAGCTCCTATGAGAAAGAGGCTTTGATGTCATAGAGGCTCCCACATTTGTTCAATGTCATCTTATCTTTTTCCATCTGCATAGTGTGACCTAGTAGCTAAGGTAAAGAACTTCTGGGTGACTGCAGGGGCTGTTGCAGGTACAGCAGGAAGGGACAGCTGAGACTGTCCTACTGCTGAGCCGTGGTTCCTGCTCTGTATACTTCTGAAGCGCTGTCAAGTGTGGCCTGGATGATCTTGTGGGTTTGATGTTCAGCTGAATGTAGGGGGTCAAAATGGGCATGCTGCTGCTGCTGCTACTAAGTTGCTTCAGTCATGTCTGACTCTGTGCAACCCCATAGATGGCAGCCTACCAGGCTCTGCCATCCCCGGGATTCTCCAGGCAAGAACACTGGAGTGGGTTGCCATTTCCTTCTCCAATGCATGAAAATGAAAAGTGAAAGTGAAGTCACTCAGTCGTATACGACTCTTTGTGACCCCATGGACTGCAAGCCTACTATGCTCCTCTGTCCATGGGGTTTTCCAGGCAAGAGTACTGGAGTGGGGTGCCATTGCCTTCTCCCAAAATAGGCACAGAATATTCTTTTTGGACAGAGGAGCCTGGTGGGCTACAGTCCATTGGGTTGCAAAGAGTTGGACACAACTTAGAAACTACACACAACATAATTCTTTTGGGAAATAGGAAAAATTCTTCATAACAAAAAAGAAAAGCTTGGCCTACCCCAGGTCAGCTTTGTACCAATAAAGTATTAGTTTTGACATGATATTATAGACCCTGTTGGGGTGAGGGGAAGCAAATTCACACTCATACACTCGGGATGACATAACGGCTGTCAATAAATTGACTTTGAGGAAGAATTTTAATTGCAGTTTTAAAATGCTGTTATCAATTGGACATGATTTTGGTGTACACTCTATAGTACTGACTGCTCTGGTACTGGATATTTGGTACTGGATATTTACCAAAGCCTTCAATGTCCATAATATATTTTCCCTTTGGGTAATCATCATCTGATTACCAGTTGCCCAAAGCTGGTGTGATCATTTCCAATAGGAGATTTTACTCTCTTTCATTCTGGTATGATTGGTTTCTATAATAAATTAACCAGAAGCATTCTGTCTACCATCAACACATGGCCTCTGTTTTCCCCTCTTGCTTGCCTACAGATTTCTGCTTAAGCTAAAGATTAGACATGTGTTTTGGAAAAATTAGAAAAAAAGGAAAAGGCAGAGGAACCAGAGATCAAATTGCCAATACCTGATGGATCATCAAAAAAGCAAGAGAATATCAGTAAAACATCTACTTCTGATTTATTCATTATGCCAAAGTCTTTGACTATGTAGATCACCACAAACTGTGAAAGTTCTTAAAGACATGGGAATACCAGACCAACTTACCTGCCTCTTGAGAAATGTGTACACAGGTCAAGAAGCAACAGTTAGAACTGGACAATTTAGGACAACAGACTGGTTCCAAATTGGGAAAGGAGTACATCAAGGCTGTATATTGTCACCCTGCTTATTTAACTTACATGCAGAGTACATCATGACAAATGCTGGGCTGGATGAAGCACAAGCTGGAATCAACATTGCTGGGAGAAATATCAATAACCTCAGATACCCAGATGACACCACCCTTATGGTAGAAAGTGAAGAAGAACTAAAGAACCCCTTAATTAAAGTGAAAGAGGAGAGTGAAAAAGCTGGCTTAAAGGTCAAGATTCAGAAAACTAAGATCATGGCATCCAGTCCCATCACTTCATGGCAAATAGATGGGGAAACAATGGAAACAGTGACAGACTTTATTTTTTGGACTCCAAAATCACTGCAGATAGTGACTGCAGTGTCTGTGAAATTAAATTAAATTTCATTCTTTCCATGAAATTAAAAGACACTTTCTCCTTGGAAGAAAAGCTATGACCAACCTAGGCAGTATATTAAAAAGCAGAGACATTACTTTGCCAACAAGGTCCATTTAGTCAAAGCTTTGGTTTTTCCTGTAGTCATGTATTGATGTGAGAGTTGGACTACAAAGAAATACTTGACTAACTGATCCAGGGCACTTTGAAAGTTAAGATTTCCAAGACTATTTTGATCCAAAACCAGATAACTTCGAGAAAGTAGACTGCTAACCCAAGATCAACAGCAAAAGAAATAGTACCTTGTAAAAGCAAAAAGAAACATTGAATTGTAGTTATTTGCTTTAGAATATTGTTGCCATTATTTTTAATGATCTATTTTATGATAAGCACTAATAAAGCCCAGTAGAACTTTTCACTGTGTCTCTAATTCCAAATTTAGAAGACTGATTTAGTGCTAACTAGAATGAATGCTGGCTCTTAAAATAATCTTAATTGATGAGCCTATAACCTTATATAGGTTTGACTGTATCAAACAGTTGTACCAAAAATGTATACCCATTCTTATTTGCTAAATGGTGCCAACAACCTTACAAAATTTAGGAAAAAGATAATTTTGCATACTTCATATGATCTAATTTCAGAGAATACATAATTAAGTTCCTGAACTCATATTCTGTCTATAGGCACAATACACTGAAACCCACAAACTGATAAATTCTCCTTTATCCTTACATCGAGGAGAATATCCTTTAAGAAATCTAAATATGGAACACTATGTACACAAGTTAGTTAACCTCAAGTGAATTTAAGGACCCTGTTTCCAATATTGGAACTCAGAGATGTACTTTTAAAATGAGTTAAGCTTAAAATCATCCTTTGTTACAGATGCTGAATTAAATTATACTTATTATAAATTGAATTCATCTATAAATAATAAAATCATATTTCAAATAAAAACCCACCAGTGGCAAAGTCTATCCAGATTCTGAAAAAAATATGATATGTATCGATTGGCCTTGTCTATCAACTCCTGAGAACAGTGTCAGGCATTGTACACAGTTCCTTTCGTGGGCCTTTTTACTTTTCACGGCAATGTGGTTTTTTGTCAAGGTTAAATAAAAATGGATTCTTCTTCCAATCTAGAAATAATTAGGCAAAACAAATTTGTAATCATAATAGCAGGAGAGATTGCACCTTTAAAAGTGAACCTAACATTACCAGGTGTGATACGACAGCATTTCATATGTGGAAACATCTTGGGAGTTTCTTCAGGAAATTGGCATAGGGTTTGCTCTATGGCTTAAGGAGTTCTGGATTTACATTCACTAAAAGATGGCATCTTTTGGCAAACCGTGGGAATTTTGAAGAAAGGAATACCTCCACGTATGCAGTGCTGCAGAGAGCCTAGGGAACAGCTGCTAGGTTCTTTGCCTCTGGCTCAGAATAAAGGAAGTGCTAATGTAGGCCACCAGGCCCCTGCGTCCATGGGATTTCCCAGGCAAGAATACTGGAGTGGGTTGCCATTTCCTTCTCCAGGGGATCTTCTTGACCCAGGTACAGAACCAGGGTCTCCCGCATTGCAGGCAGACGCTTTAACCGCTGAGCCACCAGGGAAGCCCAAGACTAACATAGGACTGCCCTGCTGATCCAGTAGTTAAGAATTCATCTGCCAAGGCAGGGGACATGGCTTCGGTCGCTAGTCTGGGAAGATTCCACATGCCTCAGGGCAACTAAGATTATGTGCTACAACTCCTGAGCACAGGGCCTAGAGCCTTTGTTCTGCAACAAAGAGGAGCCTGCACAATCAGAGAAAGCCCATGAGCAGCAACGAAGACCCAGAACAGCCCCAAATAAGACATTTATTTTAGAAAAGACCAGTGTAAAAAGCTTTCTAGCAAAAAGATAGTCTAGGAGTCATTTACAAAATCTCAAGGTAGAAGTTCATTCTGAAGTTTCAGTAATTATATAGCTCTAGTTATATTAATGTGAAACAAGGGAATCTGTGTGTCAATGAGTGGTTTTTTGCACCTGTGAAAACAAACACAATAGAACATACGTATTCTGCAGAAGCATATGCTATACATGTATATATGCACACAGTGGACATATATTACAATATGTGTATAAATATGAGTTAGAGGCTTAAGATCATAGTGAAAAAGCTATCAATAAAGCTGAGTCACGATCATTAAAAATAATTGCCAATGGTAAGAAGCTGGTGGAAGCTGTAACATTAACATCTTTGCTTATCCTTGTGCCTGCATTGAGTAAAACAAGCCTGTAGTTGATTCCGCCATTTTTAAGAAATGCAAAAATCGATCGACTAGCAACACACACAATTCATAACTTCAGCAGAGAAGTGCAACACGACAGACCTTTTCTTGATCAAAATAGCATGTTTAAAGACTGTGTAAACCTAAAGAAAGGCCTGCCAAGAAAAGTATCTCAGAGTTGCTCAGATACAACTTTCTCTGATGATATATTTCTCTGATGATATAAACTGCAATTTCCTTCCGGGAAAAAACAGGAACACTTATGATGCTTAACTTTATGATCAACTTTAATGAGATTAAGATTTTTTTCTAAGACACATGAGTACATACTATGTCGCTAAAATCAAGACACTTGTGACAATGAAATGAGATAATATTAGCAATTATGCAAGTCAGAGGGGAAAAAACAGAACTGTCCCCAGGCAAGCCCAGATATATGGCAGTCTGACCATAAAAGAAATTCGCAAGGGTCCAAACCAAAGAGGACCCTAAACACCAAGTGGTGAATGAATGTGTGGGGTGGAAGCCGCTCTAATGGCCAGTCCTATTCAGATTATACATATATGTACACATTAAACATTATTCCTGATACACAATACATATTAGAAACACTACTATGCCTATCCACTCAGTGAATAAATCTCTAAAAGTTTTCATAAGTCACACTCTAATAATAAAATTGCTGGCAGATTCTCCAACCTGAAAAGGGCTATTTTTACACTTAGAATATGTATCAATTTTATCAAGACAATTTTTGAAACAGAAAAAAAAAAAAGCTTTCTAATTTACTGTCTCAGATCTGGCTTTCTTAAAACCGGTATTAAGTTCTCAATTAGTGAGGCTTTCCCAAATAGTGAGAAAACTGAAGCTTGTCAGGGGATGAGCTTCTCAATCCTTTCCCATCTATCAGGTTTCTAAAGTTCTTACTCCAATCTGAAAACTGTTCTCAGAACACATGGAAACTTTCCTTTCACACTGCCACATCAGAGTTCAGTGCAGACTGCAGGGGTTTCAGAGTGGAGTGAATGAAATTCTCTAACTCAACGCAAGGATTTTTAACACTGTTATAAATAGAATCACAATAAACAAATTCATGTGGATCACTTTTTTATGTTTTAAATTTGTTCCTGGTATTTGAAGAGAAGAATTGTCCTCTGTAGTGAGCTGACCTGTGTGTATGTATGTGCACGCTCAGTCACTTCAGTTGTATCTGATGCTTTGTGACCCCCATGGACTGTAGCCCACCAGGCTTCTCTGTCTGTGGGATTCTCCAGGCAAGAATACTGGAGTGGGTTGCCATGCCCTCTTCCAGGGAATTGGCCTGGGTCCTCCCAAAGAATGTGTCCAAGTCCTAACATCCTGTACCTATGAACCTTATTCAGAAATGGGCTTTTTCATCAAATGTCTCTAGAGTTCAACCAGATCTTTCTAACCTTTGAACAATCAAAACTTCTCAAAGCCTCAGGGAACTGAAATGATTTATGAACACTCAAAGTTGCTAAACTTTTCACAGTTGTTCTTGCAAAAACTGTCTACATTATCTTGTATTACCATACTGATTTTGACTCCCAAATAATTTATTTCAAAAAAAAAAAAGAGCTTTCTGCAGATAAAATTAACTTAAGGAATTTGAGATGAGATCATCCTGGATTTAGGGTGCGCCCTAAAACCCAATGACTGCTATCCTTATGAGAGAAAGAGGAGGGAAGTTTGAGGCAGGAAAACAGAGGATGCCATGTAGAGATGAAAGCAAAGACTGGAGTGATGCTGCCCTGAGTCAAGGAATGCCTGGGCCACTGGAAGCTGGAAGAGGCGAGGAAGAAGTCTTTGCAAGAGTCTTTGGAAGGACTACTTCCTACCACAACTTTGATTTCTTTGATTCTCAGACTCCAAAACTGAGAGAAGAAACTTCTGTTGTTTTAAGCCACCAAGTATTGGGTAACATGTTAAGGCAGTCCTGGGACATGAATGCAGTCTCCACAATACAAATTTCAAAGACTTAAATTATAGAGAATGTAGTCTCACCAGGCATGTCTACACAGATTGCTCTTACTTTTCTAACAACATAAACAATCTTGTCAAGACAAGACTTTCAAAATGTGATAGATGATAATACAGTCCTGAAAAGCCAAACCTAATTAAAATATAAATGGCATTTTGAAAAACAGCTAGGCATGACAATTGCCAAAGGGCTGCTAGAGAAAACAAGGAACTTTGTTAAACTGGAACTTCAAATAAGGAATAAATAATTTTTTAACATAAGAATACTCCAAGTAGTCTATCATTTCTTTTTCATTGAATAAATTTGACATGCAAAACTGTATAAGCTTAAGATGTACAGCATGTTACTTTGATATATTTATATATCGTATAATAATATGTTTATCATGATGATATTTATCACATTACATAATTATAGTACAATGTTATTGTCTATATTCATTATACTGTGGATTAGATTCATGAGATTTATCTACATTAAAAGATAATGGATTATTTGAAATTCAAATTTAAGCATCATGGTGGGACTTCCCTGTGGTCCAGTGGCTAAGACTCCATGCTCTCAATGCAGGAAGTATGGGTTTGATCCCTGGTCTTGGGACTATCCTTGTGGTTTAGCTGGTAAAGAATCCACCTGCAATACAGGAGACCTGGGTTCGATTCCTGGGTTGGGAAGATCCCCTGGAGAAAGGAAAGGTTACCCACTCCAGTATTCTGGCCTGGAGAATTCCATGGACTATGCAGCCCATGGGGTCACAAACAGTCGGACACAACTGAGCGACTTTCACGTTCACGTTCTGGGAACTAAGGTCTCACATACCGCACTGTACAGCCAACCAGAAAACAACAAGAAAACAAACCCCAAGGCATCGTGTATTTTTGTTTGTGAAATCTAGAACCCTGCAGTTGCAAAGAGAGACTGCACATTTCACTCAGTCACAAAGCTAATAAAATGTGGAGATTGGCTTTGAAATTATATATGGCAGACTCTTCAAGGTCACGTGCTTTCTGGTCCATAAGGCTGTTAAAGCCAGTACAATAAAACGTAGGAAAAAGTAGTAGCACTCCCCAGAGCTATCTGGTTGTTCTGTAAAAAAGGTTATAAAAGTGGAAGAAGGATGGCCAGTTACGACTGCTCAGTGCCCACTATGAATAAAAATTCTGATATAAAGTTCAAACAGTCTTCTAGTGACCATGGGGATGGTTGAAATGAGTTTTCCCTTCCATTATTTAGTGCAAGGGTGACAGGGGACATGGAAGACACAGGCATTTGGGTTTTGCTGGGCAGTAGGTGAGGGCATCAATGTAACAAATAACAAGACAGTGCAATTTCTGCTGATTCTAACAGTTACACAAATATTTTTGCCTATAGTCACAATTCCCCAAAATCCATAAGGTGCCCAGCCATCATTTAGTCTTAAAATTGCAATAATTTTTGAACTCCCTCATCCAATTTATCTCAGATGCTATTTGACATTCCAGGCAATGGCACCTCACCCCAGTACTCTTGCCTGGAAAATCCAATGGACAGAGGAGCCTGGTGGGCTGCAGTCCATGGGGTTGCTAAGAGTCGGACATGACTGAGTGACTTCACTTTCACTCTTCACTTCCATGCATTGGAGAAGGAAATGGCAACCCACTCCAGTATTCTTGCCTGGAGAATCCCAGGGATGGGGGAGCCCGATGGGCTGCCCTCTATGGGGTCGCACAGTTGGACACAACTGAAGCGACTTAGCAGCAGTAGCAGTAGCAGAACCTAGATAGCATATTGAAAAGCAGAGACATTACTTTGCCAACAAAGGTCCATCTAGTCAAGGCTACGGTTTTTCCAATGGTCATGTATGGATGTGAGAGTTGGACTGTGAGGAAAGCTGAGTGCCAAAGAATTAATGTTTTTGAACTGTGGTGTTGGAGAAGACTCTTTTTTTTTTTTTATGTTGTTCCTTTTTTATTTTTTTTTAAAAAATATAAATTTATTTATTTTAATTGGAGGTTAATTATACCTGTGGAGAAGACTCTTGAGAGTCCTTTGGACTGCAAGGAGATCCAACCAGTCCATTCTAATGTAGATCAGCCCTGGGTGTTCTTTGGAAGAACTGATGCTAAAGGTGAAACTCTAATACTTTGGCCACCTCATGGGAGGAGTTGACTCATTGGAAAAGACCCTGATGCTGGGAGGGATTGGGGGCAGGAGGAGAAGGCGCTGACAGAGGATGAGATGGCTGGATGGCATCACCGACTCGATGGACGTGAGTTTGAGTGAACTCCGGGAGTTGGTGATGGACAGGGAGGCCTGGCGTGCTGCGATTCATGGGGTCGCAAAGAGTCGGACACAATTTAGCGACTGAACTGAACTGAACCAGCAGCTCTCCCATTTTCCTTTCCTTCTCCAGTTCCACATTCATAGTCCAAAAACTATACTCCCACAAGACCATAGTGTTTCCCTGCTTGTTTTCTCACAGTGAACTACGCATCTCCATCTAATTATCATATATACATGTCCCAATGCTATCTATCCAATCATATGTTTAACATCATCTTTTATTTACAGGTGAATCTATGATGTTTTAATCAACCCCTGACTTCACCCAGGTTGTTTCCTCTGTTTATATATCTCCTCTCATATCTACCAAATAAAAACTTCATAAATGTCAGGCAAGTGAGGAAGACAGTGAAGCTGGAATAGAGTTTGCATTTTAAACACTTCAGGATAGTCTTCATTTCTGTAAAGCAGTATTTTATCTCCCTTATTTCTTAGGAAGATGGTCATATCATTTTATCTTTAAGAAGTTCCTATTTTTGACAGAGATGTCTACAGAGAATAATTTGCTACTACAAGAAAGACAGTGGTACACACATGATGCCATCCAGACTCACAACTGTGAACACGTGAATGGTGGAACAAGATGGTGCATGCCTTGCCCAAAGGACAGCTGCTAAGTAGCTCAGATTACTGGCATCATATGTTGCCAGAGTTTGCCTGATGTTTTCTCAGGATGACATTGACTTTATGCATTGCTGACAAGACTGCCACAGACAGGATGTATCTTTCTCAGCGCATCATATCAGGAGGCCCATTATGTCTGTCGGTCTCATCACTGCACTTGGTTAGATGGATGTCTTCCAAGTTTTTCTACTGTAAAGTAACTTTTCCCCTTTGTAATTCATACATATTTTGTGGAGAAATACTCTAAAATGATGCAAATGGTCAGTTTCTCATCATAATCTTGCGTATGTAGCCGGTAACTCAGTTGTAAAGAATCCACCTGCCCGTGTAGGAGACATGGGTTCAATCCCTGGGTCGCAAAGATCCCCTGGAGAAGGAAATGGCAACACACTCCAGTATTCTTGCCTGGGAAATCCATGGACAGAGGAACCTGGCAGACTACAATCCATGGGGTCATGAAGAGTCAGACATGACTAAGAGTCTAAATAACAATTTTAGAATCAGTGGATGATTATTGCCTATAATAATTATTACAGTGACGCTTGTCAAAAGGTGATCTCCTATTCCTATTTTCACATCTACATTTGTTCATTAGAATTCCACCATAAGGAAAAGCTTTACCTTATTCCACACTTATTTATTTATTCAATTATGTATTTATCATGATACACCGTTATCTATGAGCTCATAGACATCTCTATTATTCTATGTGTTATAATTTATTATTACCACTATTTATTTTGTTGCTGAAATGCACCAGCTTTGATCATCAGGAACGCCTTTAAATTGGCTCCTTTTTTGTTATGACTTTCTGCCATCCATTTTTGTAGTACTTTATTTTTTGGCACTGCAAAATGTCCTAGGCTTGTCTTGTACTTTCCCTGCCCTAGATCCGCAATCAACCATTTCACCAGGAGTCCTGCTTACTTTTATGGGGGAATTGTATTTAGAAACCAAGATCTGCGCCAGAAGTGTACAGATTTCCACTTTGTCATTACACCTTTGTGATGGGTTCTAGGTCCTCTCAGCAGATAGGTTAAACACACCCCTATCCATCTTAATTCCTATCTGTATATATAAGAAGCCATAAGTTCCTACAGCTGCCTTTCTAACACAGCAAGGTACATTCTAGCTTTCTCCCATTCCATGTGTGTAACTTCTTTCTCCAACAGTAAGAAATCTGGTTCTTTCATCTACAATATATTTACTTAGTTGTTCATTCCTAGTATATTCAGTAAGTAGTTTCAGAATTGATAATCATGCTTCGAAGTACACTAGTTATATCTAGTTCTTTTTGTCTTGAATTTTACAGTGTATAATCCAAACATGGTTTTACTTAATGACTTAGATTAGTTGTTTCATTTCCCATCCCCCTGAGGTGTAGTTATGGTTAAATATCAACCAGGATGTGGGAATCTATTATCAATCCATCCATCCATCCACCCATCTACTCATTCATTTCTTTCTGTAATACTGCTGTTGTTAAAGAGTTAGAACCATATAAGAAAGTTCATTGAAGAAAATGTCAGTAAACTTCTTCCTTACCCTTTTTACCCCATTCCTACCCTACATTCTAAACACCTATTCTTACAAATATTGTGTATGTTATCAGTCTCATTCATTTCTGGATTTTACTTCTGATATTTCTTTTTGAAGAAATGAACAGCTAATGCATAATCCCTTATACTCCATTCTTACCTAAATTTCATACGGTTGCTATTCTTAGCACTTTGACTTTTCACTTAATAATAAATCCAGTAACTCCATATCAGTTCCTAGAGATTTTTCTTATTTTACAGTTGCATATTATTTCATCCTGCAAATGTACTCAGGGTTATTTAACCATCTCTTCTATTCATGGGGATTTTGTAACTACAAAAAATTTGCAATAAATAATTATGTGCTTATGTATTTAATATTATTGGGAGGACATATCAAGGTCTAAAATTTTGATCACCTGATGCCTGGTTCAATTTCATTTTAGGTCAAATGATGTAATATAATTAAAATTGCTCTGAAGACTAAAACATGATTTATATATACATAGTGAAATACTATGTTAGTAGCATTATTTTTTTCCTCCAAGCTAACTGTAACTTCTTTTGAGACCATCATTTCAATTCCATAAATATTTGTCTTCAGCTACTAAAAGAGAAAAAACTACAAGTGTTCATTGCTTAGTCATGTCCAACTCTTTGCAACCTAATGGACCATAGCCCGCCAACCAGATGGTTAATTATGAAAATTCTCCCATGTTTAAATTCTAACTTTTCTAATCCTACCTTCTTTCATTAATAATATTCTGACATTTACTAGTTTTTACTTATATCTATTATTTGTATCATTTCTAACCTTAAAAACCCCACTGCTACATTAATCATTTTCTCTATTTTATGTTTGTAGAGATAGGAGGGGCTTCCTTGGTGACTCAGATGGTAAAGAGCCTGCCTACAAATGCAGGAGACCTGGGGTTAACCCCTTGGTTGGGAAGATCCCCTGGAGAAGGGCATGGCAAGCCACTGCAGTATTCTTGCCTGAATCCCCATGGACAGAGGAGGCTGGTGGGCTACAGTCCATGGGGTCGCAGGGAGTCAGACACAACTGACTGGCTGTGATCTTGTTTGCTTCCTTTCACTTCCTAAGTGTGGGTGTCAGTTAGGGTAGGAGAAGAAAAAACGAGACCCTGTGATGCCAGGAGCACTCAGGGTTATCTGACAAGGAGTTAGAGGCTAAGGGACTCTCTTCCTTCTCAGGGGGAGGAGTTAAATTCAAACTCAGTTTCCTTTAGGCCCTCGGGGCCTTCAGATCTCCACATCTGGAAGCTTAAAACATGCAAAAGATGCTAGAAAGTCTGTTTAGGGTCTACCTTTTGTCTCGTCCCTAACCAAGTTTCAAGGAATAATTAATGTACCCCAAGCTAGTTCATCAGGAGATGGCCTTGGGATATGCAAGCCAGGAACTAAAGAGTATTTGCCTTGTCTTCCTGTCCATCATGGCCTACAAAATTCTGTTAATCCACCATGGGATTATTGCCAGGTCCAGCCAAATTTAAGAAAATCCCATGTTGGGAATCTCCAAAGTTTTGGTGAGGTGTTAGTCCTAGATTGTGCAGTTTTATGAGATTCAATGGAGCAAATCTATGCAGCAAAAAGAACTTCTGGTCTGTGAAAGGTGAATTCCATTATGGCTTCAAGTGTGTGCCTCATCCACTCAACTGATTCTGTTACTAATTATACATAATTCAGGGTCTAACTTGTCAGCAATGTGACAGGGACCTCACTGTCTGGGTTGGGATGAGTCCAGAGTTTTCAAACTTGTATCGTAACCTCTTCTTCCATGGTCACAGGTGTCAGGCATTTTGAGCCACATCATTGAACCTAGACTTCTAAAATTCATATTACAGTTGATCCTTTTTAATTTAAGAAACCACAAAGAAAAGAAAGTTTGTCAAAAATACAGAGGATAAGCTTCCAGGTGACACTGTTCTTACCTCCTCGATCTCGGGCAGCTAAACTTTGACCCCTTCTTAATGTGATGTCCAATTGGTACATTCCGGGCTCAGCCAAAGGGACATCTGCATTACTGGTTCCAGCAGTATTTATTTTCTGAAAAGCAAGAAAGATATAAAATATTAAGTTTATTATGTCTATTTTCTCCTGTGAGGGTCCATGTATAGCTAAGTGCAAACTTTAAAAAATAGTCAATATAATAAATCATCTTGTGAATTCACCCAGTAGCATCATCATCCAGTTCTCTGAAGGTTTTGAGATTCATGAAATTCTTTAGACTCAAAATTAAGACACAGTAATTACAGGAATTCTTGTTTTGACTCAGATTAGAACAACAAATATAATGTGAAAAACATCTCCCATGGAAAGCCCCACATAATTCAACCAAGGAAGACTAACACAGAAATAGTGTCTGAAGCAAAGATACAGTCAGTGATGAATGGAGAATAAAGGTGCGCAAGAGCAGCTGACTGCCACAAAACTGAGTTGAAAATGAAAATGATTTATTCAGGTGACTTTGTTGATTCATTTATCCATGCAAAGGAACTCATACTGATGGATTACACATGTCTATTTTAGCCCCAACATAAAATATGATGTAGAAATAAATTCACCCAGCATTTTGACAGTACTTGCAAGAAATAAATTCTCAATAAGGCTAAGTTCCTAATGCTGCTTTCTATGGAATAAAAGTGTACAAGCTATTTTTAGAACAAAAAAAATCTCTGCAAGGCTACCCCTACAGAATTTCTTTAGCGACAATATACTAGGCATTGAGTAACAAATGTACTTGCAAGAAGAATAACATAAGACATTAAAACAAAATAAGAGAAACATAGAGTAAAAACTTTAGAGATCACATTTTATACTTTCTGACATGGTGAGCACAGTAGGAAAACTTACTTTTCTTTACATGTTTGAGATGACTGAAAATTCTTATTTTTTTTCCAATTCAAAAATAAATGCACTTTAAAAAAAACTTTTGAAACTGAATTTTATTGTCACATTTATAAAAGTTGTTAAAATATTAAAATACCACCACCTGATTCAAATGCACATTTTGCCCCATGCATGCACGCTCATTCATAGACTTCTCTGATTACATCTTTATTGGTTTCTAACTATCAAGAAATTAGGCTAGGATTGATATCTGACCTGAGGAAATAGTATGCTCACACAAATGATAAAAAATATTAATAAACTTAAATTAAAAATGGAATAGAAATTTAAGTCTTAGAGTATTAATTCCCAATCCCACTGAGAACAACAAGTGAACTCACTTAAGGAAATCAAATGTCCCATAATATAAGAATATTTAAAAGTATTTTTTATACCCAATAGGAGTCCTCCTCAAGTTTCAACAGTATATTCATCTTCTAAATATTGCTTTTATAACCCAAAATAAAAAACTTAATATATATATACTTCTGTAAATATAAATACAGAAGTGTGTGTGTGTATATATATATATATATATATATATATACTAACTAGGTGAAAGTGACTAACACTTTGACTTCTGAAATGATGAAAGTGAAAGTGTCAGTCAGTCAGTTGTGTCCGACTCTTTGAGACCCCATGGACTATATAAACCACCAGGCTCCTCTGTCCTTGGAATCCTCCAAGCAAGAATATTGGAGTGGGCTGCCATTCCCTTCTCCAGGGGATCTTCCCAATTCAGGGATTGAACCCGGGCCTTCTGCACAGCAGGAAGATTCTTTAACATCAGAACCATCAAATGATACATATGGATAAGGTAAAATGTTATATACCATTCTGGCTTTTAGATTTCAGTTTTTGTGTGAACAAAGTATTATATTTTGCTCATTATTTCCCAATTTATTGAACTTAGAAACATCATGGGCACTTTTTAAATCAGTATATTGAGATCTATCTAGTCTTTTTTTTTTTTTTTTGAGATACCTAATTTTCCACAGTGCACAAAAGCTATAATTTCAATTATTTTCCTAATGAACATATGAGTTGGCTTCAGTATTTGCCACTACAAGAACTTGTGCTTTTATTTTTCTTATAGGATGCATTTTTCCAAAAAGGTTTAAATAGTTCATACTCCTACTGAAAGTGCACAAGTGCCTATTTCCTATACCCTAGTCAGCACTAAATGTTACCAACTTTCAAGTTTTGTGGGTAAAAATATTATCTTTCTTCAAAACACTTTTCCAGCACTATGATAAAGTGTCTTGAATCTAGCATAAATGGCAGGAGTGACAGCACTTCGTTGGACCACAAGGAAGATGCCCACTTGGAAAGAGGAATTCAACCAACGCCTTCTGTCTGCCTTTTCAAAGAACAATTTGTATGTGGATTTAATTAATAAGCAAGATTTAAATTAAAATCCAGCAAACATATAAAGTATTATGTTCTGAGTCTTTCTTGAGGCTCTATTATATATACTGTTTCAAAATAAATGTACTAACAAATATTAAATGTAGTTACTTTCTAAANTTTTCAAAGAACAATTTGTATGTGGATTTAATTAATAAGCAAGATTTAAATTAAAATCCAGCAAACATATAAAGTATTATGTTCTGAGTCTTTCTTGAGGCTCTATTATATATACTGTTTCAAAATAAATGTACTAACAAATATTAAATGTAGTTACTTTCTAAAAAATGGAATAAAATCTATAGGAAAGTAGAAACTTTCTACCCACCCTGCATCCTCTTCTAGTGTTTTTACTTTAGAGGCAGAAAAGTTTGAATGCTCAGATATCTGTGTATTTTTGTACATTTCATTGCTCTATTCAGTGTTTCTTGGACTTTAGAGAGAATAATTTATAGAGTGCTTGGTTTAACATTTTAAAATGCTTATTACACTACATGGGAAAATTAAGGACCCTGTGCAGCCATAAAATAAAAAGATGCTTACTCCTTGGAAGAAAAGTTATGACCAACCTAGACAGCAAAGAAAGGCAATGCCAAAGAATGCTCAAACTACTGCACAATTGCACTCATCTCACGTGCTAGTAAAGTAATACTCAAAACTCTCCAAGCCAGGCTTCAGCAACACGTGAACCGTGAGTTTCCAGATGTTCAAGCTGGTTTTAGAANCTTAATTTTCCTACTATACTATTATTTCCTAATCTAATCTTATATTTCTGAATAAATAAGTTTTTCCTCGCCTATCCATCTCCCCTTCGAATCACCCTGGATCCACCGGGGCTGGACTCTGGCACCTACTCGAATCTATATCTCCCAAATTACAATTCTAAGACCTCCAATAAAGCCTTTATTTCTTTGCAACTCTGCTGTGATGAGTCCTGTTCAACACTACTTAGTCATCTCTCCTAGTTTCTATGACATTAGCAAAATTCACACAGTGAAATCACCATTAAATGGAAATAAAAGGTTTTTAAAATTTAATTTGTCAAAAACAGAATTCAGAAGTCACTGGAATATTCAAAGTTCAGTGAAGCTCAAGGATTCACTTGTCAAGGGGATATTATAATTAGTTAGAGTTCAACTCAGCAACTTCAGAAACAAAACTGCATAGAATGAGGAAAATTTGTGCCAAGCAATGGGCATCCTCCACTAAAGAAGCTGGTCAGAGGGCCTGTCTATCCACAGCCCCACCTAATGGGACAGCTTATGCTTGAGTCTGTGTGCACTGAACTTCCTTGCCCGTGTTCACAGCTGATTAGAACTGCAGACCTAAACTAGAGGCAGACAATGAATAGGCTGGTCCATGATAGGTGGTTAGTCAGCAAAATTGTTATTAGGCAAAGGTTGTTTGGGCCAAGCTCAGAGAGAAGTTGAAACTGCCTGCTAAAGTTACTTAGGAGACAATCAAGAGACTGGAGAGGTCACGAAGACCTACAGATGACCCCAAATTAGAAAACACGTGCTATAACTATGATGAAGTATGGGGTGGAAAAAATAGAGGGCAGAATGTAACTTCATAGGAGGACATTCAGACAGATCAATGAACCAAAGCACCGTAGGCCAGCAGCTGGGCAGGAAAGTAAAAGCTCCATGAACTCCCACTGCCAAAGGCCCAGAGCAGCTGGGGGGCCAGGGCAGGCTGCTCTGGACTCTTCTACCTCTCTCTGACCCCCAATCGCCCTTCTCAACTCCCTTGCGGAGAGACAGCTGAAGTGAGCCCTTGGCTCTGACAACAGAATAGAGTAGGAAAAGAAAAGAGCAACCAGAATGAGCAAAAGAAGCGGAGAAACAAGAAAGCAGCAGGTAACACGGGAAATCCACGCACTGCCAGAGAGCAGTGCCATGGGAGGGAGTGGACGGCAGAGGCTGCCGAGAGCCGGAAGTGGCCCCGCGCCTTCTAGTTCTCCCTCCCCGGTACCCTGAGTGACCATGGATGTCCACATACAGATGCCCCTGTGATGCCAGCTCCCCACCCAGACAGAGCTCCACCAGGGGCATCGCCCTGCAGTTACCCAGCGAGGAACACTTAGTGTTTCCATGAACATTTTCAACACGAACTGGGGGAAAGGCTTACAGGAAAGGTAACCACATAATCTATCACTCCAACTGGGACACTTTAAAAGGGCAAAAGGGAGTGCCTCTACCAACTGTAAGACATAAAGAGGCATAAACGAAACTGTCCCAGGTAAACTGCGATATGTGCCAACGGCGCTTAACAAGTTAGTGTTCAGGCAACCAGAAAGATAAACTACGCAGAAAAGGCTGTTCCTCCGGTTTGTTTTTGTTTCGGCTTTTTAAAAAAAATTTAAATTCATTTATTTTCATTGGAGGCTAATTACTTTACAACATTGTATTGGTTCTGCCATACATCAACATGAATCCGCCATGGGTGTACACGTGTTCCCCATCCTGAACTCCCCTCCCACCTCCCTCCCCAAACCGTCCTTCTGGATCATTCCAGTGCACCAGCCCCGAGCATCCAGTATCATGCCTTGAACCTGGACTGGTGATTCGTTTCATATATGATATTATACATGTTTCAGTGCCATTCCCCCATATCGTCCCACCCTCTCCTTCCACAGAGTCCAAAGGACTGTTCTATACATCTGTGTCTCTTTTGCTGTCTTGCATACAGGGTTATCGGTACCATCTTTCTAAATTCCATATATGTGCATTAGTATACTGTACTGGTGTTTTTCTTTCTGGCTTACTTCACTCTGTATAATAGGTTCCAGTTTCATCCACCTCATTAGAACTGATTCAAATGTATTCTTTTTAATGGCCGAGTAATACTCAATTGTGTATCTGTACCATAGCTTTCTTATCCATTCATCTGCTGATGGACATCTAGGTTGCTTTCATGCCCTGGCTATTATAAACAGTGCTGTGATGAACATTGGGGTACAGGTGTCTCTTTCAATTCTGGTCTCCTCGGTGTGTATGCCCAGCAGTGGGATTGCTGGGTCATAAGGCAGTTCTATTTCCAGTTTTTTAAGGAATCTTCACACTGTTCTCCAGAGTGGCTGCACTAGTTTGCATTCCCACCAACGGTGTAAGAGGGTTCCCTTTTCTCCACACCCTCTCCAGCATTTATTGCTTGTAGACTTTTGGATAGCAGCCATTCTGACTGGCATGAAATGGTACCTCTCTGGTTTGTTTTTGAACTGAACTACAACCTTGGGTTTAATTTTGGGATTTTGACTTTGTAATACCCCAAATCAAACCCAATAACTTATAAACTTTCAGGGCCCTCTAAATAGCAGTATTTCACTCTCCTGAAAAAGTATGAAATTCAGTCCTCCCCAAGCATCTTTGCTGGGACTCCCACAACACTGGTTACTCACCCTTGACTCGTCTGCTAATTGTTTCTCTGCAGCATTGCTGCATCACCACGGATGGCCTTTCCACCTGCACATACAGCACATGAAATAATCGGAACCAAAGGAAAGCAAATAGAATTCCTTTTTCCAACCCTCTTGTATAGACCACTCCTTTTGTAATTCGACACTGTAACCAACTTTTGTGTTACAAGAGGCAAATTCTGATGAGGAAAGGGCAGGCTTGATATCAGCTATTTAATTTCAGCCAAAGATACTTACTCTTTTGGGTCTTTTTTTCCCCTTTAATCTTTAAAATGGGATAAAATTTCATGCAAAGGACTGTTTTGATTATGAGATAAAATATGTAAAAACATTTTGCAAATTATTTGAATATATGTAGCTATTGGGGGCAGGTGATGAAAAGAGCTATCATAAAATAGAGGAAAGATGACGGGAATCAGAACACAAAGTCCTGTATATGAGACCTAGTTATATTATTAAGGTGCTCTGAGGCAGAGGGAAAATTTGTTGAGGTCTATGACCCTAATTTTCTTCTTCCTAAAAAAATAAAATAAAAAGAGACTCTGTGAAAATTTAAAAAAAAATCATGTAACTTAACGCAAAGAGGATTTTTCTTGATTTTTTAAAATAATGATATATATGATGTATGTATTGAGCTTCCCAGGTGGCACTAGTGGTAAAGAACCTGCCTGCCAAAGTAGGAGATGGAAGAGAGGAGGGTTCGATGCCTGGGTTGGGAAGATCCCCTGGAGGAGAGCATGGCAACCCACTCCAGTACTCTCGCCTGGCGAATCCCATGGACAGAGGAGCCTGGTGGGCTGCAGTCCCTGGGGTCACAAAGAGTCAGACGTGACTGAAGTGACTGAGTACACCCAGCACAGAGATTAGCAAGCAGATTCTGCTTGGGTTGCCTCTTCCACTTTCAGCGCTATGATGCTAATTCCTGACTGTTATCGTTACGATTTCAGCAAAATAATACTTGTGAGACCTGAGAGCAAGACAGATTTTATTTGTACTAACTCTTCTGACCTTTTGTCTTTTGGTGAATTCCCAAGCATGCTCTTTCTTCCCCCCTAAAAAACCAAATTGCATTAAAAAGTGCAGGGTTACCTGTTTGTTTGTTGTTTTTTTTTAAAACCTCAAAAAGAAAAGACTTGTCACAAAAAGGCATAATATACCAGCTTGCTATGAGTTCTTGTGCCAATAAGTATTAAAATAGATCAGGCCAGGTCTATTATTTCCAAAATTGGGGCATATGCAGAGGAAAACATTTCCTTTTAGAGGATTTGAACTTTTGGGATTCTAACAATCTCAGAGAGAGAAGCTAGTGTAACAGATGTTACATTGATGCTCAACATTTGGGATTTTGCTCAAAAATACTTTGAGTGTTTACATGTACTCCCATCTATAAATCTTGCAACACACAGATCCATAGCCTCGCTGGCTTTTATGATTAAACAAAAATGCCTTCTTATCAGACTTAAATGCATATACCTCCTTCCTTTGGAATAATTTCACAATTTTTACTTTTTTCTGTGCATTACAAGTACTTTTGAGTTCCTTTATCAGAACTCTATTAAACCAATGAATCAAAGTAAGGTTTTAGTGTTTCTATCAGATATCAACTTTGTTTGAATGTCCTATTGTTCCTTCTGGTAAAGTTACATAGGTATCTTGAAAAAGCTCTAGATAGCATGAACTCTACGACATCTTTTATTCTAACATTTGATTTTCTTCAAAGAAAACCATAGTGATAGTAACTTTTCTGAAAAAAAAATTGGCAAAGTTTAGTAATTAATCTCCACCTCCCCACAATACCCCAAATACCCAAAGTTCCCCTCATCTTCATTCAGGATTTAATTTATTCACTCAGTCACTATTTTTTTTTTATCCCCCTCTGGATCCCCAGCACCAAGTGAATGTTATGGAGAACAAAGAAAGATGTTTGAATATATTCTTTTCCTTCAAAGACTCTCGTGGAGACAGTGTTGCACTTAAAGTTCAAATGCTAACATAGGAAAACAAGATAAGAGGGGTTTCATGGCAGAAAAATGAGCAGCTCTCTATTTCTTTGACCTACTGCTTCTCCTTTCTGCTCCACATGTGGGTTTGAGGTATAAATCTAGCACCAATGATACTTGGACCCAAGCAGGCAATGGTGAAGGCCTAACAATTATATTTTGAACATGTTTCTTTGGTCACCTTCTTCTACTGCTCTAGTCTACACCGTAATTATCTTTTGAATAGCCGACTGCAATCCCCTTCTGCCTGCTCTCAGACTCTGATCTCTTCTGCTCACGGATTCACTTAAGATGGTCTCTGTGGACTGTGTCTAGCCACGTGAGCAAATGCTTAGGAAAAAACAGTGACATGAAAAATATAATGCAAAACTATGTACAGAATGAAATTAACTAGGCTAAATATATCTATATAGTGGGGGAAAAGGAAGGAAATATAACAACACATAAGCAGGCTAGTCTGTGGATGAGATTAAAGGTAATTTTAGTTTCCTCCTATTTTTCAGAAATTTTCAAACTTTCTACAAATGGATGGTACGTACTGCTCTAATAATTAACAATTAAAAAGAAAAATAATACTATTCTCTGCTGCTTTTACTCTTTGAAAACAGTGTTAAGGATTCTATGGAATGGAGTTTTATAAATTTGCTTTGATAAACACCTTCACACTGGGCAAAGCACATCAATGTACCACTCTCATTTACATATGAGTTCAATGTGAAACTCATGCATAATTTTTCCTCTTAAACAATCTCATGGCCACAGGTGCACAGCTGTGGCTGAAACAGGATCTTGCGCACTCACTTGTGCAAACAGCAGGTTATTCCTCACAGGTATAACCAAAGCACAAACATGGAACTGCCTCAGAACGTGGCACAACGTAGCCTTCCGTGAAAACCGTAACATCCTTTAATTGTTTACTGTCTTTGAAAACCCTGCAGAAAAAGAGTTTTCAAGCTACAAAATAAATAACACCATATTGGATTATAATACGGTGGATTATATTATATTGGATTCAAGGTATATTATTATATTGGATTCAAGATATACAATGAATATACATGATTCCATACTGATATAAGTAAATGATTTGTATAAATAAATAGATAAATCACTGAGGAAGAACCGCTAAGTCTACAGTATAGAAGAATTCAAAATAATTCATGAGAGTACTGCTCCTTAAGGATGTCAGTCACCACCTCTTAAGTGGGGGGCATTCACAGTGACCTCCTTCCAAATAGTACAGTTTAGAGAAACCTAGTCAATACTATCTCAACCAGGAGAGCAAGGTTAAAATCACTGCTGATACACCATATGAACAGTATACTCCTTTAATGGCTTGCAATGAGAATGGTACTTTACCTCTGCGGTCTTCCTTCAAAGCACATAACCTCTGTCTGACCATGAGAAAAACATCAGAAAAACTCAAACTGGAGGACAGTCTATAAAATATCTGACCCACAGAACTCAAAAATGTCAAGGTCATCAACAACCAGAAAAGCCTGAAAACTAACACAGTCACGAGAAGCCTCAAGAGCCATGAAAGCTAAATAAAACGCGGCATCCTGGATGTGATCCAGGAACATAAAGGATTTTACGTGAATATAAAGGTCTGAATAAAGGAAGTCCTTTAGCTCATATTAATGGATCAATATTGGTTCATTAGTTGTGACAAAGGTACCATAACAATGTCAGACGTTAACAACAGGGAAAGTTAGGCGTGAGTATATGAAAATTCTTTCTAGCTTCATAATTTTTTTGTAAACCTAAAATAGCTTCATAATTTTTTTTGCAAACCTAAAACTATCCTAAAACAATAAGCTTAATTTAAAAAAAAAAAGCTTCCATACAGCTAATTCTTTTGTGTAGATAACCTAGTGTTTGATGGGGGCAACCCTTCTAATTTGGTCTTTCCTTAGTAAGTATAATGATACATTTCAAAGAAGGCATGTCAGTGACTGATTCACTTTACTCACCTCAGCAGCAGCCCCTTGCCCTTCTCTCATTTCACAGGTAATTGGGGGTGATGTATTTAAGGGATACTGTTACACATTAATTATGTTCAATAAAAATAATTTCAGAGTAGAGCCACTGCAAATATTTTAACCACAGGTAACTGAGAAGGATGTTCCCAATTAGGCTCTAAGTCACCAGACTTGGGTTTTTCTTCTTTCACCTCCATAAAACTAACTTTACTTCCAGCAAATAACCTATTCTCTTTGACCTTCAAGCCCTCATCTGTAGAAAGAGGAGACTGATCTGTATTACTTTCAAATTTCCTTGCTTTCAGAAGACAGCAGACTCCAGTCAATAAAAAAAAAAAAAATGGCTCTGTCACTCATAGCTTAGGTTTTCACCTTAAAAAGTGGGGATAAAAATGGTTCCTACCTGATAGAGTTGTTGTGATTCTTTAAATAAACAATTAATAATATGTACAAAACACTTAGTTGAACATGTAATATTTCAATCCTGCCTTTGTGTGCTTAAAATGAGAGCCTGATTACAGATAAGGACATAAACTAGATAATGTGAAAAATAGATTCGTACCTAAGTACCTAAAATAGTTGAGGCTTTAAGGCAAACTCACAAAGGAAGTGCTTTACAGGAGAAAAGTCTGAGCAGCTGTAGGAAGTCGTGTGTCAGGGATAAATGCTGAGGTTGCTCTGTTTTCACAGACCTTCAGAATCCTTTGCCCATGAATTGGAATGCTCTCCCTTGAGTACAGTTTGGTGAGGAAATCATGTCATTGTCAGTTATTCTTACCAACAGTGGGGGAGAGGGCTGTGGGCCGAGGCCTGAATAATAAAGACAAGGAATCAAAAACACACTTCTGTTTCCTTTTGAAATGTGCTTTTACATTTGCTTGTGAGATTTACAATCCTAAAATGTCACACCACAGGAGGACTGTCAATTTTATTGACTCAGTACACAAGTCTGTCATAGAGAAACATAACTTTATGAGGGTTTTCCATAAATAAATAAAATCTATTGGACTAACACATGTTAGAGCAGGATCTACTATGGATAAATTGTAGATCCTAGAAATCATCCAGAGTTGAATAGCTTAGAATATAATAGCTAAACATAATGAAAATTATAAGCTTAAATTATTCGATTAATTGATACTCTTCAAGCGTTCCGAATGTTAGAGCAAAGCGTACAACAGCTGGCTTTTTTTCAGTACTATTTGCAAAGAAGTAGTAAATTGCCCAAAACATGATCTCTATCATATGAGCGGATAATAATGATGTTAGGTATTATTTCTAATTTTTTAAAAAAACTTCCTTACACCTTAGCATTAAGCTAATAATCTAAAATTGCCAAAAGTTTAGTAGTATTCAGCATAGGGAATCTTTGACTTATTACAGAATTATATACTATTCATGTTGGCAAGAGACTTATGTGTTTTTGCTTTGTTTTGTTTTCCTGAAATTACACTGCTTCTCACAGCAGTTTTAAGAAGCTTGGGGGCTATGAGTGTTCCCTGAGCCCACCCAGGGACACAGAGAACTTCCTGCTGGGCAATGATAGCCCTCTCCATAGGACCTGGGCTCCCCTGGTGGCTCAGTAGTAAAGAATCGAAGACACAGGAGATTTGGGTTTGATCCTTGGGTTGGGAATATCCACCTGGAGAAGGAAATGGCAACCCACTCCGACATTCTTGCCCGGAAAATCCCATGGGCAGAGGAGCCTGGTGGGCTACAATCCCTGGGGTCACAAAGAGTCAGACAGGACTGAGCACAAGCACGAACATAAAGTGTTCTCTGAACCCACCCAGGGACACAGATAACTTCCTGTCTGGTCAGTGACAGCCGTCTCCATGGTGCCTAGATAACAGTGCTCACAATGGTGAAATATACTGATCACCTTTCAACTAGGTGTCTCTAGCTTTCCCCTTCCTAATAGCTCTCAATTTCCTTTTGATAACCAGTGGACTGTGGGAAGCTGACTTGCTTCTTGGTTCAGGGGTGAAGAATGTCCAGCCAGTTCAACCTCCAGACTACAGTGACTGGCTCAGTCACTGGTTGGGAATGTGACCTAAGCTGTTCCAATCAAGGTAAATCTTTGTCTTAGTCTGAGAATATTGGAAAAGCTATTCCTCCTGGATGAGAATAAGGAAACATGTAGCCAGCTGTGGGAGCACTGGCAGCCATCTTGGGACCATGAGGGGAATTAAACTGAGATAAAGCTAATGGGGAAGGCCAGATGGAGACACAGAAACACAGCAGATCCTATGACTTGATTTGACCACTGAGATGGCCTCCAGATCTTCCAGATATGAGAGTCAATAAATTCCCTTTAGTATTTTAGTCAGTTTGAGTTGTGTTTTTTATTAATTGCAAGAAAAGCATCACAAGTGATGAAATAGCTAACATTGATGGATGGAGCACAAGCATTGTTTCATTTATTTTGCACAAAATCTAAGAAATAATTAGTCTTTTAATCCTAGTAATGCAAATGTGGAGACTGAGGATCAGAGAGGTTGAATGAGTTGCTTCAGCTACAAAAAAGTAGTAGATTCAAACTGTCTTCCTAGCATAAAAAGTTCATACTCTTAACCACTATGTTAATGCTTTGCTCCAAGATTAAAAAAAAAAAATCAGAATGCAAACTAGACATCTGAAACTCCAAGTCAATTTTAACTTCTCAGGCTCTAATTACATAATTTTCCTTAGCTAAAACTTCACAACAAAAGGAAAGGACTGGATATGGTTAAGGAAAAGGTAAATTTCTAACAGCAAGGATTTCTAAAGCACAGACTCAGAATCTTTCTCATGGGAAAGATATTTTTTCTCTCCCTCCTATTACTTAAGCATTTATAAATCAATTTGAAGTGCTGATTAAATCTCTTTGTGTCATTAATTAAACGCTGCTGCTGCTGCTAAGTCTCTTCAGTCGTGTCCGACTCTGTGCGACCCCATAGACAGCAGCCCACCCTATTTGAGGACAAAGGGCTTACTCGATGTACATAAAAATCAAGAGTTTATAACTAGCAAATGGAATGCAAACACATACTGCCTTTATATCACTTCATGTAGTACAGAAATAATATATAACTATCTTTATCCAGAAGTACAGAAAAAACTTTCCCAAGGAAGTCAAATATTTAAATTACAAAATTATTTATGCTAATGATTAAAATATACTCTTCATTTTACAGTGTACAGAAAACTGTTGTTCAAAGTTTAAAGCTCTTCTACGTCTTCACACTTTTGGCTAAATGTGTCCTCTGCTTCTAGCTCTTTGTGGAAATGGAACTCTCCACTTGTGAACTCACTGTCTTACTTTCCACAGGAGTTTTACTTCAAATTGCCAAAGTATGAAGACCAAAGCTCCCTTCTAGGGTTCTGAATCTCACTGCCTCATCGACTAAGATATCAGCCCAGCTAACTGTTGATTTGGTGCAATACTTTGAGGAGTCCCCAGTTATCAATAATTGGTATATCCACATATATCTTCACAGCCTGCAGCCTATTGTTCCAAAGCCATTCAGGAAGACTTTGTTGACACAACCAAATCAAAGAGGCATTAAGCCCATTTACTGGGCTAACTAATGAATGCACTAACTCACTGTGTCAGGTATGCCCCATACAAAGGGGATGCCTCCTTCCCTCCTCCAAAAACGCTGTGCACACCTCTGCACACCCTGGGTCCACTCACAAGTCAGCTCCTAAGCTCACTGCTCTCCTGGCCCAGCCCAGCCAGCAAGGTCTCCACTTTCTTGACGCCCATGTGTCTCATTTCCCATCCCTACTTTGACTCACAAGCCTGTGATTTGTTGCAACCAGAGGCTGCTCCCAACAAGCCCTCTTCCTTCTTTTTTCTTCTGCAGTTGTGGAGAAGAGGGGCAAATTAAGGATGAAAATGCTGCAGATTTGGGGTGGGAATCACAAATACTTGTACCTTCCACATTGACTGTCATACATATTTTAAACCATTTGCCACTCAGATTAAAATACGCACCTCCTTGCTTTGTTTTCATGCCTTTAATTACTAGAGAGACGGTCTTTCACGTCTACTTGCCGTTTGTATTTTTTTGAGACTTGCCTCTGCATATCCTCAACTCATTTTATTTTTTAATTGGTTAGTATGTGCTCTTTGTAAACTAAAGAGATGAGTAAGGGCTGCTTGTTAAAGGACACGGCTTGAGTGGACGGAGCCAGGAACCAGGGAGCACCCCTCAGAGGGACTCTCACTGATTCTAGCTCTGCCTGCTACACACCGTGCACTCATGGGCTTTAGCATTCTTAGGGAGAAAAATGCGGTGGAGAGGCATGGATTTCCTGTTCTTCTCCACACATAAGTGGAATGAGTCATGGAGGGCTATTTCCATCCAAGTATCAATTCTTTGTTGTTATCAGTGCGTGTGCTAAGTCACTTCAGTCATGTCTGACTCATTGCAACCGCATGGACTGTACCCCACCAGGCTCCTCTGTCCATGGGATTCTCCAGGCAAGAAAACCAGAGTGGATCACCATGCCCTCTTCCAGTGGATCTTCCTGATGCAGGGATCAAACCCACATCTCCCATGTCTCCCGCGTTGGCATGCATGTTCTTTACCACTAGTGCCACCTAGTGCCACCTGGGAAGGCCCTGGTATGGTATAAGACCAAATTGCTGAGTGAGGTTCAGGCTCAGAACTGAAGTCCAGGTGATAGAGAAAGGGACTCTTGGGTAAGAAGAGAAAAAGCAATGAAATGAATTTCTTTCCACTCATAGAATCCAGCAGGCATGCTACTGTGCCGCCCCAGAAGAAAAGTCAGGATTGATGGCCTGGCTACTTCTGCCTTTCCAGCAGGCAGCAGAGAAAAGGTAGTTCTCGCGAGAACACAGAGCACTGTCTTTTCTCTATGTATGTTGGTGTGCCCCACCAACATACATATCCAGGTATCTTCAGCTTCTTCACATTTATATCACCCTGTTCCCGGTTGAGTACATCAATTCCGAAAGATTTAGGGGTTTGGACTCTCCTGAGTTTCAGGCCCACGTAGCTGACCACTTACTCGACATTTCTATTTGGATGCCTCAGAGGCAACTCAAGCTTAACATCTCCAAAACTCGTCTTTAGACTGCTCCATGTTGACCTGTCCCCATCACAACTCCTCTATCTCTAACGTGAAACAGTCCAGCAGCCTTCTAGTGACATTCCTCTTTCCACTCATGCCTCTCTACAGTTTAGTTTCACATTAAAGTGATCATCAAATATAGAAATGACCACATCACTCTTCTGCCTTAAGCTTTTCAGTGGATTCCCATGCACTGAAGACTGACTCATTGTGGCTTACCAGGCCTTATAGTCCTCACCACCAACCTCTCCAATTTCATCTCCGGCCACCACGATCCACCCCCATCCCCCTTTATTACATGCTAGCCATACTAGCCCTGCACGCATGCCTTTCTTGAAAGTGCTAAGCTCTTGTCCACGAGGGGTGTTACACAAGCTGCCACTTCTGCTTATAACATTCTTCTCCAGGCTGTTCATTTGCATGACATGTTCCTTCCTTGACTACTCATTGAAAAAAATTTCCATCTGTTGTTCTTTACCACAGTAAACTGCTGTTTTTTTTTTTTTTAATATAACATTGACATTTCTACTTGGATGCCTCATAGGCAACTCAAACTTACCATCTCCAAAACTGATCTCTCAACTGTCCCACTTTGACCTGCCCCCATCCTTCAACTCAGGCTAAACATTCTCCATCCATTTGGTTGCTTGGCATTCAAATATGACACATATGGTGGTGTTGGAGAAGACTCTTGAGAGCCCCTTGGACTGTTAGGAGATCAAACCAGTCCTTCCTAAAGGAGATCAGTCCCGAATATTCGTTGGAAGGACTGATGCTGAAGCTGAAACTCCAATACTTTGGCCACCTGATGTGAAGAGCTGACTCATTGGAAAATACCCTGACACTGGGAAAGATTGAAGGCAGGAGAAGAAGGGGACGAAAGAGGATAACATGGCTGGATGGTATCACTGACTCAATGCACTTGAGTTTGAGCAAGCTGCGGGAGTTGATGATGGACAGGGAAGCCTGGTATGCAGCAGTCTATGGGGTTGCAAAGAGTTGGACATGACTGAGTGATGGAACTGAACTTGGAAATATTTTGTGAGTTGACCCAGTTTTAGTGGATTTTATGTCTGTGTGATATACTCTTATAACTCCTGCTTTTAGCACAGTATTGGCACAAAGGTGCTCTATAAACAGCTGCTGTTTGAATGAAGAATAGTTCCTAGAGTCAGTTACCTTAGAGGTTAGCCCTCAGTAAGAGGAGAATACATAGTTTTAGGAGGGAATAGGCCTCAGCATTTGGTGGAATGTCTCTTAATGAAGTGAAGCTTGTGTCATACGTCAGTCAGCATCATCAGTGGAAGGGGTCTGTGAACAGTGGTTGGTTGTGATACAAACGAGATTCAAAGGCTATGGCGGCCTCATCATTGAATATGGAGTTTGTATTTAATATGAAAACACATATCTGACATCTGATACATGGTTACATGGCAATTTTAGATACTTAATGTTCTCAAAATATCCTAGGATAAGAGTGCTCATTCTGTATTTTAGAAACAGTATAATATAATGGGTAAGAATACAGCTCTGTGAGTAGCCTTACTCCTTGAGTTTAAATGCTGGCTCTGACATTCTCCAGCTGTGGGATCCTGGGCAAGTGGCTTGACCTTTTCATATCTGTTTCCTTCCTGTGAAATGGAGATCATGCCTCATTAAGTGTAAGATTTGGATGAGTTAATAATTGTTCAGTGCTTATAATAGTGTCAGGGACATAGGAAATGCTATATAAATGTTAGACACGAGTGTTACAGTTTGATACTCCATGGATGCAACCACATGAGGCGAGGCAATTCATGAAAATGTGCACACACATAGAGGTGCTATAATTCCTGTGCTATTATTACTTTGAAAACAATTTGTTTGAAAGGCTCATTAGCTGTGCATGCGATTCTTTCAAAGAGGCACAGACACCTTGAACAAAGCTGTGGTCAACTAAATGAACGTGAAATCTATATCAGCTCTGACAGCCAATTTCATGATCTGACGGCCCTTCAATTCCTCTAGAGATAGAGCTCTTAGGAAGAAATGTTCCTATTACATTAACTTTTATCTTGGATGTTACTTCATTATGCTAATAGGCTCCTTATTGATCAACCCTATTCTTCATTCTTCCCAAGCCTCAGGAAGAAATGCTAAAATATGCAAGGACTAAAGAATAAATGAATCTGAGCAGCAGCTAAATACTATTTCACCACTGTCAAATTAAAAGTCAATTATGAGTGTTCTAAGGGATAATTAGAAGTCCACAGACAGGATCACATCCTAGGAGATGTGATCTCCTAGGAGAAATGGTCTCACCCATCCCGACTATAACCATCTCTCTCCCACTGTTTCCTCTGCACAGTCAGTTACCTCCACCTGTATTTCTCATGTCACACTTTTGTTATCATCTCACTGTATTTTAACTCGTGACCACCACACATTCCTATTTCCCCTTCTGAACCGTGACTTCCTAAACACCAGACCCAGGACTGACTCATCTTTGCAGGTACCCTAATGAGGGTTTATCAAATTGATTTGAAGTTCCTGAAAGACCACATTCGTGTTTAAGTATTTGACACTAAGACAGTATTTCAAATAGCATTCCTGCTAGAAGATAAGTTCTTTGAGAGCCGTGATTTGGAGCTACGTGATTCACTCCAGTATGCATGGAGAACAGTGTCTGACTCAATAAACATTAAGGGAGGGAATAGAGGAGATGCCTAGATCTTAAGTGCTCTTTATGGTTCTGTATCAGAACAGGACTGAGAATTAGCCAGTCTTTGTAACAACAATACAGAAAAAAATGAACGCATTTATTTTTCCCATGTACTAGCCTCCACTCTACTTTGTAGATCACCCATAAAAAGTCTCACCCCAAGACGGGCAAAAGCTATGAGAATTCAAATTTACCAAGCGTTTCATTTAATATTCTTGTTGAGGGTTACTTAAAACAGTGTTGAGCTTATGTAAGCTCCAAAGACTGGATGGGGTTCCTAGGCCTTAAAAACCCCTAAGCACCAGCTTGGATCCAGGGCTCCATGCCATTGTCTTTGCGGCTGTAGAGGTGACTGACACAGGAGACATGAGGTTCTCCTTGTTGAAAACTTAGGATCCGCTTCTTGAAAGTAAACTAATTCGTGCACCATATCCCTTCTGTTGGAGATCTTGTCGATGTTTTTAGTTTAATATTAGTCGAATGAAGAGAACATTAAAAAGCAGTATCGATTGGCACCCACAAGAGAGATTTTCATTCTTCAGAAAAGATATCTCTGTGGCTGCAAAGTGACCCCTGAGCCTGTCCCACCGTGGGCCTCTGTGACATCTGTCCCTTCGAGTGCCTCAAGCAAGCCTGGTTAAATGACGCATAGGGCACCACATGGGCACCATGGGACGAACTCACATGGCTCCCTGGGAGCAGTGAATACTTCTCCTTGGCATGGCCAACTTATCCTGGGAAAGTCAAGGTTTGGGAGGAGGTGTTGGTTCTCCAGGCTCCTAACTGCTAGCATACGGTATGTCATGACTGCTTGGCCACTGCTGAAATTTTATGTCAATTGCATTAACAAAATGAAAAACTTTAGCAATACTGTCCTTTTAATAAAAAAAAAAGTTGTTCTTTTTGACTTAATAATAATTTACTGTAGGTTTTAAAGAATAAAGAAAATAAAAGGCCATCACCATGGTGTTCTCCTCTTCTCATATAAAAACACTGAACCTATGAAATGAGCAACAGTGGCATTTTTGTAGTCAAGAAATTGATGGGTAATATTTCTGAGAAACTGAATTCTGATTGCCAGAAATCCTGCTCACCCTCTCTCTACTCTTCTTTATCCCATCCCCTGCCTCTCTCTTCCTTCCATCCATCCATCCATCCATCCATCCATGCATCCATGCATCCATCCACCCACTAGGGAATGGATTCACAAACATGGATTAAGACATGGCTCCCAGTTGTTAGGAAACTCACAAATTTTGTGTCACGTGTAACATAATGAGATATTTAGCAGAAAAGTTATTAAATCAAAATATATTCAAAAGAAGTTTTTTGATAATGAATACATTTAAAATATGTTAAGTACAAAGAGCTTATCACATTTGTGCTTGAATAACACAAACCAGTTAACATAACTGCAGCATAATTGCTTTTCCTCTCTTCACAGTGCATCAGACAAAGGAACAGAATTTGTTGCTTTGAAAAAAATGGATTGTTTAGAAGCCAGAATGTGAGTAATTTACTGATGTGCTTTTAATCTTTGTCAGCCATTAGTTTTAATTGCTCCCATAAACTAAAGATGGCAAAGAAAAAGCACAACATATGGTTTATACGAAATTTTTTAGAAGAAAAATATTATTTTGACTGGCTTAATGTTTACTAGAATCTACATCCCATTGAAGAAAAGACACATCATTATAATAACAAATCCTTTGTCACTGGGATTAGTTTCATAAAGAATTTATGTCCACTGTTGTTGTGCTGAGAATACCAAGTAATCATGATAGATGTTGTTACAGACTGTAGTCAAAATGTCACTTACCTCCCCTGAGGGAAGATAAAAAGCTACTAAAATAGATAAATCATCATCAGAAATTAGAGTTCTCCACTGCCCAACAACATATTAATTTCCCATTTACTAAGCAAATAAGGTAACACCAAAGAAACAGTTGGGAAGAAGATGCTTAAGTACTAGACTTTCTGGTTTCAAGATGAAGCTCATGGGTGCTGCACGGCTGCTCGTTGAAGGCCTGAAAGGCCCAATTCAGAGTTTCCTCAGCTGAGGAGAGTATTTGTTGTAACAAATTACAACAACTGATAGAGTTCTGCAATATTCTTCACTATCAGCAAAGAGAAGGAGATTTGAGAGAGGAAGAGCGATAAAGGATCAATGCTGTCATCCTCCTCCTGGCAGAAAAGAGGAAGTCAAATTTTAGAGCAGAGAACTCTTAATGGGCGCTTGCTTGGGCCTACTTTCAAAGAACTTTATTCTAGACATTGATAAAGAGATACGTATAACCATGAAGTCACACTGATGGAAAATCTGTGTGTGTACAGGGACATACTGAGTTCTAAAAGGCACTGGTTAGCAACAAAAGTTTACTGTATAGCATAGTGAAATATAGCCAATATCTTGTAAAGCCTATAGCAGAAAATAATCTGAAAAATAAAATATGTGTATATGTATAACTGAATCATCTTGTTGTGCACCTGAAACATTGTAAATCAACTATATTTCAATAAAATATAAATATTAAGAAAAAATAAATAAAAGGCAGTGGTGGCAAAGTTCAAGTTTGGGCATTAACCATTCTCTTCTCACATCTCTAATTTCTTTAATGGTGTCATCTTTAATAAAACAGTGATATATCTGAATCCTCAGAATCTTACTTTCCACGCCAAACTCAAGTGTGAGGAGCTCACAGTGTTGATCTAAACATTAGCTGATTTCTTGGAAAAATAAATAAATGCCAACAAGGCACTTCTGGGGTTAGCACTTCCCATTAAGTTTCATAACACTTGTTTCCTAAGGAACAACACTCTCACCCAAGGAAAACAACTTCATAGTTGGTGCCAAAACTCTTTTGAGGTTAGAATTACTGCCCACTAATAAGAGCAAAGTTTACTGAAGCAGATACCTCAGATGAACAAATAAAAATTTGGAATTATCATGAAAGCTAAAATCTTACTATAAAATCATTTAAATAAATGAAATAAAACCACATGAGGAAGAGAAAGAAGGACAAAATTGCAGCCAGAGGAACAAAAACTAAAAAAAGACTAAAATGCAGATGACCACTCATTGCCTAGCTCAGAATTTCTCCACCAGCATTCCTTTAATCATCATAAACAGGCTACAGAGGGAATATATCCACAATAAAAGCCATATATGACAAACTCACAGATGACATCATACTCAGTGGTGAAAAGCTGAAAGTATTCCCTCTAACATCAGGAACAAGACAACAAAATGATGCCAACTCTCACCACTTTGATTCAACACAGTTTGGGACATCCTAGCCACAGCAATCAGAGGAGAAAAATATTAATAAATAAAAGGTATTCAAACTGGACAGGATGAAGTAGAACTGTCACTGCTTTCAGATGACAAATACAATACATATAAAACCCTAAGGATGCTACCTGAAAACTAGAGCTCATGAATCAATGCATTAAAGTTGCAGGGTACAAACTTAATATACAGAAACTGGCTGCATTTCTGTAGATTAACGAGAAAATATAAAAAAGAGAAATTAAGGAAACAATCCCATTTGAAACTGTATCAAAAATAACAAAATATCTAGGACTAAACCTACCTGAGGAGGCAAAAGATCTATACTTTGAAGACTATGATCTTCCCTGGTGGCTCAGATGGTAAAGTGGCTGCCCACAAAGCAGGAGACCCAGGTTCAATCCCTGGGTTGGGAAGATCTCCTGGAGAAGGAAATGGCAACCCACTCTAGTATTCTTGCCTGAAAAATCCCACAGACAGAGGAACCTGGTAGGTTACAGTCCATGGAGTTGCAGAATTGGGCATGAGCACCGAAGAATTGATGCTTTTGAACTGTGATGTTGGAGAAGACTCTTGAGAGTCCCTTGGATTGCAAGGAGATCCAACCAGTCCATTCTGAAGGAGATCAGCCCTGGGATTTCTTTGGAGGGGATGATGCTAAGGCTGAAGCTCCAGGACTTTGGCCACCTCATGCAAAGAGTTGAGTCATTGGAAAAGACTCTGATGCTGGGAGGGCTTGGGGGCAGGAGGAGAAGGGGATGACAGAGGCTGAGATGGCTCGATGGCATCACTGACTCAACGGATGTGAGTCTGAGTGAACTCCGGGAGTGGTGATGGACAGGGAGGCCTGGCATGCTGCGATTCATGGGGTTGCAAAGAGTGGGACATGACTGAGCGACTGAACTGAACTGAACTGAGCAACTTCACTCACTCACACCCTGAAGACTATAAGTGACCAATGAAAGAAACTGAAGTCAACATAAACAGACGGAAAGATATACTCTGTTCTTGATAGAAGTATCAGTATTGTTAAAACGACCATATTACCAAGGCAATCTACACATTCAGTGCAATTCCTATCAAATCATCAATGACATTTTCCATAGAATTAGAACAAAAATATTTAAAATTTGTATGGACATACAAGAGACCCTTGTCTTGAGAAAGAAGATTGGAGCTGGAGGAATCAAACTCCCAATGTCAGACTATACTACAAAGCTACAGTTATCAAAATAGTCTGGCAATGGCACAAAAGAGGTACCCAGATTAACCAAACAAGGTAGAGAGCCCAAAAATAAACTAATGCATCTATAGTCAATGGATCTATGACAGAGGAGGCAAGAATATAATGGAGATAATATAGTCTCTTCAATAAGCAGTGCTGAGAAAACTGGACAGCACACGTAAAAGAATGAAATTAGAACGTTCTCTAATGCAATATACAAAAATAAACTCAAAATGGGTTAAAGACGTAAATGTAAGGCTGGATCCCATAAAACGCTCAGAAGCATAGCCAGAACACTCTCTGACATAAATTGCAGCAATATTTTTTGGATCTGTCTCCTAGAATAGTGAAAAATAAAAGCTAAGGTAAGCAAATAGGATCTAATTAAACGTAAAAGCTTTTGCATAGCCAAAGAAACCATAAAAAAGTCAACCTACAGAATGAAAGAAAATATTTGCAAAGAACGTAGCCAGCAAGGATTAATTTCTAAAATATAATACAGGGAGCTCACACAGCTCAGTAAAAAAGAAAAAGAAAAAGAAATAGGCAGAAGACCTAAATAGACTTTTTCCAAAGACATACAGATGCTCAACAGGCATAAGAAAAGATGCTCAACATCACTAACAGATAGAGAAATATAAATCAAAACTAATCAAAACTATGATGAACAGTCACCTCACACTGGTCAGAATGGCTATCATTAAAAAGTCTATAAATAATAAGTGCTAGAGAAGGTATGGAGAAAATGTTGATGGGGATGTTAACTGGTGCAGCACTATGGAGAACAGTAGCTATGATTTTTCCAGTAGTCATGTACGGATGTGAGAGTTGGATCATAAGGAAGGCTGGGTGCCAGAGAATTGAGTTGGATCATAAGGAAGGCTGAGTGCCAGAGAACTGATGCTTTTGAACTGTGGTATTCGAGAAGACTCTTGAGAGTCCCTTGGATTGGAAGGAGATCCCACCAGTCAGTCCTAAAGGAAATCAACCCTCAATATTCATTGGAAGGACTGATGCTAAGCTGAAGCTCCAATACTTTGGCTACCTGATAACAAAGAGCCGACTCACTGGAAAAGACTCTGATGCTGGGAAAGATTACGGGCAGGAGGAGGAGATGGCAGAGGATGAGATGGTTCAATGGCATCATCAACTCAGTGGACATGAGTTTGAGCAAACTCCAGGAGATAGTGAAGGACAGGGAAATCTGATGTATTGCAGTCCACGGGGTCACAAAGAGTAGGATACAACTTAGCAACTGAACAAAACAACATGATCCTGTAAACCCACTCCTGGACACATATGCAGAGAAAATCATAATTTGAAAAGATACATGCACCCCAATATTCACCTTATCACTGTTTACAATAGCCAAGTCATAGAAGCAACCTACATGTCTATAAACAGAGGAATGGATAAAGAAGATGTGGTACATATACACAATAGAATATTACTTAGCCCTAAAAAGAATGAAATAATGCCAATTACTGCAACATGAATGAATCTAGAGATTATCATACTGAGTGAAGGCAGAAAAAGACAAACATTATACGATATTGCTTACATATGGAATCTAAAAAAATGATATCAATGAACTTATTTACAAAACAGAAACAGACTCACAGACTTCAAAAACAAACTTATGATTACCAAAGGGGAAAGGTGGGGAAGGGATAAATTCGGAATTTGGCATTAACAGATGTACACTACTATGTATAAAATAGGAAAATAACCAGGATCTACTGTATAGCACAGGGAACTATATTTAGTATCCTGTAATAAGCTATACTGGAAAAGAATCTGAAAAAGAACACACATATATATGTATATATACATACACACACACACACACACACACACAAACATACATATATATAACTAAATAACTTAGCTATAAAAGATGCTTACTCCTTGGAAGGAAAGTTTTGACCAACCTAGATAGCATATTCAAAAGCACAGACATTACTTTGCCAACAAAGGTCAGTCTAGTCAAGGCTATGGTTTTTCCAGTGGTCATGTATGGATGTGAGAGTTGGACTGCGAAGAAAGCTGAGCACCAAAGAATTGATGCTTTTGAACTATGCTGTAGGAGAAGACTCTTGAGAGTCCCCTGGACTGCAAGGAAATCCAACCACTCCATTCTAAAAGAGGTCAGTCCTGGGTGTTCATTGGAAGGACAGATGCTAAAGCTGAAACTCCAATACTTTGGCTACCTCATCCAAGGAGTTGACTCATTGGAAAAGACTCTGATGCTGGGAGGAATTTGGGGCAGGAGGAGAAGGGGACAACAGAGGATGAGATGGCTGGATGGCATCACTGACTCGATGGGCGTGAGTCTGAGTGAACTCCGGGAGTCGGTGATGGACAGGGAGGCCTGGCGTGCTGCAATTCATGGGGTTGCAAAGAGTCAGACACGACTGAGTGACTGAACTGACTGACTGACTGAAGACTAAAACTAACACAACATTGTAAACCAACTATACTTTAATAAAAATTGTTTTGAAAAAAAAAATCACCAGAACTTCCTCCTTAGTTGATCAGAATCTCAAGGTCTCCAGCCTTAAGTCTGTCTATGAAGACTCATGTGCGAGCCCCTGGTCTCAGCCATCTTCTATCCTTGACCAAGTGGCTTATTATACTTTAAGCAGAAATATGATAAAATACGCATATGAGAAATTTTATGTCTCTATGCATTATCAAAAAAGTACAAGTAAATTTTGCCTGAAGTTTTGGGAAAGTTGGTTGGTTAATCCTATCATTTTGAAATAAGATTCAGAATTTTTTGAGTAAGTCTTAATATTAAGAGTTGAATAAGATTTTAAACAGATATTTCTCAAAATACAGTCCACTAAACCTTCCTCAGCTTGTTACCATAGCAAGGGTTCTACCTTAGATTTCCACCCAAAGACAAGGGTTCTTACTTAGGGCTAATGAGTCATTTGGACTCTTGGGAAATGGGAGCTAAGAATTTTCCCAGAGAGATTTCTGTACATACTAAAATTCTGAGATTTGAAATAGTTTTCACAGTGTTTTGGTGGTTAGCTAAAACCAGACATTCTCCTGCCACTCTTTTCTATATTTTTACAAACTGGATTCTTGTCTTCCAGTCCCCAGTCAAAAAGGTACCATCTTAAGACTGAAAGCTGCCATCCTATAGCATTTCTAAGAACCCACTGCTTCAAGCTGCATCAGGGGCTGTGAGCGGCCCCAGAAGAGAGGACTGTGGCTCTTATGAAAGAGGGAGCCAGGAATTAAATGAGCAGGGAAACAAAGGAAGCGCTATGTGAAATTTTTGCTTAGGGCTCCAGGTTACATTTATGATACTGAGCGATAAGTGTTTCAATGTGCAATTCTAAACAGAAAATTTCAATAAGCTTGTTTTTCCAAAGAAGACAGAAGTGGCTGTCCAGCTAAACTCAATTTTTAATATTAGGAAAAAATCCTGGGATTTTAACTCAATCTCCCCATGCAACATCTAAATGAAAAGAAAGAAATATCTCAACTATGATAAGCATTTTACAGTTTTCTTTACCTCAAAAATTTACTACAGCAAGTAAAACAGGACAAAGAATTATGTACCATGCTAAAATGATTCTACCCATTCTTCAAAAAGCAATGGATTTGCTTATTGTTTTGCTTTAGCACAAAACAATATTTTCATAAATGTTCCCTATTTTTACATGTAAACCAGGGAAGTAACACAACACTTTGGAAAAGTGTAGAGCACAGTTTGAAGCAACGGAATGACTTCCAGATATTAGAAACCCATGAAGCATAAGCTCTTTTCATGAGTTTACATAAGCACATCTCCACCCTCCTTAAATGAGAATGACAAGCCACTCAGTCCCTATAAACTCGTACACTCCAGGACAGACATTAATTCAAGGCTTTATTGTATTTATGATTGTGCTACTCCCATACAAACATAAAGAAGAAAGAAAGAAAACAAAGATAGAGCTAAGTCGTGTCCAACTCTTGCGACCCCATCCCAGGCTCCTCTGTCCAGGGGATTCAAGAATATTGGAGTGGTTTGCCATTTCCTTCTCCAGGTGTCATACAAATATAAAGCTGTAACTGAACACGCATCATGAGCTTCTGGGCTCTTTTAGAGTAGCAGTGAGGAGTGCAATCACTGTCATTCATTGTCTCTTGTTTTCCTGCTTCTCTGATCTCCCTCTCTGGTGCTCAGGAATCACCCCATGACCAACTCAAATGCTGGCTGCGATTCATACTTTGAGGTGAGGTCTAGGTTCTCAGGTTGCTCACAGACCACACTGTGAGAAGCAAGATGCTAATCAATGCTCTATGTGTCAGAAAGAAAAGAAGAAGTGGAGAAATTAAAGGAAACACAGAAGGAAGGGAAGAAGTGTTTACTGAGTTACCTAGTAAGTGTCAAGCAGAGGGAGATGGACTTTGATTCACAAATTCCATCACAATTCTTTCTGACTGATGTCATGCCCAAGTGCAACCTCCACAAGTCAAAAGACAGAAAAATTCGGAGACAGTCAACCATTCACAAAAAGTTTGAAGTTGAAAAGCAGAATCTTGAAGGGAAGAGAGGGAATGTATTAAGAAGAAAGTTGAATTTAAGACTAAAATGATACTAGGCAGTGAATAAAAATCAGTTGTCTTTTTCCATGATTAAATGTTCGGAACTTGCCTCCCCGTCACCAATATATATATAAAAATGAATCGTGATGCTGTTCATCTGAAACTAACATGATATTGCAAGTCAACCATACTTCAATTAAAGAAAAAATCTTAAAAAAGAATCATCCAGTACATTTGGTAAAGTGAAGCCCTCAGTCTTCTTGATTCTTATCATTTTTCTAGTCTACAAGATCAGGAAATATTGAGTATTAATTTTGTTTACTCTTAGGAATTCTGAATATTTAAACCTCAAAGTGGTCTTATTCTTCTGCAATGTGCCGGAGGAATAAGATAGGCCAGAATAGAATAAAGAACAGTGAGGCTCTCACAGCTCCAGGGGCCTGTCCAAGACCACTCAATTCCTTTTAGAGGAACCAAGACTTGCTTTCTTGTCTCCAGAAGCCAAACTCAGCACATCATAACCATAAAATTAAACAAAGTCATTTAAAATAGAACAATAATCAGGAAGATTATCTTCTTGAATATTTTTTAAAAGAACAAATGATTCAATTTAGCTATCATTATTCTGTGCAGAACACAGTGTTAAATCCTGCAGAAAATCTAAAAATGGATAAAACGAAAATCTCTCCAGTTCTTAGATTTGTGAGAGATGTAGTCAAGATTCTGGTACCTACAAAGCCCCTGGCCCCTGCCCAGTGTTCACTCCTTTCCACTTTAGAGGATGATGCCTCTATTTTTGATGCACCATGCTTTATCAAAGGGGAAGTTCCCCAATACCACCCCAGTTGCTGACTACCAAATTTCCACTGTATGGAAGATAATTATTAATGGAGGCAAATAAGGAGAGATATACACTCTCAAAGTTGAAAGATAAGAGGGAAAACATAACTTTAGAATGTATTTTTATTGCCGTGTACTTGATACACATTATGGATCATATGTATTTCTTTCGATGAATCTTAATGGGTTGTTCACTACAGAGGAAGCAGTCCATGGGTACTCAGGGGGGTTTCTTTCCTGCTGATTAGAAAATTAAGTTTTCTAATGAACTGTCTCCTATTTCGTGGATATTTTTATTTATTGGATTCTCCCTTTATTTTATAATAGTTCCTCTTCTGGGCTAATCAAGATTATTAATACTTACTTTCTATAGCATGTGTACAGGCATTTATTTGTTCATTCCCACATTCAACAAAATAAAGTTTTCAACAACCCAGGAGGATTGAAGTTCAAGGGAAATCTTTGGTAGTAATAATAATGCACACTTATTATGTACCATGCACTTTTATAATCATTTTGTAAATATTGACCAATTTAATCTTTATAAACCACCTTGTAAAGAAACAGATAAAAGGAGAGTTCAGACAACACACCCAAGTCATATAACCACAAGTTGGTACTTGAGCTCAGACAGCTTGACTGAAAGCACATATCACAGGCAGTATTGGTCACACCTTTAGAAGCATGCCTTTTGCATATTTCTAAGAAGCACTGTGGCGTGATGCGAAAGGAACTGGCCTTGGAGTCTGATAGCTGTAGGTTTAAATCTTGTCTCTGCCACATGCTACTTTTATCCCCTTAGGCAAGTTACTTAAAGTCATTAGACCTCAGTTTCCTCACTTGTAAGGCAGGATCAATAGTATCTACTGGGGAGGGTTTGGGAGATAATTAGAAGCAATGTATGAAAAGAAACTAGGACAGTGCCTGGTGTATAAACAATGAATAAGCAGTAGCTATTATCACTGTCTATAAAGAAAATTAATATATTGATGACAAGGTTAATATGTTACTAATTTTTAATGCAATACAAATTATGTGTGATGGAAACAAAAATAAATGTCTATGTATTTGTTCATATGTTAAACACACTACATATTTCACGGTGTATATTTGACCTCAAAATATAAAAGTCAGTGTTATACAACAAAAGAGTGTATGTAAACTGTACATGTATTGGAATATTATATGAAATTATGAATGAATTAATTTTTTGATAACTTGAGTTTTCACATATTCAGTGTTCCAGCTGAAGGAAATTATTCTTAATACATATACCTGGAGAATAATTATACTTAAAATCTCATTAATGTATTTTCACATTCTCTCATTGTAGGATGAAATTTTTACAGATGTACAGGTAGAAATATTTAAGGAAAAGTCTCTGGGGAAAATCAGATCATGGTTGGTAAGTTAGCAGTGATTTGTAGTTATATTTCAGGGTTTCTTACTTAAGATTTTGAAGTATATAATCTAGCTAAAATGTGAGTTATCAAAATGACATTTCAAAATACCAAAATGGACATAATTTTCCTACTTAAGTGAATTATCAAGTATCAATTCATATTGTGGGTATAATTTTTTTCTTAGCATTTAGTCTATTTATTCCTTAATAGTAAGTGGGGCAATTAAGTCCAGTCAGAATGGCTATCATCAAAGAGTCTATAAATAATAAGTGCTGGAGAAGGACATGGCAACCCACTCCAGTGTTCTTGCCTGGAGAATCCCAGGGACAGGGGAGCCTGGTGGGCTGCCATCTATGGGGTCGCACAGAGTCGCACACGACTGAAGCAACTTAGCAGCAGCAGAGAGGGTATGGAGAAAAACAAACTCTCCTACACTGTTGGTGGGAATGTAAATTGATATAGCCACCATGGAGAACAGTATGGAGGTTCCTTAAAAAATGAAAAATAGAGCTACCATATAATCCTGCAATCCCACTGCTGGGCATGTATTTGGAGAAAACTCTAATTGAAAAAGATATATGAACCCCAATGCTCACGGAAAGGGTTCCCTGAACCCCAACGTTTACAATAGAGGCACGGAAGCAACCTAAATGTCCATCAACCGATGAATGGATAAAAAATATGTGGGATATAGGTACCATGGGATACTATTCAGCTGTTAAGAGTGAAATAATGCTATTTGCAGCAACATGGACCTAGACATTACCATACTGAGTGAAGCAGACAAAGAAAAATACTATATTATATCATAAATATCACATATGATATCATACCTATCATATGATATCACATATTGCTTATATATGCAATCTAAAAAGATACAAATGAACTTATTTACAAAACAGAAATAAAATCACAGACAAAGAAATAATTTATGGTTACCCAAGAAGAAAGGAGAGGGAGGGATAAATTAGGAATTGGGATTAACATGTACACATTCCTATATATAAAAGAGATAATCAACAGGGACCTAAACAGTTTTTACAGCTTTTAGTTTGCTGTCTGTATTCTAATAGAATGAATTAGCTTCAGCTCTTTTCCCTTATTCTGTGAAATCTCTTCTGAATAATTCAAATACATAAATTATTTATGGTCAATTCTTAGAAAATAATAGAATTAAATATAATATTACAATGTTAAAGAAAAATTGCTGAAGGAAAATACATTCTTGCTATAGTCTAATCTGTTGCATTGTTCAGATTTCACTTTTAAAGATTCTCATGAAATATAAAACATTTAAACATTTTCTGTATTTTCACGTTATTGAATTTTTGCTAACCCCATGAGTCAAGATCAGTATTTCAAGGAAGGATTCTAATGTGAAGGGAAAACAGTGAATGAATAATTGAATTCCAGGCCCAGATCTGTACTGCACACTCTGTGCATGACATTTGGTAACTCAATCTTTCTGGACCTTTTTATTTTCTTCAGTAGAATCGGACTCTCAAGACTTCCTTTGACCACCTTACAGCTGTTATGAAGTTCAAATGATATATAGTTTGTGAAAGTACTTTGGAAACTATTAAGCCTTATGCAAACTTAAAATACAGCTTCCCCAATGGCTCAGTGGTAAAGAATCTGCCTGAAATGCAGGAGACTTGCAGAAGATGTGGGTTTGATCCCTGGGTTAGGAAGAGCCTTTGCAGAAAGAAATGGCAACCAGCTCCACTATGCTTGCCTGGGAAGTCTAATGGACAGAGGAGCCTGGCAGAGGAGTCCACGGGGTCACAAAGAATCGGTCACAACTGAGAGACTGAATGACAACAAACTTGCAGTGTTGTTGTTGTTCAGTTGCTCCAGTCATGGCCAACTCTTTGAGACCCCATGGACTGCAGCACGCCAGGCTTCTCTGTCCTTCACTATCTTCCAGAGTTTGCTCAAACGCAGGTCCATTGAGTCAATGAAACCATCCAACCATCTCGTCCTCTGCTGCCTCTTTCTCCTCCTGTCTCAGTCTTTCCCAGCATCAGGGGCTTTTCCAATGAGTCGGCTCTTTGCATCAGGTGGCCAAAGTATCAGAGCTTCAGCATCAGTCCTTCCAATGAATATTCAGGACTGATTTCTTTTAGTTTTAATTGGTTTGATCTCCTTGCTGACCAAGGGACTCTCAAGAGTCTTCTCCAGCACCACAGTTCTAAAGCATCAATTTTCAGCACTCAGCCTTCTTTATGGGAGCCTTCCAACTCTCATATCTGTACAAAACTACTGGAAAAAAACCACAGCTTTGATTATATGGATCTTTGTCGGCAAAGTGATATCTCTGCTTTTAAATTATACATAGATTTCAATAAAAATAAAAGGAAGTGTGGAGATAAAAGATTTCCATGTAGATAACACTGTGGGAATGTTCCCTTCTCTCTTCATGCCTGTTGTGGTTGCAGAGCTTTCTGCCACCAGGGACAAAGTAGCCCTCCTTTTACATCACACCAGGGATGAGTCCAAACACTAAAGAGTTTCTCTGATGCTCTTTTCTTTCAAAATGTATAGTTCCTTGACCCCAGTCTGGTCCAGTCAGCTCCCATCCCAGGCCCTTGGGTCCAGCATCACCAGTGGGACCCAAGAGCTCAGAAACATGCTTGCCACCATATGCATTTAAGAACTGAGTTAAGATTATTCTCTGAAAAGTTGCAAGTATCTCCACTGAGCCCATTCTCTGTCCGAAGTTTTATTATTGGAACTTTGTCTGCAGCAGATCAAAGTGCAAAATAGAAGTGAGAAAGCGTAGATGTGGAGGGTGGTGATAGTAGTCAAGGGATGGGGTGCGGGAAAGGTGAACATAAGAACACTCTTCCTCATCAGCTTTCTTTTATCACTTGGAATAAGATCCCTCATCCTTTCCTAAAAGGCAACGGAGAAGGAAATTCAGAGCTTTTTCTATTGTGTGAACCCAAGATACACAGAAATCCTAGTCAAAGGCAACAAATTGAGGATGGTGGAAAAGGAAGTATGTAGATCTTCGTTGAGACAGAAAAGAGACGTCAGTTTGGAAATGAGAAGTGCGCCTTGCAGGTCACATTTGGCTATTCTCAGCTTACGCCTAACCAGCTCTTTAGCTCTTTAGCTCCTCTGTCTCTAAAGCATCAGCCACACCCTTCTCCCATCTCTCACATCTGCCTCTTTGGAACATCTGTTCCAGGTTCCTGAAGCTGGACGAGTGCCTAATCTGCCTGCTACCAAAGGGAAGTGAAGGAGGCAAGGACCTGTCCCACGCAGCAGGGCAGCTCCAGCATCCTGGGTGCCCAGCTTCTGCAGATCAGTGAGACCCTCAGTAGCTTACTTTTAATAATCGGTGGGTTAAGCAGATCTTTGGGTTGCCAGTTTCTAGGAAGTTGGTCTTTATTTATAAAATTATTTTTGTTGGAAAATGCACCCCAGTTGCTAATAAACAGCCTTGCAAAGCACAATTAACTGCTAAACTCAGAAAGATGAAAAAAGGAAACACAAACCACAAGAAAACCAACTGTCACATCTGCAGGTGTGTCAAAGCTTAGCAATAAAGAAAGAACTAATAGGAGTCTTTCTTCCTTTTTGCAACAATTGTAAAGGTAATTGCCCTCTGTTGGTAGTTTATGGGTCTATCCAAAATGACTTTTTTTCTATGAAGATTTGCAGACGATATACTTAAAGAAGAATCTATCCTTCACCAATTCTTATTTCTGTACTTTTAATTCCAGGAAAAGGTCACAAAGGACACTGATCGCCTGGCAACTCCATTGGGAAATGACAGGCCATGCCAGTCATCCAAGATGGGTTGATATAAATACAGCCACATTAATTCTCTGACATCTTTCTTTTACTCTTTTATGCCAAATAGAGAAAAAGAAAAGACTAAAAAAGTGTGTGCTGATGAACCAAAGGGAGAATAACTACTGATGAAACACATAAATAAGGGAAAAAACATCAGACTCATAAGAATTCTTACAAATAAGTAGGTAAAAGATTGCCTTGGTCTGATTTTATGCATGGCCTTTCTGATCTCAATGCATTTCCAATGTGTTTCCATACCAGTCTTCACAAATCCTCTTCAAGGTTGTTTTTAATAACTAATGTTTACTGAGCACTTTCTTTGTGGAAAGCACTGTGCTAGATTCTTGGCATTCACTCTCTTATTTGAAACTCATGACAGCACCAGGAGGCTGCCTATGGCAATCACTGTTTGACACACAAGGACACTGAATTATACTGAGGCGAACATGATTATTTGTACTAAGTAGCTTCAGTCGTGTCCAACTCTTTGAGACTCTATGGACTGTAGCCTACCAGCCTCCTCTGTCCATGGGAGTTCCCAGGCAAGAATACTGTTAGTGGGTTGCCATACTCCTCTCCAGGGGAACTTTCCAACCCAGAGATCAAACCTGTATCTCTTGCTTCATCTCCTGCACTGGCAGGCAGGTTCTTTACAACTAGCGCTACCTGGACATGATTAAGCAATTGCAACTAAGAGGCTGTAAGTTGGGCTATAATTGCAGGTGAACTCCAGAGCCTGTGTACTTCCTCACTCTACTCATTTTTTTGTTTTCTAATAAAGAACCTGAGGTTCAGAGAGGTTACGTTATTTTCGCAGATAGTAGTTAAGAACTTCATACGGGAAGCAAAGCAATCAACAGACAAGAGATTGTGATCCAAGAATGATCCTTTCCACCAATTTGATCAGTGAGTGGGATCTGGTCACAGTATTTACAAAGTATTACAATAACTGTTTTTTTTTTTTCAGTCTCTGACATATTTATAGTATTGAAACCTTTACTCAAGCAGGATTTGAGATTATTCATGAGTGAACTTTATGTTTTTCATTGAAGAGTACATATGTTGGTGGCAAAAAAGCAGATGCTGGGAAAACCCATCACAGTTAATGCCTTGATGTATTGCGGCTTATTTGGGTCCATAATTTATCCTGACTTTCAGCTCTTGGTTGGTAGCATATCTTCAGGTTCAGTGCAGTGTGCACTCCAGTTGAAGCTACAAGAAAAGAGCTTCAGTGTTCCCTCTTCATACTAAAATTCAGCTTCCTTTATTAATGAGGAATCAGATAAGCAGCAAGAACAAGACCAAGAGGCTGGTATTTGGAACCCACCCAAGAGTTCCCTCAGCATAAGATGGGTCAGAAAAAACCTGAACAGTCCCCACAGATTTTTCTGGCATTTGCATTATTTAATTCCAGTATCTACAAATTCTTTCTAAGCCAGAAAAATCCATCCAAATTCAAATAGACATGAACAAATATATTATAATATGCCCTGCAAATGATGGTGATTGTCAGGACAATGTATTTATTATTATTTCTGAGTCTAAGAATTAATCTTTAGAAAAAAAATTTCCTTGCATATTTTCAAGACAATTTCCCCCCAACATACATAGAGAAATAGGCTTCCCCGGTGGCTCAGTGGTAAAGAATCTGCCTGCCAAGTTGGAGACGTGAGTTCAATCACAGGATTGGGAAGATGCCCTGGAGAAGGAACAGGCAATCCATTCCAATATTCTTGCCAGGACAATCCCATGGATGGAGGAGCCTGGAAGGCTACAGTCCATGGGGTTGCAAAGACTTGGACATGATGGAGTGACTAGGCATACATGTATGCACACAGAGAAATGGATACCACATTCACAGATGAATAAAGAGGATGTGTGTGTGGGTGACCCCATGGAAGACCACTTCACTAGGACAGCCAAGCATCCAACCTTCAAACACCAGCTCAGGGATCTTCCACTTTCCATTTCTGTTTTTATTTCTCTTTCCCTGTACCATCCCTCCTGTGAACTCTTTCTATTACAGCAAACATGTCAGTGGTGCTGATGTGGCTGTTCATTCTTTTAAAGACTAAGCTGCAAGATTCTCACCTCTCTCCCAAAGTAAAAAGATTATACTGGCAGAGAAATAAACTCCAGAAGAAGCCTCACTTTCGAAAATAGGCCACAAGGAAATGTTCATTTAGTCTGTATTTCTTAAGAGACAATAAAAAAGAATTTTTGATGCAGGATGTTCACTCCTGACTGCTTCATGTTTGATCATAGAATGTTTACCCCTGGAATCCTCTAATGGGTAATCCACAAAAGGTTGTTATCTCAGACCAATTATAACAAGGTAAATAACCACACAGCCAACCTACCCCATCAAGCTCCATTTTCCAATGGGCATTAGGGAAATGGAGGTGCAGAGAAGACTGATAGCAATGAAACATCACAACGAATCAAACTGTGTAAACATCAGCTTTAGTACCAAATGTACTTTGAATATGGACAATTCATACAACTCATGCCTTAAGGTTTGATCATTAGAAATATAGACTCCCAAACAATTCTTTATTATATGCAATTATTTATACATAATCTACATACTATGAGGTTAACCAAATTATTCACAACAAATGAATCAATAGTGAACCAAAACTGATGATAGTTTTTATATAAAAATAACTGCAACTCAAATCAAAACTGAGATCTCACCTCACACCAGTCAGAATGGCCCTCATCAAAAAGTCTACAAACAATAAATGCTGGAAAGGGAGTGGAGAAAAGGGAACACTCTTGCACTGTTGGTGGGAATGTAAGTTGACATATTCCCACATGGAAGACTGTATGGAGATTGCTTAAAAAACTAGGAATAAAACCACCATATGACCCAGCACTCCCACTCCTAGGCAGATACCCCAAGGAAACCAAAAATGAGAGAGACGTGTATCCCATTGTTCATTGCAGCACTATTTTCAATAGCTAGAACATGGAAGCAACCTAGATGTCCACTGACAGATGAATGGATAAGGCAGTTGTAGTACATATACACAATGGACTACTACCCAGCCATAGAAAGGAACACATTTGAGTCAGTTCTAACGAGGTGGATGAACCTAGCACCTATTATACAGAGTGAAGTGAGTCAGAAAGAGAAAGATAAATACTGTATTCTAACACATATATACGGAATCTAGAAAAATGGTACTGAAGAATTTATTTACAGGGCAACAGTGGAGAAACAGACATAGAGAATCGACTTATGGACATGGGAAGAGGGGAGGAGAGGGTGAGATGTATGGAAAGAGTAACATGGAAACTTACTTTACCACAGGTAAAATAGATCGCCAACAGGAATTTGCTGTATTTCTAGGCAACTCAAACAGGGGCTCTGCGTCAACCTAGAGGGGTGGGATGTGGAGGGAGAAGGGAGGGAGGCTCAGGAGGGAGGGGATATGTGTATACCTATGGCTGATTCACATTGAGGTTTGACAGAAAACAGCAAAATTCTGTAAAGCAATTATTCTTCAATAAAAAAATAAATAAATAAAACTGCAACTGACACAGTCAGCTAAAAATGGCACTAATGCTACACTGCCAAACAATTCTTAATCCAGGAATCTGAAGATTCTGACTATGTGTGTACACAGTAGGAGCTACAAAACGTTGCTGGTGTGACAACTGGACTCCCTAGGACTCTACTGATACAGCATCCTCAGAATCTTTACCACGTTACTTTCACTAACAAACACTAATTTTTAGTAATCGATAAACCACTCAGTGGGTTACTAGTAAATACCCCATATGGAACATAAAACCGAAAACCATGTGACCCTAAGAACAAATACAGTAACTCGGCATTTTAGACGAGTTCTCAGTCCATGAGGAGAATGTCTGAGGCCCACCGTGGATTCAATGAATTCTTTTCAGAGAAACTTTGAGAAAGAGACATTTACAAAGGCCCATAAGCACACTAGTAAGATGTATAAGAATGGAATATGAAACCTCCCACAAAATTTTTCTTTAAAGAATGACTGGACACTTAATAAACCAGCAACCATCTCATAAGAAATTTTACAGAGTTAAAAGAATTGAGTAAAACATTCAATCACTTTGTTAATGGTTGCGATGTTTATGAAGTTGAGTATGACTATCTCAAAAAGGATTTTAAGAGCTGCCAATTAAATTGCTGCCCAATAGAGAGTTAACAGTTTTTCAATCCTGATCCAACTTATCTAGCATACATCTATGAATACTGTGATATTTCTGCTCAAAAATTGTTAGTGCTTTTGCATTTCCCGCAAAATAAGAAGATACATAAAACTGACCAATTTAACTGAAATTTATATAACATGGACTTCTTATACTTGAAATATTTTAAAAATTCAAGAACTAGAAAACTTGAACATAACTAAAAATATTTAAGAAATATTGTCAATAATTAAAATCTTCCTCTATCTAAAAATTGGAGAAGGAAATGGCAACCCACTCCAGTGTTCTTGCCTGGAGAATCCCAGGGACGGGGGAGCCTGGTGGGCTACCGTCTATGGGGTCGCACAGAGTCAGACATGACTGAAGCGACTTAGCAGCAGCTATCTAAAAACAATTTTAGTGTTATACAGATTACACCACCATGTAAAAAATGATCAACTTTTTGATGTCAATAATGTAATAGTAAAACATGACAAGGCAATTGCAAGAAAGAAAAAAACAAAGTCAACTTCACTCACAAAAGTATATGTAAAAATTCCAAACAACATATTATCAAACTAAATCCAGCAATATATATTAATGATAAACATTATGACCAAGATGGGTTTTTTCTGTGAATTCAACTGGGGTACTATCAGAAAATCAATTTGCATAATTTACCAATTAGCAAATTAAAGACAAAATTCATATGATCATCTCAGAAGATACAGGAAAAACATTTGATAAAATTTAATATCTATTAATTTCAAAAATTCTAGGAAGTCAGCAATGGAAATCTAATATGATAAAATGATAACACATTTTATTGTTATTTACAGTAAAACATTAAATCTTTCCCTTTCAGATTGTGAAAGAAACACACTGCCAACTTCCATCACTTCAGTTCAGTGTTTTACCACAAATCCTGATCAGAGCAGGAAAGATGAAAACAAAACATAAAACAAATGATTTGGAAAGGAGGAAATAAAATTGATATTATCCATAGATTTTTCTCTATAAAAAATTCAAAAGGAACTACAAAAATATATAAAAATTAGTAACTCGCTGAAAACAAATTTTGTATATTTTACTATTAACCTATGAAATATACTCACATATAGTTTTAAATATTTCAAATATTCATTATTATAATAAGCTAGACAATCTATTTCTTCACCTCAGCTTAAAACATAGGTCCTTAAATTAATTCAGTCTTTCAATAAGATCTTTCTTTTTTGATATGGAAAAAGAAGTAATTATTCTATTCTATTAAATTTATTATCATATTCAAATCAAGTTAAAATGAATAATAAATTCAGCAAGACTAGAAAGCAAACTGAGCCACATACGACTTTAAGTTTCACAGAGACAGAGATAATGTCTTGGGTAGGTTCCTCCTAAAAAATACTCAACAAGAGAAAACAGATTTAATTCACAGCAAAGGGTCTAGGTGAGGAGAGGGGAGAGAGAAACTGTTGACAGACAAGGAAAATAAACATCTAATTCTAAGGGACAGTGAGCACAGGAATCTGGCTACAGTTACTTTTAGAAAGGAAAATAAAAGAAAACACAGAACCAGGAAGGTCTAGCTTATACGTCAACAGCCTCAGTGGCTGATGGCAGGTGCAGAGGTTCTAGCAGCTCTATGGCTGGGTTTTCTGTGGCATCTCATATTCCAAGGACATGTAGTGAATGATAAATACATCAAGTCTTCCACTGCCTGGTGGGTCAGGGTCTTCCTATTTCATTCACTTCCATTTCCTTTGCTGTTCCCAGCAGCTTTCTTGATGTCAGTTTACATTGGTATGGTTTTCACAACTGGGTAAAAAAATAAAGTTCCTATGCCTAATTACTGTATATTGTCTCCCTGTTTATTTAACTTATATGCAGAGTACATCGTGAGAAACGCTGGGCTGGAGGAAGCACAAGCTGGAATCAGGATTGCCGGGAGAAATATCAATAACCTCAGATATTCAGATCTGGATCCTTTCACCCTTATGGCAGAAAGTCAAGAGGAACTAAAAAGCCTCTTGATGAGAGTGAAAGAGGAGAGTGAAAGAGTTGGCTTAAAGCTCAACATTCAGAAAATGAACATCATGGCATCCAGTCCCATCACTTCATGGGAAATAGATGGGGAAACAGTGGAAACAGTGTCAGACTTTATTTTTGGGGGCTCCAAAATCACTGCAGGTGGTGATTGCAGCCATAAAATTAAAAGACACTTATTCCTTGGAAGAAAAGTTATGAGCAACCTAAATAGCATATTCAAAAGCAGAGATATGATTTTGCCAACTAGTCAAGGCTATGGTTTTTCCAGTGGTCATGTATGGTTGTTAAGAGTTGGACTGTGAAGAAAGCTGAGTGCTGAAGAATTTATGCCTTTGAACTGTGGTGTTGGAAAAGACTCTTGAGAGTCCCTTGGACTGCAAGGAAATCCAACCAGTCCATCCTAAAAGAGATCAGTCATGGGTGTTCTTTGAAAGGAATGATGTTAAAGCTAAAACTCCAATACTTTGGCCACCTCATGTGAAGAGTTGACTCATTGGAAAAGACCCTGATGCTGGGAGGGATTGGGGGCAGGAGGAGNAGTCAAGGCTATGGTTTTTCCAGTGGTCATGTATGGTTGTTAAGAGTTGGACTGTGAAGAAAGCTGAGTGCTGAAGAATTTATGCCTTTGAACTGTGGTGTTGGAAAAGACTCTTGAGAGTCCCTTGGACTGCAAGGAAATCCAACCAGTCCATCCTAAAAGAGATCAGTCATGGGTGTTCTTTGAAAGGAATGATGTTAAAGCTAAAACTCCAATACTTTGGCCACCTCATGTGAAGAGTTGACTCATTGGAAAAGACCCTGATGCTGGGAGGGATTGGGGGCAGGAGGAGAAGGGGACGACAGAGGATGAGATGGTTGGATGGCATCACCAACTCGATGGACATGAGTTTGGGTAAACTCCAGGAGTTGGTGATGGACAGGGAGGCCTGGTGTGCTGCAATTCATGGGGTCACAAAGAGTCGGACACAACTGAGCCACTGAACTGAACTGAACTGATGCCTAATTAAACACTGAGCTAACAAACACTGGTACTTATTTCTATGTTGAAATTTATGATGACTGTATTTAGATGACCTTTCCAATTTTATGATATATGATCTGCAAATGGAACTGCAAGCATTTTAATATATAACTGCAAACATTATAATATTTGCATATAAGAACATTTTTTAATATCAATAATAACTTTTATAGCCAAAAGCGAATTAAACTTAGGAGATCGTGAGAGATTAGCAGGTAACTTTCCTTTCTTTTCTTTTTTTTTTTCCTCCTCAGAAAGACTGTGAAACAACAGAACAGTCTGTGCTACATACATAATTAAGACAGATGTTCTCAATCTTAATTTTCATAGCTAATTTTGACAGCCAAAGAAATGCACTTGTCTTTTGTATAGTCACCCATTTTCTCTCAAACGTGTCCTATTTTTCTCATCGCCCACTCTGATTGCTCAGAAAGAAAGGGGTGGTGGGATGGAACCTATGAACGCAACAGTGAGAGCTCTGCCATGGTCTTGGTAGGTCACTGAATAGAAACAGATATAACAGAAACTGACCATAAAAATCATTTAAAAGTCCACATAGCATAAGCATTTTTATGCATTCCTTACCCTGCAGATCAGTTTTCACTGACTTTGTGAGGTCTTCCATGATGGAAGCCAAGTTGATCACATTAAACAATAAAGGACAGGCTAACAGGGACCTTCCTTTAGTCAACTCAGGCTTGAAGGTATAGACTTATTTTTTTTTTATAAACAGAATAAAATGCAAGGAAATATACTACATTTTGATGACACAGCCAGGTGCTTTACCTGCCAGGGCAGAATCTGGTGTGCGTGTCTTTGTCTGCATCTGGAAATAGGAAGCCCAAGCAAGAAGAGCAGAGGCAGCCCTTCTGCAAGTGTGCTCAGCTTGGCACCCCTGCCTCTGGGCTCCTCCCTATGGGGGCTGTCTCAGACAGAAAAACAGAAGACTAACGCTTCCCGTAAGTGGTCCCAGGAGCCTTAAAACCGCAGACCTCAGACGCCACAAAGCCAGGAAGGAACGGTCTTCCTGTTCTCTGCGGTAGAGTCTGTCCTGTTTCACACCCAAGTCTGAGCACGCTCTGATCGCATCTAAGCTGTCTTCTCACACATCTGCCCACACCTCAGCCATGCAAGGCCCACTGGGGTCTGTAGTCACAGCCAGCTGCTCTCGAGATATTCTGAATCCCAGCCGTGTGGCTCTCCTGAGAAGAGAACAGGTGCTGGAAAGATGCTGCTGGAGATGTGCCGGCTCTCTGCTGCTGGAGCGCCCAGCCCTTGAGGACTCTGGGCAGCAAGGCCTGCTCCAGCCCCCTCTAGGTCCTTTCTCCTGCTACAAGGACTCCAGTCCTGCAGTACAGACCAGGGAACATCTTTAGGGAGCGCCAAACCTCCCGGTATCCCCAGTAAGTCTAGCTCCTTCGCTACTACTCTTGGATCCTTGGACAGCTAGTTCAAATCCAGTCCTTTCAAGCCCACTCTAGAGGATGACGGTATCTTTCTCTTTGGGCGAATCCACTGTGGTCTGATCCCCATCTAAGCACTGCTACTGTCCCCTCACACCACCAGGACCTCACCCATTACGCACAGGGTTTTGGCCATGTGTGTAGCTGGGTCATCAAGGGAGGGCTGGCTAAGAGAGAGAAGAACGGCGGGTCTGGACTGTGGCTTGGTGAGCTCACGCCGCAAGGGTCCCATCCCCCAAGGACTGAATGTAAAGTAGAACCACAGAGTCTAGGGAGGGGCGATAAAGCTTGTTCTTGTGGCAACCACGCAAATACGGACTTAACTGGAAGGAATGACCTGGTGAGGCGCTTTGGGGGTGGAGGGACAACAGGTTGACCTTCTTCACTGGGAACACAGCAATGTCTTGGGTTCAGGGGAAGTCCTGTGGGGCGCCAGGGGCTCCAGGAAATTATTCTCAAGGAGAGGAGACAGAGAACTACCGGCAAACCGAATGGAGAGCAAGAGAGAGGGCAGGGTGCTCATGTGCAGAGAAATATTGAATAAAGATCTGTGCAGAAATTCACACAGAGAGCATGCCCAGTGAAGGCTAGTTGGAAAGGTGGTGGGGCCAAGCGGGGCCACAGATACCACTGGGTTTACCGACGACTCCCCAAAGCCAGAACTGATGGTAGCGCGTTGTGGCCCACCAGCTGGGCTCTGAAGGACAGCGTGGTTTGACAGGAGATACCTCCTCACTGATGAGGAGATAGAGTAGATTCGAATCTCCTGGGCAGCTTTTGTAACAAATACTGCGCTGGGTACTTTACCCGGTTTTCTCTAAACCTCACAAACTTAAAAATCACCCCAATCAGGATGCCCACATCAGAAAGTCTACAAACAATAAATGCTGGAGAGGGTGTGGGGAAAAAAGGGAACCTTCCTCCACTCTTGGTGGCAATGTACCCTGGTACATTATAAAATGGAGAACAGTATGGGGTATGTAAATTCCTTAAAAAAAACTAAATATAGAGCTACCATACGATCCAGCAATCCCATACCTGGGCGTATATCCAGAGAAAACCTTGGTTCAAAAGGATACATGCATTCCAGTGTTCATTGCAGCACTGTTTACAATAGCCAAGACACAGAAGCAACCTCAATGTTCACTGACACATGAACGGATAAAGAAGATGTGGCACATATATATAATGGAATATCACTCAGCCACTAAAAAGAATGAAATATGCCATTGGCAGCAACGTGGTTGGACCTGGGGAGTCTGATACTAAGCGAAGTAAGTCAGACAAATGTCACATGCTACTGCTTATATGTAGAATCTAAAGAAAATTATACAAATGAAGTTATTTATAAAATGGAAACAGACGCCCAGACTGAGGAAAACTGATGGCCACCAGAGGAAAAAGGTGGAAGGGGTAAATTTGGAGTTTGGGGTTGACATATATACCCTTTTATATTTAAAATAGATAACCAACAAAGACCTACTTTTTAGCCCTGGGAACTCTGCTCAATATTCTGCAATAACCTAAATGGGAAAAGAATGTGAAAAAGGATAGATATATGTGTGCATATAACTGAATCACTTTGCTATACACCTGAAACTAACACATACTCCAATATAAAATGAAACATTTAAAAAGATCATGGGAAACCGAAATTAAATCTACACAGTCTCTTGACTCAGCTTAAAAGTCATTTTCTCAGAGTCCACTTCCCCGAGCCCATAATCTAAATTAACTTCCCCTATTACACCTTATCATCATCTGCTTTATCTAATGTCGCTCAGTACTGCTGATAATTTGATACTCATGAGAGTGATTAAAACCTCTTGTTGGCATACACTGCATTCATTTTTATCTGCTAAATGTGTCCCCGCACTACCTGGCACAAAGGCTCTCAAAAAACAATTTCCTCCTCTTGAATGAATGGAGAGGAATGCACTGAGGTAACCAGTGAACTGCACGTGACTACTGAGGCCCCCCGCTCAGGTTGAAAGTTTCACCTTACGGGATTGTGGTCACTACACAGGTCAATGGCCTAAAAATCAGAATGACATCTATAATCACATAACTGAGGCCATCTTAAATAAAACACTTACTAGATTTTTACTGAACTCTGGCAGTCCTATGAAAGGTCAGCTTTATATTTTGCTTCTCTGCTGAACTTCTGAGAAAACAAGATGGGTAGAAGAAATACGTACTTGTGAAAGTTCATGTATTTGTACTCTCTCCTAGTATTTTTATACAGAAAACTGCTAGAGACATTTTAATAGGTTCATGAGAAAAACAAGTCTTCCTTTAGTGTAAAAAAGTTTAACGGGTATATGCGTTTCTTAACGATTGGATTTCTCAGGACTCTAATATGAGACTATTCATTACAATTCCCCGTCCCCTCTCCCTCTCTGTGTGTGTATGTGTGTGTGTTGGTGCTAAGCACATTTTGGCTTTGGCTCTGGAGGCACCAGTGGACCCCATTCTCCTCACCCCATCTAGAAACAACTGGAATAATTCCTCTTCTGTTCCAATAAAATCAGTACGAAGAAGCATCCTGTCAGTCCTCCAGTACAGGACTATCCTCCTAACCCTAGCTCAGTTAAATCCTGAACAAAACAAGTTCCATAAGGCTGAGGAAATATAAACAGGAGCTTGTAAACAAGATTGCAATCAATCACTCTCGCGCCAGATTCATCCTGCATAGTACAGGCTTTTTTCAATTTTTGTCCAAGACAGTCTCACATGAATTGATTGCTCCACAGATGGCTAGACTGGGGTGTATGCTTGAATTATGATAATGTGAAAAGCCTTGGGCATTGTGGGAATACCAGCAGCACGAGGGGGCCCACCTTACACTTCATATGTGACCTACACTAGCTGGCTCCAAATAAGGTATTTCCATTCTCTTTTTGGAGGAGGAAACTCAAGCCCAGAGATGTCAAACAGTGTTCTCTAGATTTGAACCCAGGTCTTCCAGCTTCAAGCCTGTCCACTCTCCACTGTTTCCATGGGATGTATTAGGAAGCCTCTCTCAAGGGTAGTGCCACCTGCCCTTTCTGCTCCTTGTTATAGTTCATCATAATACCCTCAGGTCACATCACAGCTCACTGGCCCAGCTATCCCATACAGCTGAGCTTCTCAGGAAGCCCACCACGCCCCACACCAGGGAGCCTCTTAATTCTCTCTTATCTTTGGGCAAAGGAGGGGGTCAAGCCCACATGGTGGCACTTGCCAAAGGAATTCTTTGACCAAGAGGCAAGAGACTCTCAGTTTCCTCACTGCCTTTGTTTTCTCTTCATCCAGCCTCCTGGTTCAACTGCTCTCTGCTGCTGAGGCTTGGTTGCCTCGTCAGCCACACCCCTTTCCACCTCAGACTCCAAAGACACTTTTAAAACAACAACAGTTTCCTGAACTCTTCTGTTGCGTAGTGCCTCTACACCTGCGCTCTTACCCAGCTGGCAAACACCCATACACCCTGCTCAATGTAGCCTAAAGGCATTTCTGTGAAAATTTCTCCATCTCCCACCTCAGCGGTTTATTACTCCCTGCCCTGAGCCTCTGTCCTTTCGTCATCAAACCCGCTCAGAGAAACAGCACCTTGGGTATTATTGAATAGTATTATTGAACGAAGTTAAAAATCTCAAAGTCAAAATTATCCTTACGTTCCATCTTGAGCTCATGTTATGAGAGGCTGTCATCCAGTTCCTTCACTTCATGGCAAATAGATGGGGAAAAAGTGGAAACAGTGACCGATTTTATTTTCCTGGGCTCTGAAATCACTGCAGATAGTGACTGCAGCCATAAAATTAGAAGAAACTTGTTCCCTGGAAGAAAAATTATGGCAAATCTAGACAGCATATTAAGAAGCAGAGAAATTACTTTGCTGACAAAGGTCTGTATAGTCAAAGCTATGGCTTTTTCAATAATCATGTCCAGATGTGAGAACTGGACCACAGTGAAGGCTGAGCACTAAAGAATTGATGCCTTCAACCTGTGGTGCTGGAGAAGACTCTTGAGAGTCCCTTGGACACTAAGGAGATCAAACCAGTAAATCCCAGGGGAAATCAACCCTGAATATTCATTGGAAAGACTGACGCCACTTGATGAGAAGAACCAACTCACTGGAAAAGACTCTGATGCTGGGAAAGATTGAAGGCAAGAGGAGACGGGGACAACAGAGGATGAGATAGTTGGATGGCATCACCGACTCAATGGACATGAGTTTGAGCAAATTCCAGGAGATGGTGATGGACAGGGCAGCCTGGTGTGCTGCAGTCCATGGGGTTGCAAACAGTCGGACAAGACTTAGCAACTGACAAACATAAACAGGGACAGAGACCCCCGAGGGAACGGTAAATTGACATTTCCCGAATCACCCTTTCCAGGACATACAGTCAGTGAGAAAAATGTCTGTTTTGTGTTTCCCAAGTGTGTTTCATAATGTTAATAGGTCATATTTTGAAAATGGATTTATTTGGGAAATATTGGGTTAAGGAATATTAAACAACTGTCCCCAATTTTCAAGCTTTTGATGCTTTTTTTTTTTTTTGCCTCCAGTGTGAATATTCAGAGGCGGAAAACAATCTGCCGTTTTTCCCAAAGTTACCTGATTATGGAATGCTGATTTCACAGAACTAGCGTTTTGAAGAATACTCTGGAAAAAGTCTGTCTTCCTCACTCACCAATGCAGCTGCAAATAAGAAGCCAAAAGAAAGAGAGTGGACCAGATTATCTAGTGTCATCTGTATCTGGGCCACCTCCTAGAGAATCTTCCACCTGGAGGTGTAGAGCATCCTGTGCCTTGACCGCCCCTGCCTGGGTGTGGCCGCCCAGCTTCTGCAGGAGCCACGCAGAGGCAATGGGGCTGGGAACCTGCAGCTCATCATGACTTTGAGGACAAAAGTACAGTTATTAGTAAGGAGCATTGTTCAATAATTGTTCCCATTTATTTGGTTGAATGATTTGAAGTGATGTGTATGTTGTTTCCTAATACAATAATTCCCATTTATGGAGCTTTCTGTCAGTTTGATGTAAGAGTTTGTGTGGAGGTTCTGGAAAGTTGGAGGGGGTGGAAAATCTAACCAGTTTTAGATGTGCAAGAGTGGTTAAATGTGGGCTGCTGCTGCTGCTGCTGCTAAGTTCGCTTCAGTTGTGTCCAACTCTGTGCGACCCCATAGACAGAAACCAGCCAGGCTTCCCTGTCCCTGGGATTCTCCAGGCAATAATACTGGAATGGGTTGCCATTTCCTTCTCCAGTGCATGAAAGTGAAAAGTCAAAGTGAAGTCGCTCAGTCGTGTCTGACTCCTAGCGACCTCATGGACTGCAGCCCACCAGGCTCCTCCGTCCATGGGAGTTTCCAGGCAAGAGGACTGGAGTGGGGTGTGGGCCCACCTCTGTAATTACAAGCGCATCTTCATGGCCGAGTGCAGAGAACAAAAGTAAGCGTACAAGTGTTAGGAAAAGTTTCTATGGAGAAACTGGGTTAAAAAAAAAATGCCCTTCCAAAAATATGGTAAAAAATGTGTGTGGCCAAAGGAAACTGGGGCAAGCTTAAGTTGATTTATGCTGTGCACAATTAAAATTTTAGTATGAAGTGAAAGGGCTTCCCTCATAGCTCAGTTGGTAAAGAATCCGCCTGCAATGCAGGAGAACTGGTTCGATTCCTGGGTCAGGAAGATCCCCTGGAAAAGGGACAGGCTACACACTCCAGTATTCTTGGGCTTCCCTTTGTGGCTCAGCTGGTAAAGAGTCTGCCTGCAATGCAGGAGACCTGGGTTTGATCCCTGAGTTGGGGAAGATCCCTTGGAGAAGGGAAAGACTACCCATTCCAGTATTCTGGCCTGGACACTTCCATGGACTGCATAGTATATAGGGCTTCAAAGAGCTGGACATGACTGAGCGACTTAAAGATGAAGTGAAAATCCAATGCAGCATTTGAATACTAAGATCAGAAAATGATGCTCTCAGTGACTAATAGAGTAAAAAGACTGCATTGTTGCATGTGAGAAACCCAGGTTCAGCTTGACTCTGTTGTGAGTTGGGTGTATATAATCTTGGAAAAGTCATTTAATTTACTTGTGCCAGAATATTCTTCATTCGAAAATATAAGGAGTTGAGCTAGTCTGTCTTAAGGCACCTTCTAATTCCAGAAGGTATCAATATGAATTACATGCTGCTCAGGTAAAGGAAGAAACCAGAAATTTTACCGCTGGCACACTATGTTGAACTTATTTGACTTATTAAATAAAATAATATTGTACTTTTTAGATAAAACTTCTATTTAGCTTTTCATTAACTTTAACCTTAATTTTTGTTAAAAAAAAACTTCAAATAAAATAGTAAAATGCAATAGTCTTTCATGAAAACATACAAAAAATAACAGACATGATGAGGAAGATCTCAGAGTACAATTAGATACATATTTTAATGTAGCAAATAATAGTTTTAAGACATTGTACATGTACATGTGAAAGTCACTCAGTCATGTCCAACTCTTTGCGATGGAATTCTCCAGGTCAGAATACTGAGTGGGTAGCCTTCCCTTTCTCCAGGGGATCTTCCCAACCCAGGGATGGAACCCAGGTCTCCCACATTGCAGGCAGATTCTTTACCAGCTGAATCACACGGGAAGCCCTTTAAGACATTAGTTGATTTCTTAAAAAGTCATATTAGTGTCTGTTATATAAAAACCACCCATATGGGACATCTACTCTCTGCATCACCATGAACAAAACCCATGGGTCCCACCAGGACCCATGAACAAAACTATTTTTCTAAAACATTTGCTTCTCTCATCTCGATTTCCATATATTTTTTTACCCTATTTAGTTTCACTTGTTCAAATATTTTTACAGAAAAATTTTGTATTTTTTACTCCCTTGGAAAAGTTGAAACAATAACCACCTTAATACTGTCTCTTAAAAGTGACCTAAGAAGTCATATTCCCTGTTGATATCACTGACTTCCTGGTAGTAATATGGATATCTTTGGAACTGCAATATCCTTTTCAAAAACTCTTGAACGTTAATATTCTGTGCCATTTATCAATGATTTAAAACAGATAATAAGGCTAGAGTGTTCTTATGTCTGGTGTATTAATGATTCCTTATAGTTGTTTACACATTTAGAATACACATTTACCATGGGATAGTAGTTAATTAATTCATCATTCATTAACTAATAATCTAACTGATTAACCTCAGTGTGTGTGTGTGTGTGTGTGTGTGTGTTGTCTCTCTGTCTATAACATAAACATTTCTCAAACTCCAGGCATGGGCTTCACAAAAGCTTTCTAGACAGTAGGGCCAGATAAACTTGGAAGTAATTGTTTCAGAACTGATTTCAATATTCATAGCAACCACTGAATTGATAAGAAAAAAAACAAGTCAAGAATTCTGTCTTTAAAAACGTTCCTACTCCATTGTGTATATGTACCACAGCTTTCTTATCCATTCATCTGCTGATGGACATCTAAGTTGCTTCCATGTCCTGGCTATTATAAACAGTGCTGGTATAATATCATATATGAAACAAATCACCAGTCCAGGTTGGATGAATGATGCTGGATGCTTGGGGCTGGTGCACTGGGATGACCCAGAGGGATGGTAGGGGGAGGGAGGAGGGACCGGGGTTCAGGATGGGGAACACGTGTATACCTGTGGCAGATTCACGTTGATGTATGGCAAAATGAATACAATATTGTAAAGTAATTAACCTCCAATTAAAACAAATATATTTATATTAAAAACTAAAAAAATTTAAGAAAAAAAAGTTCCTAGTCTTTGGAAAATGTGAGAGAGGCTACAAGGTGAATCCTTCATTTGAAGGATGTTGAAACCAAGGGCCAGACTTGTGATGTAAAAGGCAAGTCCACTGTTGAGCAGGGTAACCCTTGCCACTGATTGCTGACATGGAACATATTATTTCTAAGCAAGATGGTTCTTGAGAAAACAGTGAGCCACAGGGCTCAAATGAAATTCAAATAACACAAGACACCTGGACACAAAAAATTAGAACATCTTTGAATAGTGAACATCTGCTACAGTGTTTAGGACCAGGGAAAAGAATATTTATCCAATAATATCTTGCTGATTGGGATTTTTTTCTCTTTTTTATGTTTTGTTTTTAATGACTGCTTTGGGTCAAGGATAAATGTGTGATTTTTGCAATAGAGTTGCTCCCATTGTCTAAAACTTGTATATATTTTATTTTTGAACAGATGTTTTTACAGGAATGTTTTCTCTGTGTTTTCCCTACTTGAAAACTTGAAACAATAATGACCTTAATACCTTTTCTCAAAATCTGCAGCATTTCCTAACCCAAGCCCTTAGTCACCATTCTCATTTTGGAAACCATCCCTTAAAACTGACTGATTATGCCAAACAAACTTTGGTTCCCAGACCTCTTATTTGAGCTCTCTAATGAAATTTTGTGGAAAAACAAAGTTTCAGTTCTAAGACTGAAAGAAGTCTATATTTTAAAATTATTTTTTAAAATACTTTTCTTTCCTTTGATATGCTGCTTCAATTGTTTTTTTCTGAATTTTTATTGTCTTCCACAATACATTTTAAAATAGTCAAATTCTGACAATTCCCATTAATTTGGCTGTTCACATTTATTTTGACCTTTTAGTTTTATTATTTCTCTCTATGCACATGTATAACACTTGTCAATGATGTATGTATATATCTGTATCAATTTAGCTTTTGAATTAAGGAAGTAAACCATAGTGTAATTAAAGAATCTCTAACATGATCCAGTGGGAAAAGCTTGTGGCAAGAAATGATTTATAGACATGTCAGTTTTATATTGAAAGCCATCAGATGATGAAGTATGAGATGGACTGAACTAAATGCTTTTACATTTAACATTTCATTCCCTGGCGCTTGCAAGTTCAGTAATAGGCTGATCCCAATTCAGTCTAGGTACATGAGACATGACTCGGAGCAGATCTGGAAGTGCCCATTCATTCCCACTGTCCATCCATTCATCCATCCATCCAGCTGGCCAGCCAACTTGCTAGGCATCCCTCCTGAGGGTTCGCAGTGTGCTAAGCACTGTGCTAGCACTGAGGGTACAACACATCCTGAAGCAAGTTCTTGTCTTTGAGACTTAAGGAAACACGAAGGTTTGAAAATCACCCAAGAGAACGTAAAGTGATAGAGCCATTACGGAAGACAGTATGGAGAGTCCTTTAAAAATGAGAAATAAAACTACCATACAACCCAGCAATCCCACTACTAGGCATGTACCCTGAGGAAACCAAAAAAAGACACAGGTACCCTAATGTTCAGTGCAGCACTATTTACGATAGCTAGGACATGGAAGCCACCGGATGCCCATCGACAGATGAATGGATAAGGAAGCTGCGGTACATTCAGACAATGGACTATTACTCAGCCGTAAAATGAGGCACATGAGGCAGTTCTCAGGAGGTGGATGGTCATACAGATGAAGAAAGTCAGAAAGAGAAAAACAAACACCATATATTAAAGTATATATACGGAATCTAGAAATATGGTACTGATGAACCGTTGCAGGGAAGCGTCGGAGACACAGACATAGAGAACAGTCTTATGGACACGGGGTTGGGAGAGGAAAGGGTGGGATGAATGGAGAGAGTAGCGTGGAGACATACACTACCATATGTAAAACAGATGCCAGTGGGATTTGCTGTATGACTCAGGGAACCCAAACCAGGGCTCTGTGACAACCTAGGTGGGTGGGGAGGGGCCGGAGGTGGGAAGGGGGTTCAAAAGGGAGGGGCCACCCATATACCTATGACTGACTCACAGTGATGATGGCAGAAACCTATGCAATATTGTAAAGTAATTATACTTCAATTAAAAATAAATTTTTTAAAAAGAAAATTACCCGAGAATTTCAAGCATAATTTGTGGAATCTTTGGAGAAGGTAGATCAAACCTAAAATCCTTCTACTATTCATTCAACATGCTCCTTCCCACAAATGACTTTTATCAGGAATTCTTAGAGTTGACAAAGAAAAGGGGACATGACATTAATTCTCCCTCAAAACACACAAATTTCCAGAAGCTTTCCTAGGACTGCTGACAATGTGTGCATTGAAAGTTGTTTCTCTCTCAAAAATATGAAATCTTTTCACATCATCCAAGACTAGATCCCCTAGAAGGACTGGTTACGTCTGTTCATTTCCGATGCATTTTGCATTACTTCTAGCCTCATTCTCTGTGAGTTCCCAAATAACTTCCGCTTGTTTCTGGTTCATAAAAGCCTGGGTTTCACCACAAGTGAGAATGCTGGAGTCATCAAAATAATTAAATGTAGTAACATTTAAAAGATTTCTTTTCCTTTCTGTAATACTTTATAGCAGTCACTTCATATTACTGGGATCAAGGTAATCTAACTGGAGACAGCATAGAACATAAGGAATCTTGGCTTTGAAGCCTGACTACCTAGGTTCAACTCTGATCATTATAATACCATTTGGGTGATTATTAGGATAAGTCACCTAATTTATATTTCAGTTTCTTCACCTGTGAAAGGGAACAATAAAAATAGTGCCCAAATCCCATAAGGCACTTTTAAGAAATAAGACAGTTCATTAAAATATATTATAGAGACTGACTTACATGTTAGCCATTATTGCTATTTTCATCTTAGAAACACTTGTGGAGAGCAGAACTTGGAATTTGTTTTGTTACATTTGGGTATGCAGTAAATTGCCACGAAGGAATATTACTAATCCATCCCACTAGTGAAATGACTCAAGTAAAGGGAGACCAAATGACTAATTTGAGTACCTTAATGAATTAAGATGGAATTAAAACCCAATAGATCACCTCTGAAGCTTTTCTACTTGGGTATCTCTCAAGGGGGTGTTCATTACCAACCTTGGCACTTACAGTCTTCCCTGGTAGTGCAGCTGGTAAAGAGTCCACCTGCAATGCAGGAGACCCTGGTTCAATTCCTGGGTCAAGAAGATCCCCTGGAGAATGGATAGATTACCCACTCTAGTATTCACGGGGTTCCCTGGTGGCTCAGATGGTAAAGAATCTGCCTGCAATGTGGGAGACCTGGATTTGATCCCTGGGTTGGGAAGACCCCCTGAAAGAGGACATGGAAACCCACTCCAGAATTCTTACCTGGGGAATCCCTAAGGACAGAGGAACCTGGCAGTCTCCATTGGGTCACAAAGAATTGGACATGACCGAGCAACTAAGCACAGTACTTGGTACTTAACGACACTGGTACCTCTATGGACTCTCTGATTGACCTGAAAGTGCTTCACCCACCTTGATGTTCATAGGGTGAGTAACCAGTATTTACAAGGTACCTATAAGGTGTGTGGGACTGTCATATAGCATGCATCTAGCATGTTTTGTCAACTTTGTAGATAAGAAAACAAAATCAGAAAAAGACATGGCTTCCTGGTCAGTTCCAAAACCACAGGAGGTATCAAGGGTACAAAAAATACTGCTTCTCCCACCACCCACCCTACAGCCCAGAGCTCTGTCCCTCAGATCACACACAATCTCACTGCACTTATGTTTAGTGAAGTTTTTAAACTATTCATGTCATCAGTTCAGTTCAGTTGTTCAGTCGTGTCTGACTCTTTGTGACCCCATGGATTGCAATACGCCAGGCCTCCCTGTCCATGACCAACTCCTGGAGTTCATTCAAACTCATGTCCATTGAGTCGGTGATGCCATGCAACCATCTCATCCTCTGTCGTCCCCTTCTCCTCCTGCCTTCAATCTTTCCTAGCATCAAGGTCTTTTCAAATCAGTTTTCCTTTATCTCCTACCAGTTATAGATTTATGCAGTTCTTGGAATCAAGGTACACTTGAATTTTATTACAAAGCAGAGCTAGGATGTGTTCATAAGATTGCATGATGTTAAATTCCACTTGTTTATTGAAGGTATAAATTAGAACACAGGAAATGAAGATTATAGTATATACTTTTCATGAGAGGCACATTTTTTATTAAAGGAAATGGTGACCCTACTTTGAATTCTTAGGAATTAGATATAAACCTTATTAATACCACCAACACAAAAAACCTTTAATTAACCTGACTTCCATTTTTATTGTTAAGAGGCTTTAAAGAAAAATTTTCTTTATGACTCTAATTTGTTCGTTAGCGTAAGATGTATGCCATTAACTTTTATAATTATGAAAAGTCATTGTTCTCCTGTCTCATCTCTCTGAAAAATAGTGTTCCATAAATATAAAATAGCCAGATCAATTGTAACAGAAATGAATGGAATTTCATTTGTTTTTTTAAATTTTCCTAATCTCTTTTTAAGGGTAACCTTTGGAAGAATCTCTTTTTTTCTAGCCAGTTTCAACAAGCATCAAAACAATCTACTATACTATCTGAAGTTTTAAAAGCTACAAAATCAACCCCCCATTCATTTCACATGTTTACTTTTATGATTCAGCTCTCCAGAGAAGAGCTTGGACACTTCTATTGTGGCAATAGCTAAGAGATTGCAAGAGTCAGATGCTATAGTTTGATTTTCACTCCACAAATTTGTGCTCAGTTAAACTAGATCCAATGAGAATTCTCAGCCCACAAAACTTGTAGACAGGGCAATATGTCTTCTGTGAAACATTCTGCAAGAATATAGTTTCTTATAAGGATGTGCATCAATGCTGCAAATAGTATTTATCTTTATAAAAAAACAGAAAAACTCTTAACAGCAGGAAACAGCTAATCTTGTGATCAATTTCTAGCTAACTGAGGAGACAAAAAGATCCAGGTTTAGGTACTAGTTGAGCGAAGGTAGGCACTTTCCTTAAGCATTCGGGACCTTAATTCCCTTCTTTTTGAAGTAAGAAGATAAACACATCTAAGTTCACTTCCAAATATCTATATAATACTGTATATCTTATTCGGTGATAGTGATATTTACAAGCTCTGTTGAGTTCACAAGTGCTTTCTCAGAAAGTCTCATGTGATTTTCAGAAATACTTGTGACCCTCATAACAGATTTTCAGAAGTAGGCAGGAGAGTGATCACAGTTTATTTTTCCCAGTGAATGTGCTGCTTTTGCTTTCCAGTAGGATTCACTAGAGACTCTGAGATGTAAAGCATAACCCAGAAAGATTTAGTCTTCAGGAGTCAGAAAAAGTACTCCATAAAATAACTTATTCCAACTCTAGTTTCTCACCCTGAACCCTTCAGACAAAGCTTTACTTAAAAAAAATTTTTTTCTTTTTAAATTTTATGTTATGTGCTTCTGCTAATGTAGCCCCTAATTGGGTGTTGATTTTAGATGTAATTGCCACTTGGTAACTATCTTTTGAGTGAGGATGAGTTTTCTCTAGCTATTTGAAATTTTTAAATGGCACTGAGGCTTAGGTAAAATTAGGTTTTTATTTTTATTTTTGGAGCTTATCTTTGCATACTATTTTTATATAAACTAGAAATTCACAAGTAAAATCATTTACAAAATAAGAGAAAAAAGAGACCCTAACTTCTGAAAATAAATGGTCTGAATCCAGAGTGGAATTCTGAGTATCTCTGATATCTTGTCCATGCTTTTTCTTCAAGAAAACACAAAAACAATTCCACAGAAACATATATAAACCATTACAGTCAAATAAAATTATACAACAGATGTGATACTACCTCTTTGCAATAATTCTGTAAGTTAGATAAATTTGTCCCAACCATGCTCCCAATTATTCTTTGTCTCAAAGGTCAAGGAATTTCCTAAATAATTGAAATCTAAAAGGCTTATTTTTGCCATTATATCTAACCTCTTTCTGATCTCGCTCCCCACCAGAACCATTACGAGAGGTGAGAAATAGACGGTACCCTATTTGGTCTATTTACCCTCCTCCTCTCTCTCTGCCCATTACCCACACTTCTCTTGGATGTGCAAAGAAGCAGGAAAACAGCCAAAGGATGAGGCAAAGAGCAAGGAAGGAGGAGAAGCAAGGTAATCAGGAAATTACCAGTTGGCTGTACAATGTCATTAAAACTAAGTCTACACTTACAACAGAACATATTATCAAAACTTGTTTTACAGCATTTTATCAGCTGGAGTTTTCATTCACAATAACAGTTTGGATAGCCATTATAATTCAGATTTAAGAATCAGAAACTATGTCAATTGTAATAAGATACACTTTTGTCTTGATGTACATTATTACATTCTATCGCTTTATTGACATTTCCTAATTCACATACAGCATAAGGAAAAAGTCTCAAGGAGAATCCTTAACAGAATAGCCCTACCCTTGTCCAGGCATAGAAGCAGAGTTTTCCATATATCAAACATCAGGTTCTTCTATTTATAACCTCTTGTGTTCTCATCTTTTGGGATATGTGCCTTTTCACTATGCAAGGTCTCCAAAGCTCACAGAGTGCTAAGTCATTTTGCTTGAAGTCTTCTGTTTCTAATTCACAATACTGCCTTTAAATATTTGGAAGCTACACTAATTTTAATTTCCCCTTCACAGAAGAGGAAAATTTCATGCTTTCACTTCAGCCTTTGCAAAACATGAGTTATTAAATGTATATATCTAGTGGAAAATAACCTCCAAGTAGTAGTTAGAGTCTAGCAATTTTGTAGTGGGCATAATTTTGAATAGAAATGAAATAATCTCTAAGCATGACAGTGGGCCAAGAAAAAGTATTCTAATGCCAACTGTCACTAGAGATAGAAAATCCCTTCAATTCATCAACATCTCACAAATTCGCAGCTGTAGCTCTCACAATCAGATTAACCTTTTCTACTTCAGAAGAATTCAAATGCCTTAAATATGACTATCCAGAGTGATGATACCAGACACACCTTTAGCTCTGATTTGATACCATTTCTTTAATCAATAAAAAACCAAGACGACAGTCCTGTTTTCCACTCCCACCTTTCCTCAGCAATCTTCAAGAATTTCAAAAGCAAACCTCTTGTCCACTTCTCTAATCTACAGATTTCTCCATTCATACAATGTTATATGAGTGTCTCCAACAACAGCTCAGGAAACAGACTTATGATAATAAACTCATATACAATTCAAAACAAATGGATGAGAAGTTTAAAAATGATGGCCTTTCACTTAAATAAAAAGTCAAAGCAAGAGACACTACTTTTCAACTTTCTAAAAATCACTAAGACCACTTTTTGTAATGGAGAAATACAGTTATTGAGCTATCATTATTTTGAATAAAATCTAAATATAATCATAGGAATTTTATGCATTTACATTTTACCTTTAACCAAGATGACAGGGTAGCAAGAAGGAAAACAATGATTCTGGTACTACTTAATCCTTAAAAACAATATAAAGCTACTACAATGTTATCACATCTCAGGCACTATACTGATCATTAAAAACTATCATGCAAGCAATATCAGTCTATTAAGTATCTCATAAGTGGGCTGTACCATAAATTCAAAATTATTTGCACAAGAATCTCCAAGCCACCTTTAAGATCCTGTGAGAAGGCATTTTCAGAGGCATGATCACTTACATACTATAACAGCCTCGTTAATTCAAGGCTGCCACAATACAGTGAGTAAATCAAAATACAACACTTACCTTATTATAAATAACCGGCAAATTACAGGCACTTTTCAGCTTGCAGCTATACAGCATAGTTGATTAGAAATAAACTAACCATCTTTCACTCCAGTGACAGAACTGCATCTTCAGACTTGGCTTTCGTTACTGAATTCCAGCAAGAGAGGCTGTACTCCTCTCAGGGCTAGTAGCAGTCTCTTTGCAGAGAACACTTGCTGCTCTGAACAGCAGCGACTTAGAATGAAAGTAAGAGGAACCCGTGATGTTTAAATACTGTTGCTTCACATTCACAGGATATGACTCAACTCTCTCTCAAACCAGTAGGGATAGAGTTTCCCCCCCGCAAAACTGTTAGATTACATAACAAACATCACATTTGGGAGTTTCAAATGTTTACAAACTAAAATGGAAAATTTTCACCTGCTAAATCAGATGTGTGTTTTCAAAATCATCAACTTCTTCCCTATGGCACAAACCACAAATGGAAATTTGAATAACAGCTTGGCTCAGACAAAAACGACCCTGCTTACTCTTGGCAATGAATTCATGTAATGTTATTAAATGTGTGTGAACTCGCCAACATCGATTTGACCGAGATATAAAAAGAGTTGCACTAACATTTCATCAGTGCAAACAGAACAGGATCAAACTCTTACTTTAATATTCAAGAAGTGGCAATTCCAAAGAACACAATAGAATCTTCTTCACCAAGTAGAGAATGGAAATAGATCTTTGAGGCTTGCTATCTCTGATTCCCACAGAAATCCTGTCCTACGCTGTCATTACCTTGTACTGCTAGCTCTGCCTACCTCTCCAACTCAGAGTCTTCCTTTATCTTTTTCTCAAACATTTCCACAGGAACATGACTAATGAGAGAACTGCTCTAGCAACTGTGGCAATGTTCTCTGCTTTCCCCACCATCCAATAGGTCTTAACTCAGAGCTGTATTAAATTTGATCACACGTTGAATTATTATACTTGGATATTTCAGTCAGTAAATATTATAGACTTAGATCCTTGGAAGAGAGTCTACTACATAAATTAAACTACCATCAGCAAGAAAAAAAAAGATGAAAACATGCATATCAATAATAGCAAGTAGGCTAGGAATGTTCAATGGAAAGATAAACTGAGTCACATATGCAATTTTAAACATTTTAATCATATTATAAAAGGGAAAGCGACATGTAAACTTAATTTTAATAATGTTTATCCGAAAATATCTAAAATATTATCATTTGAATCTATAATCAATGTAAATTTAGTTACACTTTCTGTACTAGCCTTGGGGAACTAGTGTATATTTTACATTTAGAGTACATTTTAATCTCAATTAGCTATATTTGCGTACTCAGTGGCTAACACATAGCTGCTGCTGCTGCTGCTAAGTTGCTTCAGTTGTGTCCGACTCTGTGAAACCCCATAGACGGCAGCCCACCAGGCTCCCCTGTCTCTGGGATTCTCCAGGCAAGAACAGTGGTGTGGGTTGCCATTTCCTTCTCCAATGCATGAAGGTGAAAAGTGAAAGTGAAGCCACTCAATGGTGTCCGACTTTGCGAGCCTATGGACTGCAGCCCACCAGGCTCCTCCATCCATGGGATTTTCCAGGCAAGAGCACTGGAATGGGGTGCCATCACCTTCTCTGAACACATGGCTAGTGGCCACCATATTGCATAACATAGGTCTAGAATTTGGGGTTCATTCTTAGTCCTCAGGTTGCAGTTCAAATGTTGTCTCTTCAGGGAAGGCTTCCTTTACCACCTTACTTGAAATGACCTTCCCCAGTTACTTTTCATCTCATGTTCTTTATATTTCCTTCATGGTAAATCGCAACCTGGAATTTTCTTCTTTGTTTATTTCCTTATTGATAGTCTGTGGCCCCTAACAAGAATGAAAGAAACTCAAGCGCAGGGAACTTGTTGTAGTCAGTATTTTATTCCTAGTCTCTGGCATGGTGACCAGTCCATAGCAGAATTTAATAAACATTGTCTAATAAATGAATAAATAAAATATAGGACCTGTACTAAGGGTTGGCAAATAATAGAATATTAACAAATGTGTTTTAAGACTAGGTACCTATCATGTCATTGATAAAATCTATCATCATCACTGAATATTTAGCAAACACATTCAGTAACACTTTCCTGAACAGAAAAACAATCTCTCTTTCATAGTGTTAATCATCCTTAATCTATAATGTGTTTTCTTTTCACATACAATATTAAATATAAATAATAGACTTATTTCATTACTCTGGCAAAGATTTGGAATGATACTTATAAGAATCCTCTGGTCTCTATGACATAAATCTGGATACCATTAGTAAGTCTATCTTCTACTCACAAAAACATTAAAAAAACCACTATCTATGAGACATTTGTAGTGACAATTATATATTTGCCTGAGCAGCACACATACCTCCTCCTTCTATTATCATAATCCTGACTTTTATCTAGCAAACCATCCATTCCACCCTCTCTCTCAATCCGTGTGGCTTATACTCTGCTGACCCAAGTGGGCAGCAGACAAGTGGGCAGGTGATGCAGGCTTGACTGATCAGTATAAATTATCCACAGAACTACAGTGACAGGGTCAAGAATGGACGTAGGACCCCAGCTGGTGAAGCAAGAGCCAACCCCTGCACTTCTGCTGATATTGACAGAGAGGCTATAAAGTCAATAGAATGTAAGTGCGGAACTGCTGGTTGACATATTGGCTACCACACAAAGGAAGGTTGTCTGAAAATGAGGCCACCCAAGAAAAACAACAAAGATGAGAAGAGAAAAATCTGGACAATGTTACTGTAGTTCCTAGATCTTGCAATTCATTAAATCACATTTGCCCTTTATGGTAATGATGGATATACTAGAATATTCACTGCAGAATTTTTTGTAGTAGTAAAAAACCAGAAACTGCAATAGGCCATGAAGAGTTGAAGTGTTAAATAATGAGTTAACTATACTAAGGAACATTATATAGCTAATTTTTTTTAAAAAATGCTATCTAGATGCATTGACATGCTAAGCTCCCTAAAAGACATTCAATGGAAATAACATGTTTCAGAAAAATACATTATCCCAGTTATGGGTACATAAATTTTTATATACAAAGTCATAGAAAAGGACAGGATGACTGCACACTGACTGTGGACAAATGGTTATATCTAGGAAAAGAGATTTGAAATAAGAGAGTGACTGGGGGAGGACAAGGAGAAAGCCAGTCATTTCACTTAGTTTATTACCTATTGCATGAATCTCATAAAATGAAAGTGAATTTGTATACCCCTTAGGTAAACTGAAAAGAACATGCTACTCTTTAAAATGAAATGTTTGATATTTTATATTTCTCTACTGTACTACATTATTCTCACTCTAAATGGACTACTATTACTTATTTTTTTAAAGCAAAGTAACAGAAATGAGAGTGCTTTTCTCAATCACTCTCTCCATTCTTCATCAGTCCAAACTTATGCATTATCCAATTTTTCAATGTGGCTAGAAGATATGTCAAGAGAGAGACAACGAGAGGGCAGAGAGAGACAGGAACCCACAGCAAGCTACAGGAGGCCCTCCAGTGCACCTTCTAAGATCAGCTAAGGTCTTTGATTTTTTTTTTTTCCTCTTGGCCTCCTGAAAGCTCTTTTATTGACTTCATAAAAATATAGCTTCAATTTATTCAACTGTCAACATATTGACAGCCAAATATTCATAATAATTGCCTTACATTAATTTAGTTAGTCTTGGATCACTGTAAATAAACTGGCCTATTATTTGCTCAGTGAAAGGCTTCTAGTCTCTGAATTGGGCAGAACTTCTTTCCTAACTGGGGTTTCTCTGGTGGCTAAGATGGTAAAGAATCTGGCTGCAGTGTGGAAGACCCAGGTTTGATCCCTGGGTTGGGAAGATCCCCTGAGAAGTGAAATGGCTACCCACTCCAGTATAAAATCTAAACTTTGGTTTGTTTTTTTCTGGCTCGATCAAGTCCTCAAAAATCTTCACATTATCTTAGGTACCATCCATGCTTTTGTATTCCCCCGGGTTTCCACAGTATTCCTTCCTTAAAAATCACACAGCTCATGGTACTCCGTCTGAGACAGGAGTCAGGCCCTCTTCAGGTTTAGTAAAGCTAACCAGGATTGGAATTTACATAGTGCTGACACACTGACGTGTTTGCCAGGCAGTGAGTATACTGCTCTATTTTATTCTCAAAGCCTACTTATCCTGATAACTTAAACCTCCTACAGAGTCTGTTGACTCTCTTGAAAACCTTAACATAATGCAAAATTTGCTTCAGATTTCCTGGAAGAAATAAAACATTTCAGATACAATTAAAGCCACCATATGCTCCTGCCTACGCCATTTCCTCCTTAGGTAAATACTCTATAGGGTTATCTTTTATCATTCCCGTGCATCTTTTTGTATTTCCATTAAACATGTGTTTATCCATAAATAAGATACTTGTTTGCATATTTTAAGCTTCATAAAATTGTAGCATGACATGTAGGTGCTTTAATTTTTAATTTTATTTTTTGCTTAGCATTATCTTGAAGTTATATGTATTAATAGTTCTACACAGTGTAATCTTTTTAATTGCTCTATAGCATTCCAGTTCATACAACCATTCCCCTATTGGTAGATTTAGGTTATCTCTAATTTTTTGCTACTATTTTTCTTAATTTTTAAAATGATTTCATTGGGGATCTTAGTTCCCCAACCAGAGGTCATTACTTGCACCCCCTGCCTTGGAGGCACAGAGTCCCAACCACTGGTCCCAACTAGAGGGACCAAGGAAGTCCCTACTGCTACTACTAAGCTACTCTAATTCTTGTACATGTGCAAGAATTTCTCTAGAGGTGGACAGGATTGTAATAAGAGGGGACAGAATTGTAGAGTCATTGGATATGCACAGCTGCACCTTTCCTGGAAACTGTCAAACTGCATCCCAACATAATTAGACAGTTTACAATTCAGCCAGCAATGTACAAGAGGCTTTCTTACTCTAGATTCCTACTATCTCCACAGTACTGATATTCCAGACTCTGACATTTTTGTCATTTGTTTGTGATGGGTATAGAATCTCAGCGTTTTAATTTTTGTTTCTCTAATTACTGCTGAAGTTGAGCATCTGATCTAATTATTATTGGCCTCTTCCCTAATAGGTTGTTTTTCTTTTACTTACTTTTGGGCGGTCTTCATAGACTATACAGTTCAACTCCTTTGTCAATTATATGAACTACAGAAATCATTTTTCAGGGTGTAGCTTGTTTTATCATTGTTTATAATACTTTTAGTGGTTTATCATTTTTAAGTTTTTTTTAATTTAAAACTTTATTTTTTTTTAGTTACTTATCTATATTTCTTGAGTCAAAAGAATGGCGAAAATTTACCCATTCTTCCTGAAGCTTTCCCAACAGTAATGTCAGAATGCACATTTAAAAGGGATCTGAGAAGAACTCCTATTTCCAATGAGTTCAGTTCATCCATTACTGAGTATCTGCTATGTGCCCCACACTGGTTAGAGAGAACACACTTGAAGTAATCCTTATAATCAAGAAACAGGAAGTCTAATTGAGGAAAAAAACTTATAAGTAGATGATGATGATGAGATGGAGAAATAACCATGTGCTAGAGATTGTGGTAATTCATTATTTAGTTTAGGAGCAGTTTGATTAAGATGGAGCAAATGTCATTATAAGAGACCTATACAAGATGCTATGAAGCAGAGAGAAGAGAATATGTTATTACCTTGCACCCTAAGGATTATTCAAGATACCAAGTAGTTAAATTTGTAGTAGTATAGACCTGTGAGATATAGGAAGATCTACAACTGACATTTCTCTTTTCTCAAGCAAATCTATTTTCCCAAATAGATCACTCATAAATTATTCTATTTAGAAGATTAATAGGAATTAAGGGGCAGGTTATTCATTGGGAAAAGAAATACGCTTCCTTGGGAAAGCTAATTTCTTTTCACAATCAATAATCCAATTATACAATGACATTTTCCTGAATTCATCAGAGACAGTTACCAAAAAGCCTGCAGTTCTTAAGAATCATAACAAAGGGCAAAGCTTCCTATATCTGATTATTAATAATTTGTAATATTGAAGCTAAAAATAATCTCTCATTTCTTACAGAAATTCCATTGAAAATACATCTGTAAACCAAGCATCCATATTCATCACTTTTGTAAATACAATGTTCCTATTATTTTTCTTTCCATGCACATAATATCTAGAGCATTTTAAAAAGTATAGAATATGAGAGTAGTTAATTTCTTCACCCAGGAGGAAGAAAGGACTCTTGATCTAGAAACAGAGAAGGGGGGCAGGCAGCGTCACCTATTTCCTGTGGAAAGATTAAGGGTATCCAGTTTCTTGAAGCTATGAGCTTTACACTTGAGTCTTCTATCACTGTAACCTCCAGGATTTACAAACTCAAACATGTTTGCAATTAGTTATTTGGGGGACTGACATTAAAATGAATCTGGAAATGAGAAAATAAGACTACCAGTTGAGAATAAACCTTTGAAATAAAAATACAGAAGGTCAGAGCACATAAGTAAGAAAGGCAAGTTTAACTGTCAGAACGATACAAATTCAAATGCTTCGAGCCATGCACATTACCAGTAGGGAATGCGAGTCAATGTCATGGACCTGGCAGGGACCTGGAAGAAGGGACTGAAAGGGAGCACCAAAGCCTCACGCACAGGGGACAGTCTCTACTAGGCTACAGAGAACTGACCTCACATGGGAAGGGTCCAGGAAGGATAGAGGAAGGGTCCAGGAAGGATAGATCTCTGGATTTTTCAAATATTTTTTTCCAATTTTTAAAGTTACGTGAATACTCCTGAATTTTAAATCTTCACCTTTATATAGTATGAGACAAACTAAAGCTTTGGAAGGCCAGATGTGCCAGACTCGGATTCTCAGATATGACCATGCTCTAAACTGATTCTGCCAATAGGAAGACAATCCAGACCAAGAAACAGGTACAAAGCAACCTCAGAAGCAAGCACAGTCTGTGATCACTCAAATGCGGGGATAGGGTGCTCTGGGCTAGCGGCATGCCCCTTTTCATTATAAATCTGCCTTTAATTCCATTAAACCTATGAGTCTGAGAACCAACTGTCTTTTGACTCCATGTGCTCCTTTCCCTTATGTTACTTTCTGATTAGAATTTGGTATCCTGTTTACATGACTTCAGGGAGAACTTGCTGGAAAGCTGAGCGACCGGAGGATCTACGCAGCAGCTATGTCTCCCAATAGAAAAGTTAGTAAGTTGGCAGCCTGGTTAGAGAGGTGGCCTGTCTCCAGGCACCAAAAGCACTTGGGTGGGAACACGAGCCACCACACCCCAGCAGTTTCACTTCTCGTTGTAAAGGGAAAATTGTCATTCTGGTTCTGTACATCAATCATATGAGCTTTGTTAATAGAAGCCCAGCTCTGGGGGATGGGCTCCAGAACTGCTGACAGCTCTGGTTTCTGGGCCCATAAGGTCTTGGGCCAGACCATGGCGAGTGACAAATGCCCTAACACAAGTCCACCCTGCAAGGCCTCATGGGAGCTTAAGTGATTTATCTTACAACCACCCTTACCCTCACTCTGCCCCCATCGCCACACCTTTCAGAGAATCCCTATGTAGTCCTATGAAGGTCCAGAAATGCCCTAGGAGTGTGAAGCGGAGAATCAAAGAGAAAAAGCCCAAGAACACAGACAGAATATGCACAGAAATGGTAACACTTATTTGTAATCATTGGTGCTAGGAAACAGATATTGTGCTATGTGCTTGCTAAAGACCATCCCGTGTAATCCTCAGAAACTCTCAGGAGCTAATACTATCGTCAGCAATTATTTTACAGTGGAGGAAACAGAGGCTTGAGGAAGTTAAGCAACCTGACCCCATTTACACAGGTAACAGGTAGTGGCACTGGGATTAGAATCCACACCCCTAAACACCGCAGTCTGTTGCCTTCGTACTTTATTTCACTTCATTGTTTTTCACACCGAACATGCACTATATACTTATACGCTGGGCACCGTTCTAAGTACTTTACCAATACTAACTAACCTCTTTCTGAAATTAACAGTGTGAAGTGGGCACAAAAATACTCCTGTTCTGATATGGACACTGAGGCAAAGAGAAGTTAAGTAGCCTGCCCAAGATTATACAGCTAGTAGGTGGCTGTATAACCAGGATTCAAACACAGGCATTCTCGCTCCAGAGTCCATACTTTCAGTCTTGCGGTACTTTTACAATGTTCCCCTGGAAGAAATGATGATTTCAATTTCAAATGTTAATTTCTATACTACTGTAAGTGCAATTTTTCAGAAGCATAGGTATAAAACCAAGGTAATAAAATTTATGCCATATCATTTCTCTTTATTATATACCAATTAGAAAAACTGTAATTCTTCTATATCTGAGAATTATGAAGCAAGTAACCACCATAAAATACCACAGGCCTAGATACAATTATTCTTAGGAGATATATCCAAGGAAGGTGACAAATTTAATTCTACACTTTTTCCCCCCTCACTATGCAGAAGAAATTAAAGGAATACTTTTTATTTCTGCATTTATAAATCCTTGGAAGTAAAGATAGGAATACCTTTGAGAAATCTTAGATGAGCACATATTCCAGAGTTTAATTTAAAGGTCATTTTTTTTCTTAGATATTGAACAAGCTTAATTTCAGAATAAAAGTACATTGAATATAAGGAAATTGATGTGGATACATCCTACTTGAAACCAAACTTTCTGTTAAACTTAAAATGGAAGTTTCAAATTCATAAACTGCCGACTTTTATTAAAAATAATACTTCGGAATTGATTTGATAAAAATAACACCTTCTGACTCATGCAGTAAATGTGAAGGGAACTTTTATTTAAGTAGTGAGAAAAGGCCTTCACTGGTTCCTATACCACTAAAGCAGTCCAATTTAGACCCTCTTAGACAGAGCCTAAAATGATAATTCAATCCTGAATTCAGAAGATCTGCTTAAGTGTGAGATCTGTTTCATTCCCCTATGGGCTTTACCGTTTGATTAAGTTAATAAACTCATTCCAGAACCCGTAATCTTGAGAAACACAGCATTCTTCTGAACCAGCTCATAAAACTGGCACTCAACAAAAAGAAACAGTACCTACAAAGCTTCCTTTATTTCAGTTCACTGCTCTCTGCAACACTCCATCTTAACTTACACAATTCATGTAGTCTGGTCATCAAAGCATAGCTTACTCCCCTAACATTACTGCTTGCCTAGGTTTATGCCTCAGAATTCTTAACACACCCCACACTCAGGCCCCTCACCTGGGGCCCCTTCATATTTCTCTTTCATTCTGTTTCTACTGCCATTCTTCCTTGCACTGTCTCCACTTGATAAACAATTTTAGGAATTTCAAGCTAATTTTTGAGGCAATATTCCATGGTTGTTCAAAGAGCAGGTTTTAAAAATCTGAGTACTCTATCAGGGCAGCACCAGGGAATTCCCCAGCATCCACAGCTAGTCAGCCAAGGGCCCAGCCCTTCCCACCAGCAAGTCAGAACCAGCCCAGGGCTATCCACTCCAGGACTGCAGAGCCGGATGCACTGGGATCTGGCCCTGTGTACCAGCAGGTAAGCAGCCACTGAATGCAGCAGCTCTCACAGCCAACCAGGCTGAGGGCCAGCCCTGCCTGCTTGCACACCAACAGCGGTCATCCCTGACACAACAGAAGGGCCCACGCAGCCCATATAGGCAGTACCCCTAACACATATAGATCTGGTGAGAGAGGGGAATGTGCAACCAGACTACATCTCCTACGTAAGGCCACTTCTCCAGGATCGGGAAATATAAATGACCTATTCAATACATAGAGACAAGTCAGAGGATAAATCAGAGAATCAATCAAAGTGATGACAGAGGAATATATTCCAAAGGAAGTACCAAGACAAAATCTCAGGGGGAAAAAAAAAAACCAAGGTGGAGATAAGCCACTTATTTCATGAAGTGTTCCAGGGAATAATAATAGAGATTCTCCATAAACTGGAAGATATGAGAAGTTTAACATAAAGTTAAAAAGCATAAAGAAGGTCTGAACAGATGAGGAATACAATAACGAATGAAAAATACACTACAAGGAATCAACAGTAGGTTAGATGATAGAAAGCAATGGATCAGTGAACTGGAAGACCAGGTAGAGAAAATCACCCAAGTTAAACACAAGCAAAAGGCAAAGGAGAAAAGGAAAGATATATCCATCTGAATGAAGAGTTCCAAAGAATAGTAAGGAGAGATAAGAAAGCCTTCCTCGGTGATCAATGCAAAGAATAGAGTGAAACGGAAAACACAAGAATGGGACAGACCAGAGATCTCTTCAAGAAAATTAGAGATACCAAAGAAATATTTCATGCAAAGATGGGCACAATTAAGGACAGAAATCGTATGGACCTAAGAGAAGCAGAAGATATTAAGAAGAGGTGGCAAGAATACACAGAACATTACAGAAAAGATCTTCATGACCCAGATAACCATGATGGTGTGATCACTCACCTAGAGACAGACATCCTGGAGTGCAAAGTTAAGTTAGCCTTAGGAAGTATCACTATGAATAAAGCTAGTGGAGATGATGGAATTCCAGTTGAGCTATTTCAAATTCTAAAAGATGAGTCTGTGAAAGTGCTGCACTCAATATGCCTGCAAATTTGGAAAACACAGCAGTGGCCACAGGACTGGAAAAGGTCAGTTTTCATTCCAATCCCAATGAAAGGCCATGCCAAAGAATGCTCAAACTATCATACAATTGCACTTGTTTCACACACTAGCAAAGTAATGCTCAATATTCTCCAAGCTAGGCTTCAACAGTACATTAACTGAGAACTTTCAGATGTTCAGTCTAGATTTAGAAGAGGTAGAGAAACCAGAGATCAAATTGCCAAATCTGTTGGATCAGAGAAAAAGCAAGAGAGTTCCAAAAAAACATCTATTTCTGCTTTATTGACGTGGCAAAGCCTTTGATGGTGTGGATCACAGCAAACTGTGCAAAATTCTTCAAGAGATGGGAATTCCAGGCCACCTTACCTGCCTCCTGAGAAACCTGTATGCAGGTCAAGAAGCAATAGTTAGAACCAGACAGGGAACAACAGACTGGTTCCAAATTGGGAAAGGAATATGTCAAGGCTGTATATTGTTACCCTGCTTTTTTAACTTAGATGCAGAGTACATCATGCGAAAAGCCTAGCTGGATGAAACACAAGCTGGGATCAAGATTGCTGGGAGAAATATCAATAACCTCAGATAAGCAGATGACACCACCCTTATAGCAGAAAGTGAAGAGGAGCTAAAGAGCTTCTAGATGAAAGTGAAAGAGGACAGTGAAAAAGCTGGCTTAAAACTCAACATTCAAAAAACAAAGATCAATGGCATCTGATCCCATCACTTCATGGCAAATAGATGGGGAAACAATGAAAGCAGTGAGAGACTTTATTTTGGGGGCTCCAAAATCACTGCAGATGGTGACTACAGCCATAAAAGTGAAAGACACTTGCTTCTTGGAAGAAAAGCTATGACAAACCTGGACAGCATATTAAAAAGCAGAGACATTACTTTGCCAAAACAGTCTGTCTAGTCAAAGCTATGGTTTTTCCAGTAGTCATGTATGGATGTAAAAGTTTGGCCATAAAGAAGACTGAGTCCTAAAGAATTGATGCTTTTGAACTGTGATGCTAGAGAAGACTCTTGACAGTAACTTGGAAGCAAGGAGATTAAAGTGATCCATCCTAAAGGAGATTAGTCCTGAATATTCATTGGAAGGACTGATGCTGAAGCTGATACTCCAATACTTTGGCCACCTGATGCAAAGAGCCAGATCATTAGAAAAGACCCTAAAGCTGATTGAGGGCAGGAGAAGAAGGGAACAGAGGACAAGATGGTTGGATGGCATCACCGTAAGTCTGAGTTTGAGAAAGCTCTGGAAGACGGTAAAGGACAGGGAATCCTGGCATGCTGCAGTCCATGGATTCTCAGAGTCAGACACAATAGTGTGACTGAGCAACAACAACAAACAGAAAAAAAATTTTTTTTAATGCAGATACTTTGCAATACCACTGGCCCAACATCAAGTATACTAAGGTTTACAATATATTCTCAGGAGTAGAGAGAGAAGGAAAGCAGCAAAGAACTTACTTAAAGAAATAATAGCTGAGAACCTTCCTAACTAGGGAAAGGAAACACACCTTTAGGAAGTGTGGGGTCCCAAATAAGATGAACTCAAGGAAGTTCACACCAAGAAAACTTACAATATTAATGGCAAAAATTAAAGACAAGGAGAGAATCTTGAGAACTGGAAAAGGAAAGCAACTAGTTACATGCAAGAGAATTTGCCTAAGACATTCAGCTGACTTTTTAGCAGGAACTTTCCAGGCCAGAGGAAGTGACTGTATCAAAGTGATGAAAGGGAAAGAAATCTACAACAAAGGATACTCCATCTGGCAAGGTTATCATTCAGACCTGGAGGAGATACAAAGAGTTTCATAGACAAGCAAAAGCTAAAAGAGTTCAGCACCAGTAAATCAGGTATGCAAGAAATGTTAAGGGGACTTCTCTAAGCAGAAAAGATCACAACTAGAAATATGCAAGTCACAAAAGGTAAAATATTATTGGCAAAAGCAAACATGCAGTACAGGTAGGTACAAAACTAAAATCATCTATATCCACAATTAGTAATTAAAGAATACACAAAACAAAATGATGTAAAATATGATGTCAAAAACATTAAATATCGGAGTGATGAGTAAAAATGCAGGTTGTTCAAATGAGTTTGAACTTAAGAGATCATCAACTTAAAGTAATCATTTATATATAATCATATATATATATGAACTTAATGGTAACCACAGTCTAAAAATCTAGAATAGACACACACATACAAAAAGAAAGGAATCCAAATATAACACTAAAGATAGTTATTAAATCACAAGTGAAGAAAGCAAAAGAAGAATAAAAACAGAACTACAAAACACCTAGAAGATAATTAATATATGGAAATAAGTATATACCCATAAATAAATACTTTAAATGTAAATAGACTTAATGCTCCATTCAAAAGACATAAAGTGGCTGAATGGGTAAAAATCCAAAACCCAAGCACATGCTGCTATATGAGACTCACTTCCAATCGAAAGACACAGACTGAAAGTGAGGGAATGAAAAAGTGTCTCCCAAGCAAATAGAAATGAAAGGAAATATGGGATATTAATACCAACATCAGACAAAACAGACTTTAAAACAAACACTGTGACAAAAGACAAAGAAGGGCATTATGTTATGATCAAGGGATCAATCCAAGAAGAAGATGTAACAACTGTAAATGTATGTGCAGCCAACATAGGAGCATCTCAACACATAAAGCAAATGCTAACAGGTATAAAGGGAGAAACTGACAGTAACACAATATTAGAGTTATCAATGGACAGGAAGTCATACATCATCCAGACAGAAAGTCAACAAGGAAACACTGACATTAAATAACACATCAAATCATATGGACTTAATAGAAATATATTTACGTTTCTTGCAAAGGCAGCAGAATACGCACTCTTTCCAAATGCACATGGAAAATTCTCTAGGTAGGTCACATGCTAGGACATGAAACAAGTCTCAATAAATTTAAGAAGACTGAAATCATATCAAGCATCTTTTATAATTACAAAATATGAGACTAGAACAAGAAAAAAACTGCAAATAACACAAACAGTTGAAGGCTAAACATTATGCTACTAAACAACGAAATACTCTGAATAAATCAAAGAGAAAATAAAAAAAATCTAGAGACAAATGAAAATGAAAACACAATGGTCCAAAATCTATGGAATGCAGGAAAAGCAGTTCTAACAGGGAAGTTTACAGTGATATAAACTTACTGCAGGAAAAAAGCAAAAGATATTAAATAAAGAATCTAAACTTATACTTAAATAAACTAGAGAAAGAAGAACAAAAGCTAAAGTTAGTAGAAGGAAAGAAATCATAAAGATAAGAGCAGAAATAGAGTAAAAAAATAGAAAAGATCAATGACTCTAAGAACTGGTTCTTTGAAAAGATAAGCAAAATTGGTAAATCTTAGGCCAAATTCATCCAGATAAAGAGAAATAAAATCAGAAATGAAAGAAGAAAAGTTACAACTAACACTACAGAAACAGAGGAATCGTAAAAGATTGCTATGAATGATTACACACCAACAAAATGGAAACCTAGAAGAAATAGATAAATTCCTAGAAACGTACAGTCTCCCAAGACTGAATCAAAAAGAAAGAGGAAATATGAAGAGATCAATTGTCAGTAATAAAACTGAATCAATTGAATCACCAATAAAAAGAACTCCCAACAAAAAGAATCCAGGACAGATGGCTTCACAGGTGAGTTCTACCAAACATTTTTTTGTGTGTGTGGGTGTGTGTGTTAACACCTAGCCTTGTCAAACTATTGCAAAAATTGAAGAAGAAAGAACACTTCTACAAAGCTAGCATTACTCTGATTCCAAAAGCAGACACACACACACACACACACACACACACACACAAAGAGCTGGACAAGACAGCTACCAGCAGTAAGAATATACTTTAATGAAGAACCTGGCAGCAAAAGCCTAGCTAAGTTTCTTAATTGCTATAGGGTGGTTACTACTACATGCTTCCTGCTTTCTCCTCTTTAGATGTATCTATAGCAGTTTATCTATGTCTGTCTTGCTGTTGAAAATTGGCTATAGTGGGGAATAGGGGTAATGGGGAAGTGTTGGTCAAAGCACACAAAGTTTCACTTGTACAGATAAATAAGTTCTGGGAATCTAGCCTACAGCATAGTAACTATAGTTTCTAATACTATACTATATATTTGAAATTTGCTTAAAAAGTAAATCTTAAGGCAGTTCTATTTGCAGTTTTTTAAGGAATCTCCACACTGTTCTCCATAGTGGCTGTACTAGTTTGCATTCCCAACAACAGTGTAAGAGGGTTCCCTTGTCTCCACACCCTCTCCAGCATTTATTGTTTGTAGACTTTTGGATTGCGGCCACTCTGACTGGTGNGTCCCAACACTCTACTTGTCTCTTATACACCTCTGGTTCTAATTCAAGACAGATAGTGAGACTCACACAGTCACCTCCCTTCTGTCTCAAGTTTCCAATGAAACGAAAAATGGAAAGGAGGAGAAAAAAGGAAGGGGAAATCGGAATAAAAATAGCACAGAACAAAAAAGAGACGGTACCGCAGTTGGTGAAATCCACAGTTCATGAAATCCACACTGGGGAAAACTGTGCCCGTTGGAGGGCTGGGAAGGGGGCATTCCGACTGGTTAGTCATCACCTTTAGGTAGGATGGGAGCCAGGCCACTGAAAACTTACTCTACCAGTGTGTTAGGAACTTTCAAACGTGAAAAGTCTGCATTTGTAGAGGTAAAAAGAAATGCTGTTTTAAAGTACACTAGTTTGGATTATCAGAAAAGAGTAGAGAAAAATTCAGGCCTAAGACACCATGAATCTTCAAGAAAGCCGTCAAAACCCTCCAAATTCAAAGCAAGACAGTTGGCTCCTGGGCAATGAAGCGACAGGGTAATTCTTCCGAGGACTGAAGAGAGCCAGAGGCCCTTCCTTTCCTCTGTAAGGAAATCTCAGGAGGGCCCGAGAAGGTGATGAGGCTTGAGAGACAGGCCACGCCCCAGGGATAACTCAAGTCTCCACAAAAATCCAGAGGGAAACACAGAGGAAGCAGAGTAAGGTCAGTACTTTGAGAGCTGACAAGTTGTCCCAGCAGCCAGGGATTCCCATCAGCAGCTGACCTGCGATGAGGCTGCTGGTGGCCCCTCTGCCCTGTGTAGGGGAGCCCCACAAGAAGGACTGACGCTTGCCCTCCAGTAACTAATGCTGAGGTTCTCGGCCCCCCACACTCTTTACCTCAAAAATGAATCTTTCTATTTACAGTAACACTTTAAAGATGTTAAGTCTGAAATCAATAAATGCAAAGACTCTTAAAAGCAATTGCTACACTGAATGAATTTTGTCCCAGTAGATGAACTAACCTTTTACTGCTCTCTCAAAACAGGAGAATCAACAACACAGGGTTCTGTTACTTTTTAAACGACATTTAAAAGGACACAGAATATCAAATATTCTTAAGAAAATACTGCTTTTAAGAAAAACACTATATAAGAAATTGGGCTTCCCTGGTGGCTCAGATGGTGAAGAATCTACCTACAAAGCGGAAGACCTGGGTTTGATCCCTGGGTTGGGAAGATCCCCGGAGAAAGGAACAGCTACCCACTCCAGTATCCTTGCCTGGAGAATTCCATGGACAGAGGAACCTGGTGGGCTAAAGTCCATGGGGTCACAAAGAGTCGGACACAACTGAGCAACTTTCACTTTTCATGTAAGAAGTTACTATAAAGGTTATCATATCTAAAATCTATTTGTTTGACACAAGGAAAGGGTATGAAACTGAGATGCATAGTAACACTGACAGGGGAAGATTAGTGCGTGTGCTCAGCTGTGTCCCATGTGCTTCGACTCATGGGGTCGCAAAGAGTCGGAGACAACTGAACTGAACTCAACATTTAAAAATGACGACTGAAGGACTGAACTGATCATGTAAAAATGTGTGCCAGTTCTAGCAAATGAGGAAAAGTTCTTAACAGGAAGAAAACGACCTTAAGAACCTGGAAGTAACTAACTTCCAGGGAAGGGCCTAAATGGATACGTAGTATTTTTTTTCTCAAGAACCCACATAACTCAGACAAGGCAACTGGAAAGAAAAGGAACATAAGGAAAATAGGCAAGTAATTCATTTTAACAACAAAAAATACTTACTGAGTTCTTATTCCACATTTTGATTATTCGAGAGTCAGCGGACAAAATCAAATCTAAGGAATCCTGGAAATGAACTGATTTAATGGGCAGCCCATATTGGTGATCTTTAACTAGCAATGGCTTATCAGATCGAAGATCATACAATAAAACCTAAAAGAAAAAAAAAAGGTATTTCTGTTTAAACAAAATATTTCATCTTAAAAAGAAACTTTTAAAAATGAGCATTCTCATTCAGAGTACAAAGACTCTAAAGTAAGTACCAGCCAGCAAAAATACTCCAGAAAAATCTAAATTACCCTTCCAGGGTATGGCTCTATGGATTCAACCCTAAGAGTAATTTTTAGGCACACTAAGATTTGAGAACTACCTGGATAAGTTAAGGAAGGAACCAAAAGGGAAAAGTGCACAAGAATTTGTGTCATTTATGAATTTCATAAATATAAACACTGAGGGCCTAATATGTACCAGGCACTGTCCCAGTGGCTGAAAGAAACAAGAACAAGAATCATCATGAAGGCAGTGGTGGTAGATTAGAGACAGATGCTAGTGGCAAGGCTGTGACTCTGGGGGGCGGGTGGAGGGCAGGGTTCTCTTCTGAGCTCTATCCTGACAGGTGAGGGGCCTGGGGAAACTGGATCTCAGACCCAAGTGGCAGATGACACAGGCACTATGCTGGAAGCAGGGCTCCTGCCTGTGCTGAGGTATGGACGGACTTAAGTGTGTGGGCTCTGCCTTGAAGGAAAGGGGGAAAGATGAAATTAAACCTCTGACACTATTTCATTCATACTTCTCAGACTAGTCAGCATTCGCTGAGGCAGGTCCCACTGCCCACTCCCTGCACAGGATGTGGCAGACAGTGCTGGGTGGAAAAAAATGGCTCCTTGGACAAATACCTTTTGGAAACACTGACTCAGCACATTTCTTGTCTACAGGGATTCTCAGAGCCTCCACTGTATATTTAAACGCGCTATAAACCTCAAAGATAGGAATCTGGAGAATTCCAAGTTTTTGTTTTTCCACAGAACTCTGTTCCACATACTCAAAAAAACGCTGTTCTAAACCACAGTCAAGAGGACACCTGAGGCGTAACCCCACTGAAGCTTCAGCTTGAGAATCTCTCACACCCACCATTGGGGCCAGAAGCAGAGCTTCTCAAGGTCCTGACAGAGCACCGCAATCTGAGTACCCTCTCCACGCTGGCCAAAACAGTAGTGCCTCAGTGTCTGGTCACACAGCGAACAGATAAGTGGGTATTTCCCGTGATACACACGCCTCTGAAACAGTAACTTAAGAGCGAAGTTTCCAACTGAAACATATTTACCTGCCCTGTGGATGTTCCAACGGCCATGGTCAAGGCACCATTAAATTTCAAAGCAGAGATCGTTGGCAAACTGTTTATTCTGAAAGGCAAAGTGTGTTCCATGCATATATGGTCAAATCTTCCAAGTAACAAATTATTACTCTTCACTTCTAATGGAGAGGATCACATTTCTAGTCTCCTATTTAACAGAACTGTATCCAAACTTTCCAAGTCAAAATGAAAATTAACCTTTACTTATAAATGTAAACTACCTGAAAAAATTTGCAGGTTATCTTCTTTTACAACTGTAAGAGACATTCTTAAAGTAACAACAAACAATAAAAGTTAATGAAAATATAAAACCAACTGAAAAGGACCAGTATGACAGTATCTTTCATTTTGATTAAGCCAGACTAAGGTAATTACAGAAATGACCCTTTTTGGCTTAAGAGGAAACAGTTTTATATTCAGACATGGGTATACCCATTTTCACTTTTAAAGTCAATGATGTCAAGCTAAAAAAAAAAGACTAGTCCCCAGATGAGAGTCCAGAATCTCAAAAGTAACAGAACAATGGATGTTTACAGCTATTAATCTAGAATATGCTTCTCACTCAGTAACCGAGAGTAACTCTGGGGTGTGAAGGGTCCTAGATGATGAGTCAGAAGTGGGCCACAGTCCCGATTTCAACAGCTGTTGTCTCCATGACCTTGGACCAGAACCTAGAGTCCAGGCCACTGACTGCTGGCATCCTCAGGCCTCTTACGCCACCTAAAGCCTAGGCCTGCAGCTACACTGAAGCATCGGGTCCTCTCATTAGCATCAACTTCCATCACTGACTCTTCAAACTGAACTCTGGAACCATTCTTGATGAGGTGATAGTTTTTCCTCATTTATTCAAACCTGTTTGTTTCTTAATAAAATGTTTTCCTTTTCTTGATAGTTATGTATCAAGATTAACCCTCAATATTTTACAATTTTTGTTATAAATGAGAATTGTTTTCACTGTATCTTTCTACATGGATTTTGCTGATAAACACCAAAGCCACTGATTTTGTACATTTATTCTGTAACCAATTTACTTAAATCTCATACTAGTTTTTATAGTTTTTCAGTTCATTCTACTGGGTTTCTCAGGCACACAGTCACATACATCACCTGTAAACAACAAAGCCTGTCCTCCCCTGGCCAATATTTAACTCATACTTTCTCTGACTGTATTGGCTTCTCCTTCCAGAAGGTCACCTATGTCCAATAACAGAGGTAACAGCTTATGTCACCTGTGTTGCAAAAAAATTAAGCATAAAAAAGTAATAAATAAAACCACCCCAAACTAAAGGTAAAGCTACTTTCAACACTACAACATATCCAGATTTCTTCCCAGTATACATATAAGTTCACTGTTTTTCTTATGAAAATGTAATAACGCTCAATAGGTAACTGTGTGGTTTGCCTGGATTCCACTACCAGATCCTACAGAATGGGAAATATAAATTCCTGTAGTGTATACATTTTAACTCAGTTCCAGGGTAACTAAATAAACAAGGAATTCCACTGGCTTCTCTACTTAATGAGCTTCTGCAGGAAAGGATTTTTCCATAAAATAATCACAAAACCACAACCCCGGAGAAACATGTTTTAAGAGTTTCATCCTTCAGCAACTGCTTCTAATTTAGTATTGACACTGTTGTTGCTGTTCTTCGGTCGCTAAGTCATGATCCACTCTGCAACCCCATGGACTGCAGCACACCAGGCTCCTCTGTCCTCCACCATCTCCCAGAGTTTGCTCAAAGTCATGTCCATTGAGTCAGTGCTGCTATCTAACCATCTTGTGCTCTGCCACCCTCCTCTCCTTTGGCCTTCAATCTTTCCCAACATCTCAGCAGTGACACATCTGTTTAAATCACAAGTTGGTGAGTATTTAAACTCACTTCCACTTACTCTGAATCAGCCGTGACGCTACTCAGCGCACAGTCTAACACACCAACTCGGCCCCGAGTCCTCGGGTCCCAACACTCTACTCGGCCCTAAACAAACAGAACAATCATTATAAATTACAGCTGCTATTAGGAAATTTTTAGAAAAATACTCCCCCAAAAGAAAATGAAAAGCCTTATTGGTTATCGTGTGCAAATTAAGAACTTAACATTTTTAACTTTTTATTTATACCTTTTTTAGTACTGTCAACCCTTTCATCTTGAACTGCATTTCTTTCATAATTTAAAAAAGGAAAAATAAAAAAGGATGGTTAAGGGAAAAAAGGTCCAAAATGCAATGCATGATACCTGACTGGACCTTGATTTGGTTGGTGTGGTAGCGGGCAGAGGAGTTATGAAAGACACTTTGGTATAACTGGCAAATTTTAAATGTAAATATTATTGTATCAATGATAAATATTTAATATATGTACTACAATAACTGTCACAGAAGAAATCAAAATCCAACATATAATATCAAAATTAATGTAAAAATAAATTTTAAGGTGGTCTGACTATGCATATCAAATATCAAACCCCCACAGGGTCACAAAGGGTTAAATATGACTGCACGCACAAACACACACACACACAAAGAGTAATCGAGGAACCCAGGGAATTTCAGGAACCCTTTGGGCTGGGTGGTCTGCACCCCCTTCAACTCTCATGGCTGGTCTTAAAACAGCTGGTGAAAGAGAAGCCTGCTCTAATTCACAACTTCTCTTACACAGCATGTTTCCTGATGTCTAGCCTAGCTTGCTCTATAAGGACTCTATTCAAATAAACAAATTTTTCAAGGAAATTATTTTAAAATTTCCCCTTGGTAATCTCAAGAAAAGTAATTAGCGAGATAATGCTTCACTGGTCTAACTTTAGCATAGTAGTTTTTCTAACAAGGTCAACATAGTTTTATATATTTCCATTAAATCAACCTTAGGTGATCCATTTCAAATCTTTATCTTTTAACCTAAAAATGATTTGAGTAAAGAAATCTACATTTCATCCATATGAATTGGTTTAATAAACTACAGTATATCTACACAATGGAATCTTATCCACCAGTTTTAAACAATTATCTTAGTTTTACAAGTAATTATAAGCACCAGTGTATAAACATGTACATTATATAGCATTACATTAAAAAAAAAAAAAAGGCAAATGAAGAACCACAGCATAATCTCAATTTTGTGAAAAACATTTAAAAACATGTTACTAACACACATGCATACCTGCATATACAAAGAAAAACAAAAATGAAAGAAGAATATTGCAAGCCATTTAAAGAGTCACCTCTGGTGTAGGACTTGATGACTGGAAGGTACAGAAGGGCATTTTTTAACAATACATTTTTGACATATTTACCTTTTTTTTAAAAACTGTATTTAACAATATTATAATTAAAAAAAACAAATCTAGAAAAACTCCTAAGTATGAAAGACACTGAATCAAAGGTGTTACGTAGTTTAAAATGCAAACATGCAAAATTGAGTGCTACTATACAGGACGTTCAAATCACACTCCATGTCCCCTTACAGCTGAAAATGCTCTCATGTAGGTTCTTCCATGTGATTTTCACCAGCACAGCGCCTCCACACAACTGGCAAGGTAAGTTTTATCATCTCCATTTCACTGACGAGAAAAATAAGCCTCAAGGAAAGGAATGCAGTCATAAAACTAACAAGCAGCAGAGAGCTGGTGAAGAGCAAGAGTGGTCGCCACACGAGCTGGTGACTATCAGCTTCACCTTCAGTGATGACGGCCCCCCACCCCCAAGGCCAAATCCAGCCCCGAGGGGCACAGTCTGCAGCAAGAGCACAGCTGTGTCTCCCAGGAACATGACCCACTGTTCACATGAAAAGCAAACCAGGGGCTTGTCTCGTCATCAGCACCCTACTCTTAGGAACCAAGTAACCCTGTCTATATGAAACTCTGTTAGCAAATGCAGGGCAAATGTTTTTCAAAATGAAGTCAATGTATGCTTACCTCTATCGTTCCTGTGGCAAATAAGCCATGCACTGAATTTATGTCACAAACATTATTCTCCCTAAAACAGTAAATCGATAAGGGAGAGAGTTTAGCATCTGCTTTGGGGGAAAGTGAAAGTGAAGTCGCTCAGTCATGTCCGATTCTTTGCAACCCCATGGACTGCAGCCCACCAGGCTCCTCCATCCATGGGATTCTCCAGGCAAGACTACTGGAGTGGGTTGCCATTTCCTTCTCCAGGGGATCTTCCCAACTCAGGGATCGAACCCAGGTCTCCCACACTGCAGGCAGACGCTTTAACCTCTGAGCCAGGGACCCACTGCTGTGGATAAGGAGGCAGCCAGCAGATTCTTGATCATCTGCATATGAAAAGTGCCAAGGCAGCACAAGATCCAGTGCCTGGCACAAGGGCCCTGGAGTTTCAGACCACGGGGTGACACCCTACCTGCCAGGGGATGAGACATGGAAGGGCTTGCTTCAAAACCACTCTCCTACTGCCACAAGAACAAATTTCTTAATAATTTTCTCCCAAAGCAAAATAACACAGGCTATCAAACACCAACCGGGAGGCTTGACCAGCCTATTGAGTCCACCGTTTCTAGGCTTGAATTTTCTTTTCTCTGCAAAACGGTGTTCACCAACTTCATATGGTCATCATGAGGATTAAACGAAAAAACTATAAAATGCTCAGCACAGTGTCTAGAATTTATAAGACACTTAATAAATATAAGTTGCTATTATAAACAGGAAATTCTGGAAGTAAAGAGCAGATAACTCTTTTATTATTCAAGGATGCATCATGGTGTTACAATTTAAGAAAATAAAATTGGTATTTCAAACCAATGTTTAAAAAAAAAAAAGGTAGTGAGAGCTTACCAGTTTCTATCATTACCTGTTCATCCAACCGTTAAAAATCCCTTTCAAAGCAATAAGGAAACTCTTAGCAAGCTCTTTATATACCTGGTGCTGCTGCTAAGTCACTTTAGTCGTGTCCGACTCTGTGCAACCCCACAGATGGCAGCCCACCAGGCTCCCCAGTCCCTGGGATTCTCCAGGCAAGAACACTGGAGTGGGGTGCCACTCCTTCTCCAATGCATGAAAGTGAAAAGTGAAAGTGAAGTCACTCAGTCGTGTCCAACTCTTAGCGACCCCATGGACTGCAGCCCACCAGGCTCCTCCATCCATGGGATTCTCCAGGCAAGAGTACTGGAGTGGGGTGCCATTGCCTTCTCCACTTTATATACCTAGATGAGAAGTAATCTAGCTTCCACTCCGTACTAGCTGTGTGACCTTAAACAAGCTACTTACCTCTCTGAGTTTCAGCTGTACTATTTGTAAAATGGTGGTAATAATAGTACCTATACTGTAAAATTTTGCTATAAGCTTCAAATGAGTGAATATATATAAAATCCTGAATAAAGACTGGCACATAGTAAACGCTTTCACTACTGTGTTGCTGTTGCTACTACTCAGTATTAACATTATGACAGATTCATTCCTAAAATATTTCTCTATGAATAAAACAAAAGTAAAGACTATAACACATGATAAAAAGAAAACGTGAAAAAAATCTTAAATGTCCACTAGCAAAAACATAAAAAGAAAAAAATTTTTTTAAAGGTACTCTGAGTTAATTCAAAATTTCCCTACAACAGAAAATATCAGAAAATTAAACCACAAATGAAAATTTAAAGAATACAGCAAAAAAACAATAACTGAATTCCTGGGGTGAGTTAAAATCTTTTCGGGTAGATCCAAAAAAAAGTGTTTTTTTTTTTTGTTTTTTTATTTTAAGACATCACCAGGTCTTTTAGCGATTTTTTTGTGTATAGGAGAAAATTTAACGTTACTCTTTTACCTAAGCTGCCCAGAGAGCTCTGATTAAATGCACCACAGGCCAAGTGACAACAAATTGGGAGTCTGGCTCCATCTCCTGGCCGAAATAAATACAGTAGGATTGTTATAACAACACTCACGCAGCATCCGTCTGTAGAGGGTTTAGGTACCGTCCTTGTTCCAAGTTTAATCTATAAACTTCAGAGCTGCCAAACAATAAAAGAGTTAAAAATCCAGTAAACGAAAGGAACTTTTCTTCAAGTAAGTATAATTTTTAGAAACATATCTCTGTCATAAGGCATCGCTTCCCATTGTAAAACTGATACAAAAATGTACTCTAAACCTAAAAGATAATCCCCTTATTTGTAAATTTGTTCATGCATAAGGGTGATTTCAACCATCCATGTGCCAAGGAAAAATTATGAAGTTGTTAAGTAGAATATTATTTACAAATAACAGGAGAACAGGAGATCCAAAATGCATCTATAAGTGTATATAAGAACAAGACTACAATGAAATAACAGTAAAATACTAATAAGGGCTTCCTCTGGGTGGCGTAATTATAGGATAGGTGACTTTTTTCTTTATTGTTTTCATGTTTTCTCGGTTTTCTAAAATGGATAATCATAAAGAAGGTAACATTTAAGAATAAAATGTTTTACAATGCATGCAATGGGGCTAAGATACGGACTTCCCACCACCATCGCCCTACTGGGTTACCATGTCTCTAGACTTAAGAGCCCCATGCCAATGAAAGTCAAGGATGTGACTCTTAAATGAGCCAGTCACTTTGGAACTACACCCTTTGAGCAACCACAAGGCAGGGGTAATGTCTTAGTCTTCTTTTAATCCCTCTCCTCCATTTTAAGAATAGAAATCGTTTGGGAAGCGGGAAAGGAGAAAACAAAGGGTGATTAGACCCAATACCTTGCGCCAACAAAGTACAAGTCACAGGATGGATAATGGTAAGAGAAATCTCGCCCAAACTTAGGTATTCTGGTTTTGTAGTAGAAACCTGATTGTGAATGAAATTCGATGTATCTATCATTATGCAGGAAGACAATCTGGAAACGAAACAAGAAAATTAGATTGCTTAGGTTTCTAGATAAAGTGTGTTTATTTCATCATCTCTGAAACTGGCAAAGCAAGAAAAACCCTCATTTTGTCCTTCTCCTTGCTCTCTGTAAACACACGTGTATAAACACAACTCGCCATCACAGCTAAGCAATATGTTAAGGATCAACCTCTCTATTAGTTACTTAATGCCTTCCTGCATTCTAGATAGGTTTTTTGGCAAACTGTACCTTGTAACTGAAAGACTTACAAGCAAATATATCAGTACTTAGAGAAAATATATCATAAAATTGAATATTCCGAAACATATGATAAATAGCTGCCACAGGCTATAGAAACTGTATTCCATAGTTGCCAGAACTGAAGACAATATATAAAACACATCGACTCTGAAATTTCGATTTTCTTTCACAATGACACCTGACATCACTAAAAATTTTTCATTTTGAATTTAATAAGGCACTTCTACTGACAATCCTATAACTGCTGAAAATGACCACAGAGCTGAAAGATGCATTAATGGCACCAAAAAAGAAAAAAAGCAAATGGAAACATATAAGCTGTGTCTTGAACTGCTTCAGTATATACCACAACCACTTACTTGCACAGTTAAGAATATTAAACAACCTGCTATGAATAAGAAACTGAAAGCAACCTGGCAAACAATACTACTTTAAATGCAATAATGAAAATCACACATCTAGGATATAAGATGGTCTAAAAAGATGACAGCTACCAATTCTTAAAAATACAGGTAACATCTTATTCATATATGCCATGGAAAACTTATTTTGATATTAGACTCGCCAAAGGCTATCTCCATCCCTGTTGTCACATTCACAAGACCAACAGAACAGCTATTAATAGCAAAGAATAGGTCTTATTTTACTGCATAGCTACTTTAAATTTAACAATGGAAATACCATAAAAACACTTATCATAGAAATAAACTCCACTCATTCATTTCTTGAGCACAGGCAGTACAAACCAATGCTATAAAACATACCTTTGAATAGTCATCAGACAAAGTTTCAAAGGTGACAACTGAAAAATAAGAAGTAGTAAGAAAAATATGATTATCAATATTTTTAATAAAAATATAAAATTGATGCAAAGAATCTAATTCAACACAAATATACACAAACGCTGGGTTTTGCTTCCTTTTTTGCCGTCTACATAAAACAAGAACAAAGATGTCATACTATATTGCCCTCAAAACACCAAGTGGGAAAAAAAAAACATACCAAGTGGAAAGTTAAACGTTTTATAGTTTCTTAATACAGATCAGCTACATTTTCTACAGAACTGAAGCAAATTAGATAATAAATTCACAAAATATAATGATTCGTAAATTTTGCCACAGTTTTTCTGAGATGTTCAAAGTAAAATAACAAACATTAAAAGCTCAAAAATGTTTGCTTGAAAAAGGTAACAGTAACTTTTTACTCATTCATAGTATACCTGTTAAACAAAAGAGTGAAAACAGCTACTATTAGCAGCTCATGGAGTTTGTATTGCTTTTTTAAAAACAGAAGAGTGAAAGACATTAGAATACAAATTCCATTAACTTCTTTTCCTTCACCTCAAACATAGGACCGTCTCCGTGTTGGAGATGAACTTCCCCATCTCAACTTGCCCTGGTACCAGGCAGAATTCTAAGAATGACCCCACTGACCTTCCCCCGGGTATAGTCCCCTGCTCTGGAGAGTGTGGGTGGACCCTGTCAACATGAGGAGACATCACTCTTGTGAGTACATCACATTTTATGGCAAAGCTGAGATTTATAATTCTCCCAAGCCCTTTAAAAACAGTGAGTGTTTTCTCCAGCTGGAGGCAGATTCAGAGCACAAGGAACTGCTTGCTGGCTTGAAGGAGGCAGAGACCAGGTGAGGAGGTACACAGGGGCCTCCAGAAGCCAAGTGTGGCCCCCCGGCTCACAGCCAACAGCAAGCAGGACCTCAACCCAACAACCACAACAAACTGCATTCTGCCAACCACCTATAAGTTCAAAAAAAGATCCTGCCCAGGGCCTGTGGAAGAGTCCCATCCTGCTGACACCGTGAGGTCAGTCCTGAGCACAGGACACAGGCGAGCCTGCAGGGACTTCACCTACAGAGCTATGAGTAATGGAATGAACTTCTCAAAGCTGCCACATTTACTGTAACTAATATACAACCCATGCCCAGCTTAAAAAGGAGAAATGTACCCAAATATAAAAACTATTTTCATGAATTCAAATATAATCTCTTACCTTCTGAATCCAAACACCTTTCAAACTTCAAGGATAATTGGTAGGTGTCATAACATCGAACTCGAGGTTTATATGTTCCTATAAAAAATTCGATGGGATGTAAAACCTAAAGGACATACTTTTTATTACGAATATCCTGCAGATATGTTGATTATACTTTTTGTTTAGAGGTTAAGTAGCATAAGTATAAGCTTACCAAACAAAAAGAATTTAAAAGCAGCCCTTTCCAACATGTGAAGGGAAAAATGAGCAAAGGATATAAACAAGCAAGACACAGAAAATGAAATACAAATAACTAATAAACTTCACAAATATTGTAATAAAGTAGGTGTTTAAAAACTAGTTTTTATCTATCAAATGGCCAAGATGAGAAATTGGTTAATATTTGCATTTAGGTGGATATTAAAAAAAAAAAAAAAATCTACTCTCATACTTTGGTAACAAGCACGAAAGTGAAAGTTTGAAAGTGTCAGTTGCTCAGTCATGTCCAACTCTTTGCAATCCCATGGACTGAAGCCTGCCAGGCTCCTCTGTCCATGGAATTCTCTAGGCAAGAATGTTAGAGTGGGCTGCCATTCCCTTTTCCAGGGGATCTTCCCAACTCAGGAATCGAACCTGGGTCTTCTGCACTGCAGGCATATTCTTTACTGTTTGAGCCACCAGGAAAGTACAGTGACAAGTTTAAATTGTTACAAATTCTTTGGAGGACAATCTGGCAGTATTTGTAAAATATGTGATATTCTTACATCTTAAATCTTTATTTCAATTTATACAAATTTATTCTACAGAAACACACTCATAAGCGTACCAAAGACATGAAGAATGGTCACTGAAGCATTATTTACAAATGGCCAAAAGACGAAAGCAAATTAAATGTCCACTGAGAGGGAAACGGTTATGTAAATGACGGTAAATCATTATATGACTTATAAAGAGGATAACACAGACCTGTAACCACTGACATGGAAGCTGTCAAAACACAGTATGAAGTGAAATGCAGGGTGAGTGCGGCAAGAGAGGTGAGCCCTGCAGGGTGATGCTTGTAATATTAATACGATCCGGCTTCCGTAAAACTTGACTGTGACAGTGCTAGTCCTCTGCACAGCAAAACAATGGAGGAATAAGCACAGTGACACCTGGTATATTTTAATACAATTTTAGGGTCTTCCCCATTTTCTCCTGTGTATTTCTGTTACGTTTTTTTATAAGATTATCACATTTGCAACCAAGAAAAGACTGATTTTTAAAACCAGTAAGGATATTTCTATATTTAAAAATTTCTTAGCCACGCCCTACTGCATGTGGGAAGTTAGTTCCCCAAGCTGGGATCAAACTCATGCCCCACGCAGTGGAAGCACAGAGACTTAACCACTGGATCATCAGGGAAGTTCATAAACCAATGAGGCTACTTCTAAAGGAAAGTGATGAAGTAGTCCTATACTTTCTTACATGGATCAAAGCCCAAGATCTCACTTAAAAATAGTACAGAGTATAGCATGGGCTTCCCAGGTGGCACTAGTGGTAAAGAACCCACCTTCCAATGTAGGAGATGTGAGAGATAAGGGTTTGATCCCTGGGTCAGGAAGATCCCCTGGAGTAGGAAATGGCAACCCACTCCACTGTTCTTGCCTGGGAAATCCCACGGACCAAAGAGCCTGGAGGGGCTCCAGTCCACAAGGTCACAAAGAGTCAGACATGACTAAGTGACTAAGCACATACATTATAGTACAATATATCTACACATACATACTCTCTCCGTAATATATGTGTTATATATAATCTACAATTGTAGTCTATATCCTGAACATAAAGCTGGAGGCTAAAAAACATGGATAGTGTTAGTAATGAGACAACCAGACACTGAACAAGAGAATAGCATGTGGATGTATAAAATTTCTGTCAAAGAAGAAAGTGGTTGGAAAAGAGATACAGACGAATGCTAAGCCAAAAACAACAATAAAAAGTAAGTGGACAATATCTAGAATATATGGAGCAAAATCACAACCAAAAATGGTTGAGTAATGTTGCTGTAAAGGACAAAATATTAAAAGTTCCCTATATTTTATGGCTTTTTCATTCTGATGAATTATCGCTAACACGAGGTCTTAGTAGCATAAGAAATATTAGTACATGATAGAGAAAATCATTATGATAAAAATGACCTTTCCTGGAACTCTCACTCCTTATCGGTGGGAGTATAAAATGCTCTGACTACTCTGGAAAAATACCTAGCAGGTTCTCATCAAACTAAATACACATCTACCCTATGACCCAGCAACGTCCTCAAAACAGACTTGTATGAGATGGTTTATAATGCTTTATCAGTAACAGCCAAAGAATGAAAATAGCCCAGATGTCCATCAACTGAAGAACAGAGTGTGGCATATTCCTCGAAGGAAATATCACTTGGTAACGGCAACAAAAAAGGACTATTCACATACATAATGACATGAATGAATCTGAAATATGAAGTCCTAGGTGAAATAAGTCTTATACAAGAAGAATACATAGTGCACGACTGCATTTATATAAAAGAGTCTATTTAAAACAGGCTAAATTTGTGGAGAAAAAGTAAATCACAGAGATGTGCCTGGCTACACATGAGTTGGGGCAAGGACTGACTGTGAGGAGAATGTTCTGGGTGGAAGGAAAGTTCTGGATCTTGCTGGGGGTTTGGGCTACATAGGTATATACATTTGTTCAAACTCATCAAAATTATTTACTCACGCAAATTTTTTTTAAAAAGGCATAAACAAATATTGAACTCTAGTTAATGACATACACACTGAGATATTTAGGGGTGAAAGATACCAATATCTGCAACTTACTCTGAAAAGCATCTAAACACAGGGTGGATGGATGGATGGCAGAAAGATGGGATAGACGTGATAAAGCAAACACAGCAAACTAATGAAGCATCAAGGTGACAGGTAAATGGCTTTTCACTGTACAATTTTTCCAGTATTTCTGTATGTTTGAAATTTTTTAATAATAAAACATTAGGATAATTTTCCCTTTTCCTCCAAAGCATTTCCTGGTATGAAACATATGTTAAATTATAACAAAAATGATGCTTACCAGTTGCTAAAATATACTGCCCATCTTTTGATACCTTAATAGTGGTACAAACAGTAGGCATTTCAAAATCCTGAATAAGTTCAATTCTCCTACGGACATCTGCAAAGAAAGAAAATACATAACTGGTTTAATAGCCACGTGCTTATTCTGTGTCACAGGACGACAGAGCGTCTGGAGCAGTCCAACTGAACTGAACTGATAAACAACAAAAACCCAGTGCCTCCCAGCCTTGGGAATGCACCCACACAGCCCCACTACACAGCAAGATTTTCTCTCAGCTCCGGCCTTATTTTTCTAAACCATTTTATTTGTATTTTTCAAAAAGCAAAGAATATCACCGTTAATGGGGGGAAAAACGTCCATAATAGTGCATTAAGCATCCAGTTTCAAGCCCCAGATTAAGGGGGACAGAATAAACATTAAACCACTACTGTTATTCAGTCATGGATCATGGCTAAATAATAAGCTTAAACCTGTAAAATCTTTAAAAATGTATATAAGAAACTGGTACCAAGCTGCCTTTTGCCTCTCCTTGGCAGCACAGATCTGCAGCCAATAGGACCCAGGCTAGAGAAGACTTACAGCAATCTCTCTGGGTTAAAACACTAAGACAGACTCTCAAAAACAGGTTCCCTAACACGAGGGGATGTGGCTTCTGGCTGGCTGCTGTACGTGCCCTCTGCAAGGACCGCGTATGACTGTCCGGCCCCTCACTGCCTCGGTCATTAAACCTGAACCTAAGATTCAAACCAGCTAAGGAGGAGTAGGCCACACAGCTTGGAAGACAGGGATAGTTTTGAGATGGGTTAGAAAGTAGTCCGTGAACTACATTTTTCCTCTAAATAATCTGAGTCTGTTTGCTTACACACTTGAACACTAGAGTGGCAAAGAGAGAAACAGAAGAAATCAGAATCAGTAAGCATTGAGAAAGCAGCAATTGCTTTTTTCCTCTGATTTAAAGTTTTAACTTTCTAATTTAAAAAATTAAATTATTTATCATTTTTGCTTGTGCTGGGTCTTCCTTGATGAGCACCAGCTTTCTATAGCTGTGGCGAGAGAGAGCTACTCCCTAGGTGCAGTGTGTAGGCTTCTTGTTGCTGTGACTTTCTTGTTGTGGAGCACGGGTTCTAGGTGCACGTGCAAAAGAGTTGTGGCGAAGGGGCTTGGTTGCTCTACTGCATGTCCTGGATCTTCCCGAACCAGGGATCAAACCCACGTCCTCTGCATTACAAGGCAGATTCTTAACCACTAGACCACCAGGGAGGTCCTTAATTTTCTAATTGTATAGATATACTATATAAAGCCTACTTTTCCAAGATGCTTGCTTTGAGGTATTTATCTCACATCCAGAAACCCCTTCATTATCTTAGGTCTTTGATTTGTAGAAAATAACTTGAACAAAATATATGGGAAGTTAATCATTTTTCATACATGACAAGTTGTAACAGAGAAAATTTAATAAAAGTCTGTCTGAAATGATTTCAGTTAAAAACTGATCTTACAAGCCTATCTTCCCTGCTGTCACAACTTAAAAGAATCAAAATCTCCTACAATGATCTTCCAGGGTTCATGTTTATATGTCCTGTATATAAAATTACTTTGTTCAGAAAAAAAAGGTCCAACGTCTCTGTATCTCAAAAACTGACAGATGGATTTAACAAACAGAAAAAGATTTTAAGATGCTGGAAAATAAAGTGATTATGGAACCTAGGACAGCTAGTCCTTCTAGGATTGCTTCAGTGGGTATGGCAAGACTGTAAGGCCCTGGCCAGTCCGTTAACCTGAGTCATTTCTCAGCATTATTTATGCAGCTGGGGAGCTTTACGAGTGAGTCTCCTCTAGACAAAGAGCCAGCTGGCTTACTGCTTACTTTAAAGGCAGTGGACCCCTATATTCAGTGTTCCTCAGCTGCAGCACAAACCTACCGTATGCAGAGCACCCATGTGGGCCACCCTGAGTGCCCCCATGGGACTCTGGGCAGGGAAGTGACGGAAGAATGCTGGTGTTCCCACTATTTGCTGTGCCATGTGACGCATGGGGTCCTCATCTCTAACCCAGGAGTCTTATGACTTCTGCCATCATCCATGAAACAGTAAGAGGCTTAACTGACTGCCATGTGAGTAGGTGAAAATCAAACCCCACACCCACAGGTGACTGTATTTACCACAACAAAAGTTTTCTTCAGAGGGAAAGGGCAAGAATGTTTATTTCCCACTGCACGAATTCCACTGTTTTTCTTAACCTTCACTTAAATATAACAATAAGTGAGTAGAAGCATTATAAAGGGATCATAAAGTGGCTGAAATGGAAAAAAAAAACAACTATACTCACCGACATCTTTCTTCTGAAGTGCCCTCTTCTTCCTGTCAGAAAGCCACTTAAAGAAAGTGAAGAGATTTCATTTTAAAACACATTTACTTGAACTGTCTCTCTGCTTACAAAAAATAATACATGCTCATATTTACAAACTGAAACTTAAAGGAATATCTAACATAGAAAAGGAAAATACTCTGTAATCCTAACCCTATTGTTACATCCTGCTATACAGATTTTTTCCTGGTATGCATTTTCCTATACTAGACAATAAATTTTAAGTATACTATCATGTAAGAAACGAATCGTCAGTCTATGATCGATACAGGATACAGGATGCTTGGGACTGGTGCACGGGGATGATCCAGAGAGTTGATATGGGGTGGGAAGTGGTGGTGGGGGGGGGCGGGTTCAAGATTGGGAACTCAAGTACACCTGAGATGGAAAAAATAAAGAATTTTTAAAAAATAAAAAAAAATAAAAAGAACAAGCCCAAATGCCAAGGCTTGCTCTCACTGTCTAAGAGAGATTACATTCTGCCTACAGAACGTGTATCTCTCTAAATAAACTTGCTTTCACTTAAAAAAAAAAAAGAACTACCATATTTTTACACAAGAGAAAACTAGTTCATCTAATCAACCTAAGGGAAAGCAGTAAGCCTCAAATAGTATGCATTATAACTAATATATGGAACCATCTGAAGTGAAATTTTAAAAAGCAAAACATTAAATGGAGACACTATCTCAAATAAATGTATTTTTTACAAAACAAAAAACTAAATAGCTGAGACTTGATGATAAAGAAATGATACTATTAAAACTCATATTCACAGACACCACACTTTGTTCTGTAATTACTATACCTTATTTTAGCTAGCAATATAAATCCATTGCATGAACAGGTCCAATGATGAAGCACCACAGAGTACAATTACCTTAAAGCAGTGGTTTTCAACCAGGGGCAATTTTGCCTCCAAAGGGCATCTGGCAATTCTTAAAGCGTCTTTGGTTGGCACAATGGGATGGGGTGGGCACTCTTGGCATCTAGTGGGTAGAGGTCAGGGATGGTGCCAAACCTCCTACAACGCACAGGACAGCCTGTATGCTAAGCATTGTCCCTCCCAAAATGTCAATAATCACGAGGTTAAAAAAACATATGCTCAACAAATCAAAGAAAACCAAGAGAAAGATTTACAGATACCATTTCTAAAAGCCCACACCCAATGTACAGCCCATGTTAGATACCAGACATTATAATCTTTAGGGCTCTTTGGTCACGCAGACCCACCCCTAAAGACACTCACTGTGATGTGTGATACCCGAGGAAGGGTGGACACTGGAACACGTCACTCTTTGAAGGGCCTGAGTCCGAGCCAGAGTTCTCCTGCCTTTGTCTTCAGAGCACTGATTTGTGGGTTTATACTAGGCTTTGTGATTATATTGTTCTGATTTCATTTGAGGAAATAATGTTTCAGCTAGAGGTGAAGTTAAACTGTATTTCTGGGCACTCGATATGTTCTTTTACATCAAACTAATGCAAGCAAAGGGCTTCCCCGGTGGCTCAGTGGTAAAGAATCCACCTGCCAATACAGGGGACTTGAGTTTGATCTCGGGGTCAGGAAGATCCCCTGGAGAAGGAAATGGCAACCCATTCCAATATTCTTGCCTGGAAAACCCCATTGACAGAGGAGACTGGTGGGCTGCAGTCCACAGGGTTGCAAAGAGTTGGAAACAACTGAGCAACTAAACAACAAAAGACAAGCAAAACAGAGGTATATTACCGGGGCCTCTTCTTTAATAGGGTATTCAATTTCTCTTCTCAGAAGTTATGCGGCAAGAGGCCAGTTCACTCAACAGCTGGTCTCATACATCATGAAAAGTGAAGGTGAAGGTCTCTCAGTTGTGTCTGACTCTTTGTGACCCCATGGACTATACAGTCCATAATACTGGAGTGGGTAGCCTTTCCCTTCTCCAGGGTATCTTCCTGACCCAGGGATTGAACCCAGGTCTCCCACACTGCAGATTCTTTACCAGCCGAGTCACCAGGGAAGCCCAAGAATACTGAAGTGGGTAGCCTATCCCTTCTCTAGCGGATCTTCCCATCCCAGGAAATTGAACAGGGGTCTCCTGCACTGCAGGCGGATTCTTTACCAACTGAGCTGTGAGGGAAGCCCAATGCTATGATTCCGTGCTATGAGGGATGCTCATACACCATGACCATGGGGCAAAGAGAAGGGGATGAGACTGCCTTCTAAGTGGGAGCCTGGGACATTAAAGGGCCAGAAATTCTGTACCACAGTGATGACAGGAAGCAAAGACAATTCATGCTGGAGTTTCTGTACAAACTGACAGCACTCCAGGACAGCACACTAGACAGAGTCTGTCTGGTACAAGAATGAATCAGTCTAAGTTTTAAAAATTCACCAAAGACCTGAAAGTTGTCACTGATTCCGGGCATCCTCTTTGTTTTCTATAAAATCACTGCTAATAGAGAATGGCACTTTACCAATGCCAAGTAATTTAACCTGAAACCCAGCAAAAGAGCTCCGGAGATGCTGATGACCTAAATCTCCCACTGGACAGGCACCCTGTCGTCACTGGGGGGAGGAAAAAAAAAAAACCCTAGTGGAGCTTACATTTGAAGTAGGTAGAACAAAATAGGCAATTTGTTGATAAGTCAGATTTACTTTAAAAGAAGATTCGGAGATTCCCATGGCAGGATACAAATACCTGTTTACCCAACATTTCCATCTGATGTTTATTAGAACATCAAAACTTCAATATCAAGAAACAAAATCTTGATCTCTTTTGCCCACTACTTTCCCCCTGACCCACAATGTGCTCAACTCTCCATTTCAACTATCAGCAACACGGTGCCCCCAGTCATTCAGATCCAAACCCTAAGAATCCTCTCTGGATTCTTTCCTTCCCTTCACCTCAACTCCCTACTGCTATTCAACCCACTAGCAAGCACCACTAGACTATCTCCAAAACACCTCCTTTAGCCTACCAAGTCTTAGTATCTCCTTCGCTACCATCCTAGCCCAAGCATCAGTCTCTCAGCTGGACCATCTAACTCATCCCCACTCACTCTCCCCAGCTGCAGTAATCTGACACGGAGTAGCCAGTTTGAAACCCAACAATAGCNTCAGATTTACTTTAAAAGAAGATTCGGAGATTCCCATGGCAGGATACAAATACCTGTTTACCCAACATTTCCATCTGATGTTTATTAGAACATCAAAACTTCAATATCAAGAAACAAAATCTTGATCTCTTTTGCCCACTACTTTCCCCCTGACCCACAATGTGCTCAACTCTCCATTTCAACTATCAGCAACACGGTGCCCCCAGTCATTCAGATCCAAACCCTAAGAATCCTCTCTGGATTCTTTCCTTCCCTTCACCTCAACTCCCTACTGCTATTCAACCCACTAGCAAGCACCACTAGACTATCTCCAAAACACCTCCTTTAGCCTACCAAGTCTTAGTATCTCCTTCGCTACCATCCTAGCCCAAGCATCAGTCTCTCAGCTGGACCATCTAACTCATCCCCACTCACTCTCCCCAGCTGCAGTAATCTGACACGGAGTAGCCAGTTTGAAACCCAACAATAGCTTCCAGAGGAATTAAGAATAAAACCCTAACTTTCTAACTGAGCCTACAAGGCCCATCTCTTCAGTCTTATCCGCCCCCCTCTCCCACTCCACTGAGCATTCCATAGCCACCACCGTGGTGCTTTTGTGTCTCCAACGTGCCAAGTGCATTCCACTGCGGGTCACTGACACCTGTTCTCTCAGCACAAAAAAACTCTTCCTTTCCCCTTATCTTCACAAGACTCCATCCTTTTCATCATCCAAGTTTCTGCTCAAAGGTTGCCTCTTGTAGAGAAGACTGCCCTCAAAGCTTTAGTCCAAACCACTTTCTCTGAATACTTCATCCACAAGAGCTCTCTTATAGACACTCAGCATTCAAAGCACTTATCGGTATCTGAAGTTGTTCTATTTGCTTACTTATTACCTTTTTCTCCAACAGGAAACCATATCTGACTGGTTCATCACGTATCCCAACACTTAGCTCAGGGCTGCCTGCAAGTACTCATGTCCCAGGAAATGCACGGAGGAGAACAACAAACTGAGAGGGATCGTGCTGTGTGACAGCTGGAAAAGGAGTTATTTAACCTGAATTCTGAGAAGAAACTGATCCTTGGCTCCAAACCTTTTAGGGTTGGACACAAGAAAAAGCTACACTGATTCTGATTTCCAAGAGCAGAACTCAGACCAACAGTAGCATGTAGGAAGGGTCATGTTTTAAAACAACTGCCTTATGACCCAGCAATCCCACTGCTGGGCATATACACCGAGGAAACCAGAATTGAAAGAGANTCTTGATTTGCATTTCTCTGATAATGAGTGATGTTGAGCATCTTTTCATGTGTTTGTTAGCCATCCATATGTCTTCTTTGGAGAAATGTCTATTTAGTTCTTTGGCCCATTTTTTGATTGGGTCATTTATTTTTCTGGAATTGAGCTGCATAAGTTGCTTGTATATTTTTGAGATTAGTTGTTTGTCAGTTGCTTCATTTGCTATTATTTTCCCCCATTCTGCAGCAATCCCACTGCTGGACATATACACCGAGGAAACTAGAATTGAAAGAGACATGTGTACCCCAATGTTCATCGCAGCACAGTTTATAATAGCCAGGACATGGAAGTAACCTAGATATCCATCAGCAGACGAATGGATAAGAAAGCTGTAGTACATATACACAATGGAGTATTACTCAGCCATTAAAAAGAATACATTTGAATCAGTTCTAATGAGGTGGATGAAACGGAAGCCGATTATACAGAGTGAAGTAAGCCAGAAAGAAAAATACCAATACAGTATACTAACGCATACATACGGAATTTAGAAAGATGGTAATGATAACCCTATATGTGAGACAGCAAAAGAGACACAAATGTAAAGAATAGACTTTTGGACTCTGTGGAAGAGGGAGAGGATGGGATGATTTGAGAGAATGGCATTTAAACATGTATACTATCATGTAAGAATGAAAAGCTAGTCTAGGTTCGATACAGGATACAGGATGTTTGGGGCTGGTGCACTGGGATGACCCAGAGAGATGATATGGGGAAGGTGGTGGGAGGGGGGCTCAGGGTTGGGAATTCATGTACACCTGTGGCGGATTCATGTCAATATAGGGCAAAACCAATACAGTATTGTAAAGTAAAAAAAAAAAAGTAAATTAAAATTAAAAAAGTAAATCTTAAATGTTCTCACCACATGCAAGACAAGTAACTATATGAGGTGATTTACGTATTAATTAGTTTGATTGTGATATCATTTTAAATGTATACATGCATCAAAATATCATATTGAACATCATTAAATACATATAATTTCTATTTGTCAATCACACATCGATTAAGCTTAAAAAAAGAGAAGAGGGTAGAAAACGGTGGAGCGACAGCTTGTCTTTTATGTTCACAGTTCCTTAGATTTAAGAGCTGTGCTAAAAGAGCGACCCTGAAGCAGTCTAACCTTCACCAGGACCTTAAATGACAAATAACTAGTGGGTGTTTAGATTTGAGGGTCTTGGGGAAGAAGAGTATATTTGGCATGTGAAGATGATGTGAGCTGTAGGTGCATGGTAAATTACAGAAGACTGTATTTTCCAAAGAGGCACACAAAAAATCACATGCTTTTCTCACAATGTCACTGACACGCCTCCCATCAGCAGGTGATGAGAGATTCCTTGACCTTGAGCAAGACTGTGACTACAGCAGATGTGATGCCATGTGACTTCTGAGAGCAGGTCACAAAAGCTGGTAAGGTACCATCTGCTTCTCTCCTGGGCTTGCTCTTAGAATCCAGTCACCATACCACAAGAAGGGCAAGTACCCCATACAGACGCCCATATAGGGCTATAGCTGCAGCTGAGCTTCCTGTCAATGGCCAGCACCAACTTTCCAGATATTTGAATCAATCATCTTGAAAGAAGGTCCTCTAGTCCTCAGTTAAGTGATATGCGTGGAGCAGAGACAATCTGATCTTACCAAGCCCTGCCCAATGTATGCACTGATGAACAAAATACATGGCTGATGCTGTCTTCAGTCTTTAAGTTTTGGGGCAGTGTTATACCTAAAACTACAACTGGGGTAGCCTCTTACTGTTTTCCTTGCCTGCTGTCTTCTATTTCTGCTCATCCCATGTGAATTTTCTACAAGATAAATCTGATCAAATTATACCCCAGAACTTCTATCTTTTTTCCCGGTTTGATCTCTATGCCACTAAACTGTTTCTTTAACTTTATAAAAACATTCAATAATTACCAAGTAGATCAATAAATGAAATGTTTTATTCCTGGAACTTTAATAGACTCTATAAAGGAGTCTTGACTCATAAGGAAAATTATGCAACACTGAATTGCCAAATTAAAAATATTGATATCCCTTTAATAACTTAAAGGAAAAAAATTTAAAGAATTCACTTTTGAATGTTAAAATAGTTTGTACATATAAACTGAGAAACATCCCTGATGCAAATAAATTGAGACTGAGAAGTTACAGTGTGAAAAATCACTACACATTTCTTCATAAACAGATGACATATTATTTTGCCTAAACCTTAATAATCTGATTTGATAAGTACTGAACTATAAATTCAAACACAGTTCTGTTTCATCATATAAAATATGGAATTATAAGCAATTATCAACATCTCAAGTATAATATTCAACTTACCGCTTTTAAGAATTTCTAAATTTTTCTTTAATACTGTATACTAGACATATTTTCTCTAAATATTCCTTTATTCTTATCATAATACACAACCACACAACCACTCCCAAGTTATCTGTAAAAAAAATTCTTCTTTTTTGGCTTTCCCTCTTGCTGATTAGTTCTTACCAAGCAGACTACTTTTTATTTTATTATTTATGTTAGATTTTTATAATGCATTTCCTCCAAGGAGTTCAAGATGTTTGGCATACGGATGTGATTTTGTTTCTCTTTATTTGGTTTGATGAACACCTTCCAGGCATTGCAAGAGCCAAGAACACCATCAAAGTTAGGAGGAAAAGACCACAGAGCAAGGGACAGAACAACAAGGTCAGAAGTGAAGTGCCCATCTGGGTTATTTATAGAGCAGTGAGAACTCAGGGAATTGTGAAAATAACTGCATCCAAACCACTTTCAACTTTATAGTGCTACCCCTGGGCAAAGAAAGTGCCCTGATCTCTCATCTTTACTCTGTTCCTTTTTAAAATTTTTTTAATATAAATTTATTTTAATTGGAGGTTAATTACTTTACAATATTGTATTGGTTTTGCCATACATCAACATGTATCCTCCACAGGTATACACGTGTTCCCCATCTTGGACCCCCCACTCCTCCCGCCCCATACCATCCTTCTGGGTCATCTCAGTGCATCAGCCCCAGGCATCCAGTATCGTGCATCGAACCTGGACTGGTGACTCGTTTCATATATGATATTATACATGTTTCAATGCCATTCTCCCAAATCATCCCACCCTCTCCCTTTCCCACAGAGTCCAAAAGACTGTTCTATACATCTGTGTCTCTTTTGCTGTCTCGCACACAGTGTTATCGTTACCATCTTTCTAAATTCCATATATATGCATTAGTATACTGTATTGGTGTTTTTCTTTCTGGCTTACTTCACTCTGTACAATAGGTTCCAGTTTCTTCCACCTTATTAGAATTGATTCTTTTTAATGGCTGAGTAATACTCCACTGTGTATATGTACTGCCAGTCACATACTGGTATCAAGATAACTGATCAGAAAGTAAGCAGTAGTCCCTGCTCTTTGTACATTATGCTGGATTGGGGGCTACCTGAAACCAATGACCCTACTTGACTTTCCCTATATTTAAACTCAGTGGAGAAATTAATTGATATATCACATTGGTAGAGTGGTAGGGGAGTGGTGACAGTGGATTTGCAATAAAGGGAGACACAGAGTTCTATGGGTTCCTTGCCCTGAAAATTTGACAAGGTCTCCAAGGCGAAGACAGTCACACTTAAAGAAAGGGAACCTCAGACACTCTGAATGGGGACTAAGAGTGAGAACTAAGCTGACATGAGGACAGTGAAGACATACACACAGACACATTTAAAATGTGACATCTTCTGAAAACAAAATCAGAAAAGCATATACCAGTGTTCCATCTGTGCCACACAAGAATCAATATTTCCACTGTGGAAGTTGTGACTTCTTGAGAGAAATTGTTTACAGGAGGGACAAAAGTAAAGTATGTCAACAGCTTCTTGAAGAGGACACTGATGATCATGAGAACTGGTGGACACCAACCAACTTTTCATTCTTGAGTAGGCTACAAAGAAATTCTCAGCTGTTCATTCAGTTAGGTTCAGCTACACATTTACCTAAGGAATAAACCTCTTACAACCAAGATAGCTTCAGTTGGTACCCAACAGAGAATCTTCTAAGAGGCATCAATACAGGCTACATCAGCTTCTGCCCTGCTGAGAGCCTGAGAAGTAGAGAAGGAAAAGGAAGACAGGTGCAGAGTGCAGGTGGAGCAAGAAAGGAAAGAGAGAAGGAGAAAAGCAAAGAAGAGCTGGTTCCAAATGTACTTGAGAAAATGTGCTGCTTTAAAAGAGTTTCCATAAATGGAAGAAGCTCTCATTCTTGCAGCAAGCTAAAGCACAGAAGCTTTCAGCATCTTTGGGAGCTACATGAAATGAATGGGAGCAGAACTTCGGGAACAAAAGCGAAACACCATACAAGGCCTGAAATATCTTTTCTTACAAAGGGCGGGATTTCAATTGTTAAGTCTTTTTTAAAATATTGAATAGGGCAGAGAATGATTCAGTTGAATTTTCATGATAGCTTTCAACCCATCAATGAATATCACATTAAAAGTATATATTTATACAATATTCTTCTAAATGGCTCTACCGGGAGCCCCTGCTGCACAGCTGTGTGATTCCATCATGATTTTGCTTTTTTCATAGTGTTTAGATGCAATGCACATTATAACTGTTCAAACATACCCATGTAGTAGGAATGAGGGTTTATTATTTTTTATTATAAGGTTAATCAATGTTTATTTTTACATATTGGGACATTTCTGAAAAATATAAAGATTGCCTATAATACCAACTCTTACAAGTAACTAATGTTAACACACTATGTCCTTAAATACTTATTGAGGACCTCCTTTGTGCCAGTCCTGTACTAGTGAGAAGAGACAGAAAATAGACCTGTAGGAGAAGAAATAATATTAAATTCTAAAAATATGAAGAAAGGAAAATAGGATAACGTGACAGTGAGGGACTGACAAGAGAGGGAAGAGCTTGAGTTGGCAGAGAAGAACCAGTCACTTCAACAAGGTAAGCCTTGAGCAGAAAGCTAATTGGTGAGAAGGAAGCAGATATGTCAAGATCTAGGAGAAGACTGTTTGCAGAACACAGGTCAGCAAAAACAAAAGCCTATTTCTGCCTATTTTCAAACATGAGGTATGGAAAGGAGGCTCAGATATATCAGGGGTGTTGGAATTAACGAGATCAGGAATTTAAAACGACTATGACTGATTTGCTTTGGGATCTAATGGGAAAAGTAGACAACATGCAAGAACAGATGGGTAATGTACGCAGAGAGATAGAAATTCTAAAAAAAAAAAAAAAAAAAAATCAAAAAGAAATGCCAAAGATCAAAAAGAGTGAGACAGGAATGAAAGCCTTTGATGTGCTCATTAGTGGACTGGACATGGCTGAGGAAATCCTTTCTGAGCTTAAGGCTATGTCAATAGAAACTCCCCAAACTGAAAAGGAAAGAGGAAAAAAAAACTGAAAACAAGCAGAACAGAATATCCAAGAACTGTGGGATAACTGCAAAGTATACTTATCTATAGTGTAACTAGAATACCAAAAGAGAAAAAGGAACAGAAGAAATAGTTGAAGCAATCATGACTGAGAATTTTCCCAAATTAATGTCAGACACCAAACCACAGATCCAGGGAGTTAACAAGGTGGATGGCCCAAAAAAAAAAAAAAAAAAAATACAGAAGGAATGACAGAAATTCTTTAAAAGAATAATGTACAAAAAGTCCATATCTGATATATTTGTTTTAAACAGTTTTATATTCTGAAGAAAAATCCACTTATTTCAAAATTGATAGTTTATGCAATTTTACATAAAATTGCATAAACAAGGGGAAAAAGTATCTTACTTCTTTTTGGCTCAATCAGGGAAAGATAAAGTCCACTCTTAATCAAAGTAACAATCTTTCTATATTCACATTTTGTGGTCAATACAAGAAACATAATGGGGATTTTGAACCAGAACCAGCGGTGTGAGTGCCCCTACTCACTTGCCCCTACCAAGAATGCAGTCCATTGATCAGGTTGATGGTGACTATGGGTGGCAGGCAGCGAGTGTGCCTGAGGCGGGGCACAGAGGAAGTAGAAGTCCCCCAGGCAGTGAGAAAACCAGATTCAATCCGATTGAAGCTTCAGCGGGTGAGCCCGCTCTCTGGGAAATGCCTTCTGCTGTAGGGACATCAAAGGAGAGGAGGGAAGTGGAGAACCAGCGTTACACCTGAGCAGGCCAAACAGTTGGTTAAACTAAGGAAACCCATCAAAGACTAGGCGCATGCCTCAGTGGCTCCTAATTTCACGTGATTGGTAAGTTTTTAACAGTATAACAACTTTAAATTGGATTTGAACATTAAAAAAATTAATTTTTAGGTAAGAATATAAATAAAGCAATATTATTCGGTTATAACTATATATTCCATCACAGTTAGTGAAAGCTTATTGGTATTCAAGTAATAATTGACAGGAAATTCTTTAAAGGTCAATTAATCTTTTCCAATAAATTCAAAAACATTCATAATATGAAATAAGGATAGCATACGGATATGGTATTCAGCATAATGAACATCTTAGTATAATGAAAACAGGCTCCTGTGAATATTCACTGAAATTCTATTCTGCTAAAGCAAAACCTTACTTTCCAATCATTTTAATTAGTACAATTTCTCCAGGCATTCAGGAAATGACAACACAAGTCAAAGTCAGCAGAAAGTACCATCTCGGGAGTAAGAGGGCCCCAGACAATGGGCAAGTCCATCTTGTATTTGTAAACCAAGAGGAGGAAGAGGAAGGTATGCTGTCAGGGTTCAGAGTTTGGGGTACGACTCTACTTCTCCTGGTAGTTGCCTACGATGTGGGAGACCCAGGTTCGATCTCTGGGTTGGGAAGATTCTCTGGAGAAGGAAATGGCAACCCACTTCAGTACTCCTGCCTGGAAAATCCCCTGGACAGAGGAACATGGTAGGCTACAGACCATGGGGTCGCAAAGACTTAGACATGACTGAGCGACTTCACTTTTCTACTTCTCCTGAGCATATGGACATAAGACATACTTTAACTCAGTGTGAACGCACTGTGTTAAATGAAAAATGGACTTTCTCATGGAACTTGGGGTTATTATTCAGTTCAGTTCATTTCAGTTCAGTCACTCAGTTGTATCAGACTCTTTGCAACCCTCTGAATCACAGCATGCCAGGCCTCCCTGTCCATCACCAACTCCCAGAGTTTACTCAAACTCATGTCCACTGAGTTGGTGATGCCACTCAGCCATCTCATCTGGGACTCATTTGTCTTGTCTTGGATGCTTCCACCACCAGGATGGAGGCCTGGGAGCACTGCTGAGGGAAAGTCTAGGCACTGTGTCTTAAGAGAGCTATCACCAGGAATGGCAGGAATGAATGTTAGGCTAAATAGAACTTGGTCAAAGAAGTCCATTCTAGCATGATTCATCTTTAAGAAGAAAATAATTCTGTCTCAATGGACCTAATACCCAGGGTAAAAATGATGCTTAAGCTTTTAATATTCTCACACTGGGGAGAGGGAATATATATTTTTCCCTACCATATCTTACAAGATTAGAGGTCTAAAAACTCCATGCAAAGGCTAAAATCTTCTAATGAGTCCCTAAAATAACCAGGACTACCAGGAGCATATAGCTCACTGGAAGGAGGGTAACCTAGTAAAATTTACAGTGCATTTTGCATTTGCAGTCTGTTGTCAACTGCTATCATTTTTTTTTTTTTCTGAAACATTTCCCTGACACAGTGATCATCTGCAGGCATCTTTCTGAGGAGCCATCACTCTCCATTCTAAGGACATATGATCTGGGTGGAGCGGACTACAGCGGGGCTGTCTTTGAGTTAGGCCTGGCCAGAACACACTGCCCCCCTGGGCAAAGAGATGGTTTCAGGGAGAGGTGGCCATCTAAGCCAGACCACTGAGACCCAGAGCGTCAGACCTGGGACTTGTGCTGAAGCTCTCTACAGAGATGCTTTCTCCCAGAGAAGGCCAGCTGTGAGGGCGATGGGAGTCTGAAACTGCTGGGGGTCCCTTTTGCCTCTGCACCCAGGGAACCTGCCGGTGTAGAGAACGGCGGAGTCCAGGGCAGACAGACAGAGGAGAAGCACAGCATTCTCACAATGCTTGGGGAGATCTCGGATCCCGTCAATTCTGGAGTCCTGAACATCTCAGATACTTGAGCCAATAAATCCCTATTTGGTTCATGCTGACTTTTTCAGTCGCTCGAAAACCAGAGAATCCTGACTTACTTGCCTGCATTTCTATTCACTCCCAACACTGATTGAGGATCTTCTGAGGGCCAGGCCCCTGTTCTATGTGCTAGGGCTACAAAAATGAATTAAGCATAGTTGCTAATTTCATGGGAATTCTGTGTTTGACAGTAAACCCAAGATTTAAAGGTTCTACATAGGTTGTTGCTGCTGTTCAGTCGCTAAGTTGTGTCCAACTTTTTGTGACCCCATGGACTGTAGCCTGGCAGGCTCTGCTTTGTCCATTGGATTTCCCAGGTGACAATACTGGGGTGGGTTGCCATTTCTTTCTCCAGGAGATCTTTCTGGATCAGGGATCAAATGTGTGTCTCCTATGTTGGCAAGCAGATTCTTTACTACTGAATCACCAGGGAAGCCCCCCTATAGGTTAGCAGGTCATATGCTATTTTGAAAGCACAGACCATGGATATTTGTACTGACCCTAACTCACTGGAGACAGTTATTTTGAAGGGCAAAGAATGGGAATAATACCCAACTGGTAAGCATGCTTTAAAAAACATAAAATTGGCAGTACATTTTTGCAGACTAATAATCAAAGAACAAAATTATACTTGAGAAGCACTGTATGAGAAGTAGAATATTTATCATTTAAAAACAGTATTCTAGAACACAATAGTAAATGCTTTATTCAAAGCTTATTGTACCAAATATAATAATGTAGAAAAAACTTATGCTAAATTTAGTTGAGTGTTAACTTATGATGGAGATGAAAGAAATGAACTCAGAGGGCGTGAAACGGGCACACAGTAACCTAAGAGTTCATTTACAGAGTTTTGTATTTAAAGCAGTTTACTTTGATACCATTAATCAATACTCATTTTCAATCTAAAAATACATGAAGAAAGAGATTATCTTTCCAAGTTAACATTTGCTCAGTTCATCCTATGAATCAGGTACTCTGGAGGACACGGCATTGAAATGCTTCAGAGCATTTGCTTTTAATAAATGAAAAGTCGCACTTCCGCATAAGAATATAAAGCTAGATGGGAACTTTGTGTATGTGTTAGTTGCTCAGTCATGGCCGACTCTTTGTGATCCCACAGACTGTGTAGGTCACCAGGCTCCTCTGTCCATGGGAAGAATACTGCAGTGGGTTGCCATTTCCTTCTCCAGGGGATCTGCCCGACCCTGGGATTGAATCTGGGTCTCCGGCACTGCAAGCAGATTCTTTACCATCTTGAGCCACCAGGGAATCCCTGGTGAGAACTTTAAGCTGGGTCAAAAAAGAGACCTTTCCCAAAGTTCTCACATTGGTATCATTCCCCATTTATAAATAAAAGTAACACTTTATTTAAAAGTTTAAGTAGGTCATAATAAAAAGATGAAATAGAATTAATATATAACCTTTATAGAAATAAATCTGGTAGAATACAAAGGCTGTCAGACACAGCAAACCCTAAGTAAAAGTAAGAAGTAACTGTGAAGTTTGGCTTGGGCTTCCCAGGTAGCACTAGTGGTAAAGAACCCGCCTGCCAATGCAGAAGTAAAAGATACAAGTTTGATCCCTGGGTTGGGAAGGTCCCAGGGACCTTCCAGTATTCTTGCCTGGAGAATCCCCATGGACAGAGGAGCCTGGCGGACTATAGTCTATGGGGTTGCAAAGAGTTGGATACGACTGAAACAACAGCACACACACATGAAGCTGGTTCTAGCCCTCACTTTTCCTAGCTCTGTTATTCCATTATTCACGTGTCACATGCCCCTCATCTCCATGAATCTAGAAAGTTCTCTAAATTCTAAAGGTATTTCTCTTCTTTTGTCCAAGTACTGATCATTCACAGTTCTTAATCAGGTAAGAGTGATATGCTGATATATAGCTTGAAAAACAATTTTCTTCAGGAGGGATAAGGCTAGGGAAACATCAATGTTCAGTCTATTTAGTTTCACTGTTCAGAGGCCATAGGACTTGGTTATATCAAAAGGGAATTTGGAGATCACTTTTTGATAGATAGTCAAGTCAAGGTAAAGGCATCGGCCACACCAATCTGGGTGTGCACTATAGTTAAGAAAGACACAACTTCTGTGCTCGGCATTCCTCTATTTCCATACACCAGGGTTTATCTTTGTTTCTTTTGTCTCCTAGTAATGATTTCTTTTAAAAGACGGAGCCTCACCTGAGCTGTCCTGAAAGAATGGGATTTTTCTACACTTCCTTAAAGTGCTCTTCATTCCAGGCACAGTTAAGGGAGCAGCCAGCCTGACTCTGAAGCCCACAAGGAGAACCAGATGGAAACTAAAAACCTTTGCTAAAAAGTCAGAGCAGCTACCTCCTGCCAAGTCCCAGGCCTTGACACAGCTTATTAACTGCCCTAGAGCAACCTCACAAAAGAATTCACGGCAAGGTGTTACTGATTAATAACAAGCTTAATGTGTTATGGCTCAAACACAAGCCAGCAATATATTTTAAAAATGCAAAGCAAAGGGGATAGAATATTCCACTGGAATCTCAAAGATCTAGATAGCTTACAAAGTTTCTAGGCCATCCCAGCAGCCCTCAAATCAATTCCATAACAGTGATCCCACTTATCATAAAGAAAAATTGGCCCTGCTAACAAATGGTAAATTACTCACACCAAGATACCTTTTCCTTTTGTAGCATCTTATCCTGTTTCTTACATATCATACTATACACCGATACATGTAATAAGGCTCCTCATGCCAGGAGGATGCTAATAAACATTTGTCAGTGTGTCTGACATGGGTTAAACGAAATCCAGAAGAATCAACACAGTCTTGAAAGGAGGAAAATCCAAGGAAAATATTAAGAGAATCAATAGACAGCTATCTGTTGCTCAAGTATCTACTCTATGACAGATGCTATTTTCATTTTGGTAAAAATAATACTATGTCATTTTAAAAATCACACAAAAAAAGTGCTGTTAAATAGAGGTAAAAAGTATTTTCACTGAAAAACTAGTTGATACCTGGCACATGAAGGTTACCTAATAGGGGCAACTTCAGTATATACATATGCACCGTTGGTCTGAACTAGTCAACAAGAAGTCTGAGGTCAATGACATTTCTTTAGAAAGCACAGCTGCTCTCACAGACTATCCAGAATCCAGGGATGTTCATGTTCAACACAACTGATCTTGACCACTTAGGTTTTCCTCTAAGACCAAAAAACCACTACATTTTCCAATATAGGAAGATGTACTCTTTAAGCAAAAGAAAGACAGAATATCAATGGAAGAACAAGACTAATGCAAACTAGAGTCAATTTAAAATGCTGAGAGGCACAGTGAAACTCTGAAAGTCCCCCAAACTGGCAGACAACTATAAAATCATCATTAAATTTCTTTAGATTTTAAATATTTTTTTCTCTGAATATAAATACTCAAAAGATGGCCAATTTTTTGCTCACCAATGAAGTGCTTGATATGCTAACAATATTCTCTTTACTTTTAACTTTTCAGACTATTTCTTATTTAATGAACTCTTTAGAATGTGAATTCTGTTCCTTTAAACTCCAGTCTTCTAACTCTAGATTGCTAAAAAAAATTTTAGTGTCAGGAAGAGTCAGAGCTGGATTGACAGGTCCAAGTCTAATTTTACAGATGAAAATCATGAGGACTTGCCTAGGGTCACATGGAGGCAGAAAATAAGATCAGAACACAAACATACTGATTTTAGTAAGGGAGCTGTTTCTCACACACTCACCTTAAGTCTCTGAGTCCAGTAGTTTCTAGTCATGACATTATAGGGGAGGTTAGTATCTTCGTCAGAAGAAACTTTCCTTATAGCCATGCTTTTTCATCTCAAATGTTTGCAGACAAGCAAAACAAGTCAAAAGTACTTTTGCATAAATTCCCATTTCCTTTTAGAAGGAATATGCAAAATTAAAAAAAAAAACAGTAAATAGGTTTACTGGATTCATAGAATCATATAATAAAACAGTCATAGATTGCTTAAGTAAACCACTAATCCATGTATGGTTGACTGGTGAGTGCTTTTACCGTTACATCCTAGATATCTCTTTCAAGAAATTCTTACAGTCAGCGGATGAGCATGAAATATTTTCATCAAAGCAAACACAGCTTTCAAAACAGATTACAACGGGATATATCACTGCCTCTCCTCTAATCTGGTGTGATCAACTCTCAGTGTGCAGAATCAGCTTACTCCCTAACAAAATTTGCGTACTCCTTGCCATAGGACAGACCTTGTGGATCCAGCAAACTTGCCTACTCCTTTTTGGTGTGTTTTCCTTGAAAGCAGCTGCCCACTGAGTGACATTTCCCAGCAATTGCTGCATCTCGAAGAGTCCATAAGACTGGTTCATAAGTCCATAAGACTGGTCCATAAGTCCATAAGTCCATAAGACTGGTCCATAAATCCATAAGACTGGTCCATAAGTCCATAAGTCCATAAGACTGGTCCCTAGGTCCATAAGTCCATAAGACTGGTCCATAGGTCCATGAGTCCATAAGACTGATCCATAAGTCCATAAGTCCATAAGACTGGTCCATAAGCCCATAAGTCCATAAGACTGGTCCATAAGTCCATAAGACTGGTTCTCACCAGAGGAACGTCACAAAGGCAAGAGACATGTGTTACTAGACAAAGTGGATTAAAAAATGCTATGTTTTTTCTTTTCCTTTATGTTTTTCTTTCTGCCTGAACACAGAGGACTCTAAGACCCCGAGTAAATAGTATAGCTCCAGTATGAAAGAACCCTGGATTCCAGGAAAGCTTCAGAAACACACACGTTAAAAGTTATATGAGAGAAAAAGTTACTGTGTTAAGCCACTGAAATGCTTGAGTTTATTTTTTTGTAGCCACTAGCAAAGCCCTAAGTGACGCACTGAATTTACTAGATATAACCATAGGCATTACTGACTCAACGGACATAAGTTTGAGCAAACTCTGGGAGATAGTGAAGGACAGGGAAGCCTGGCATGCTGCAGTCCATGGGGTCACACAGTTGGACATGACTTAGAGACTAAACAACAAAATCCGCCATAGGTAAAGTAGATATCCAGATAGTAGTAGCTGTATCTTTCTATGTCATAAACATGAGGCATAGAGTATTATTAATTTTATTATTAAACTTCTCCTTTGTCTAGCCAGCTCCCAAGATCACAGTCACTGGCTAGGCTAAATTCAGCCAAAATCAGAATTTCTTATAATCAATAGCAAGGAGAGATAAGAAAGCCTTCTTAAGTGAACAATGCAAAGAAATAGAGGAAAACAATAGAATGGGAAAGACTACAGCAAGGAGCTCAAACCAGACAATCCTAAAGGAAATCAGCCCTCAATATTCATTGGAAGGACTAATGTGGAAGCTGAAGCTCCAATACTTTGGCCACCTGAGGAAGAGCTGACTCACTGGAAAAAGACCCTGATGCTGGGAAAGATTGAAGGCAGGAGGAGAAGGGACAACAGAGGATGAGATGGTAGGATGGCATCATTAATTCAATGGACATGAGTTTGAGCAAATTCTGGGAGATAGTGAAGGACAGGGAAGCCTGGAGTGCTGCAGTTCATGGGGTCACAAAGAGTCAGACATGACTTAGTGACTGAACAACAACATCAGCATTTAGGACTCTTTATTATACTAAAACAATAGGTGAAAAGATTTATTGTAATAGCAGTTGCCTAGAGACTTCTGTCAGTTGCATCTATCTAAATTTTTGAAGTCCAAGGATATTTCCTTGAAACTCTATCCTAAGATCTCAACAAAACAACCCCTCTTTCCAGTGGTAGAAACCATGTGAGAGGGCTTATTATTTTTAAGAGGAAAAGGGAAGCATCACCTCCTGGTGCTGATGTAAAGGAGTCCTTTTCAGACGCTTCACAATCTGCAGTAAACATGCTCAGATGTCTAATGTTCTGCCTAAAATTAAATTTGTGCTTTCTTTTCAATTAAAAAAATGCATAAAGTATGTCTCCAACTGCCAATCAATCTTTGTTCAAATAAGGACTTAAATTCTAATGGAAATGTTTGTCCCCTATTTTGCATCCGTTTTTATAGGAACTAGAGAAAATGGTGCCTCCGTAAAAGAAACGTAGATGAGTCACTTGATTCTGATCTAGATTAGGGAAACGGACCCTCGAAGGTCTGTCTCTTTTTGTGGCATGCTGAAGAAAAAGGATAAATGGGAAGTACTGAGTCCCACGGTGTTTCTATCACAGCTTGTGGCAGACAGCAAGACCAAGTCTGTGATTTTCTCCTTTCACACCAAGTCAGTTGAGTTTATGGTTGGTTAATCTGTGGTGTTTTGCTCACATAGCTCACATTCTCAAACCTTTAAGCAATGTCACCTCTTTTAATGTCAAGCTACACTCAAGTAGCAGAGTGAGATTATCCAGAAAGAATTTTGATATATACAAACATTTTTCCTGAAAACCATATACACAAAAAAGCCTATTATCTTGGGAAAGGGTCTATTTCAACTGAGTTACACATGAGAAGTCAGTTGAATTATGTTTCCAATAAATGAGTCAAATATCTAATGAACTACCTGGGTTGTTAATTTTCAATCAATTTTGTAGGACTACTTTCTCTAATGGAGTTCTCCTTATCTTCCTCTGGTGGATGAAATGTTTCTCTATCTTTGATGGCACTGATATTACTCTCTAATTTGTTTTTCTAGCTATTTGCACCTGGCTTACATATTCTAATTGATTCCCTGGTGGCTCAGACAGTAGAGTCTGCCTGCAATGCAAGAGACCCAGATTCTATCCTTGGGTTGGGAAAATCCCCTGGAGAAGGACATGGGAACCCACTCCAGTATTCTTGTCTGGAAAATCTCATAGATGGAGGAGCCTAGCAGGCTACAGTCCATGGGATCGCAAAGAGTTAGACATGACTGACTGAGTGAATTCACTTTACATATTCCAATAGACCTAAGCTCTGAGGAATCATCCACTTCTGCTTTATCTTTCTCTTTCCTGCACTTTGGTACCTAATATAGCTCCAGGCATGTAGAAAGAACATAAATATTTTAAAAGCAGCACACACTGGAGTTTTGCCTGTGAAGTGAAGTCGCTCAGTCATGTCTGAGTCTTTGCGACCCTGTGGACTGTGTCCATGGAATTTTCCAGGCAAGAGTACTAGAGTGGGTTGCCATTTCCTTCTCCAGGGGATCTTCCCAACCCAGGGATCAAACCTGGGTCTCCTGCATTGTAGCCAGATGCTTTACCATCTGAGCCACCAGGGCTCATGTCCACATGCCAGTAGAGGTAAGGATACCTATTCTGTACCTGATATACAAAGCAGCCATAATGAAGATGCTGCTGGACATTTTCTCAATAACTAAACACTTCCCTCTCCGAATAATGCCAGAAAGTGAAATGTGTTAGTTGCTCAGTCGTGTCTGGCACTTTGGGATGCCATGGACTGTAGCCCACCAGGCTCCTCTGTTCATGGAATTCTCCAGCCAAGAATACTGGAGTGGGTAGCCATTCCCTTCTCCAGGGGATCTTCTCGACCCACAGATCAAACCTGGGTCTCCTGCATTGCAGGCAGATTCTTCACTGTCTGAGGCACCAGGGAAGCCCAGAATAATGCCAGAGCTAAGTTCTCGAGTTAACTTCAGTGGGCTGCACCTACAATAAATGCCCAAACACTGGCATTTTAAAACGATATAGATTTCATCATCTTATTAAACAGTGTGCTTAAAATATCCCACAGTACATCATGTACAACATCAAGTGACATTTGAAAGTTAGCATATTATATTTTTTAAATGCTAGTTATAGTCATCACACCATAGGCTAAAAGCAATTATGATTGGGAATAAGCTTTAAAATGTTTTAAAATTTTTATTTGGAGGTCCAAAAAAAAAAAAAAAAAAAATAGCAACCATCACTTCATGGCAAATAGTTGGGGAAACAGTAGCTGACTTTATTGTTGGGGGCTCCAAAATCACCACAGATGATGACTGCAGCCATGAAATTAAAAGACACTTACTCCTTGGAAGGAAAGTTATGACCAACCTAGATAGCATATTCAAAAGCAGAGACATTACTTTGCCAACAAAGGTCCATCTAGTCAAGGCTATGGTTTTTCCAGTAGTCATGTATGGATGTGGGAGTTGGACTATAAAGAAAGCTGAGTGCTGAAGAATTGATGCTTTTGAACTGAGGTATTGGAGAAGACTCTTGAGAGTCCCTTGGACTGCAAGGAGATCCAACTAGTCCATACTAAAGGAGATCAGTCCTGAGTGTTCATTGGAAGGTCTGAGGTTGAAGTTGAAGCTCCAATTCTTTGGCCACCAACGTGAAGAGCTGACTCATTGGAACAGACCCTGATGCTGGGAAAGATTGAGGGCAGAAGGAGAAGGGGAGGCAGAGGATGAGATGGTTGGATGGTATCACTGACTCAATGGGCATGAGTTTAGGTAAACTCTGGGAGTTGGTGATGGACAGGGAGGCCTGGCGTGCTGCAGTCCATGGGGTCACAAAGAGTCAGACATGACTGAGCGACTGAACTGAAATGAACCTCATTTATTCACTATAATTCCGGCTTGTCCCTTGTTTCAAGAAAAATCAGAGAAGAGTCATCTAATCCAATAGAAGACAATTATTTTTGTCATACCATTATTTATTGCACAATTAATAAAAAATTTTCAGTTGTCAGATGCCAATAAGTATAAGAAACATTTTAGCTTCTGAAATCTTAAAATGTGAAATAAAAGTTCATCTCAGAGTCAATAAAATAAGATACTTATCTGAGAACATGTAAGATGCAATAAGTATATTACAGAAATATAAGAAGAATGAAATACTTGTTAGAACTGAAAATTTTGTGAGTCCATTTACTGCCCTAATATCATTTACTTATATAATTATGGCATAAAATTTTAAAAGTATACTCAAAACTTAAGTGATTTACATTGATTTCCACGTGAATGTAAACTCAGTGATCAAAAGAGTATAGTATTATATGTCCATAGAAATTAGTAGCCCTGGTTCCCTCCAGGAAGAGCTAGGTAATAGATCACATTATGAGAAAGAGAATTTTCACTGGATCATTTAGTAGCTTTTAAACAGAGAGCCATGTGGATATGTCAACTATGCAAATTTTTAAAAAAATATTAAAATAATAAAAATTGGGAGAATATAATGTATGAAGAGTTTGGTTTTTTCTAATTCACTGGTTTAGGGAAAAAAACAACTGCAAATAAGATTCGCAAAGCTTAGGCTCATTGCAGGCTTCAACAAAGCATACTTGTCACTGAGGAGCCATCATAAGTATATTTCAGAAAAGGACATACTTCTCTAAGAGATAACATCCATCCTGAGGTATGCAAGAAAAACACCTACCTGTTTGCATGAGCAATATGTGTTTCTCCTTCTGACTGAAGACGTCATTGGGCTTTTTCAATGGAAGCAGAATTCACCATTCAGAAGTAGAGTATACTTTTGGTTTCCAAGAAAGCATTTGGATTATAACAAGATCAGATTTTTTAGATAAAGTCACATAGCAATTTACTGAACTTTCTGGAAAGTTCTTGGATGTCTAAATCCTTAAGGAAGAAAAGGTTTCTAAGGGTCATGTATATGAATTTAATAGCAATATCCTATTTGTGTACCCAACCTGGGGTTTCAGGGATGCCACAAAAGCCCCAGGTTTTATCCATCCATCAGTTACCCACTGTAGTGGAGCTGAGAATCCCATTTCAATGATGGTTTAAGATGATTTTTTTACTTTTGAGTTTTTGTCAAATTGCCTCAAGCTGACTGGCATTCTCTGCTTTAGAAAGTTTTCAGATTTGAACCACAGGTGGAGGTGGAGGATAAAGACGAGAGAATTGACAGATATGTGTGGGAAAGCACATGCCATCTGTCAGACTGTCTTTATAAAACGGGGAAAGGCACTTTTCAAAATGGGAAGGTCTGATTCAACAACATATGGATTAAACAAAGGACTCAAAATGAGGCTTTAAAAGATTCTTATCATCTTAAAAGTTACGCTCAGCTTGTGCTTCCCAACCGTCTTCTAACATTTTGGTGTGATGCTGTTGTGGCTAAGTATTTTTCACAGTGTCTGTAGCATATAACGGAGAAGGCAATGGCACCCCACAACAGTACTCTTGCCTGGAAAATCCCATGGATGGAGGAGCCTGGTAGGCTGCGGTCCATGGGGTCGCTAGGAGTCAGACACAACTGAGCAACTTCACTTTCACTTTTCACTTTCACGCATTGGAGAAGGAAATGGCAACCCACTCCAGTGTTCTTGCTGGAGAATCCCAGGGACAGGGGAAGCTGGTGGGGTCCCATCTAGGGGATTGCACAGTCGGACATGACTGAAGTGACTTAGCAGCGGCAGCAGCAGCAGCATGTAACTGGCTAGAACATGTACAACAGAAAACCGGGTCCTGTGCTACAGATGCTAGTTCCCTTTCCAGAACACATCCATATCCTTTCAGCACCTATCCAAAAATTGACCACAGGAATCCCATATACACCCTAAAGAGAATCTGGTTCCATCTGCACTAAGTATAGTTATGCACTTTCCATGGCCTCCCTGTCATTAATTGAAACATGAAAGACTTTCAGGGAGGGGATTTTTGCAGGGCTGGGTACAGGGAGGAACCAAGAGTTTTGTCTTGGCCAATGTTAACTTTGAGATCCAATCAGAAATCAAAGTAGAGATGCTGCGTAGGCCATTGACTCTGTGAGTCTGGAGCTCATGGGAGATGACCAGTCTAGAGATGTACATTTCAGTCAGCAGCATAGAGATGGCATTTTAAGCTATGAACCCAGAGCATGAGTGAAGAAATGGGATAGGACAGAGCTCTAGGCATCAGTACCCTTGAAAGGCTGATGGAGGAAGAGAATTCAGCAAGTGAGATGGAAAAAAAAAGAGGGGGCCAGGAAAGTAAGAAGTTAAAATTAGTTTAGAGTACACAGAAGTCTATAGATGAAGTGGTTCATGTAGAAGGATGCTGTCAACCATGCTACGTGCTGGTAAGATGGGAAACAAGGGCACTGATAAAGAATATTGTTGAGTTTAGAGAAGAAATTCTGAACCACACTGCCCAGGTTCAAATCCAGGCTCTACCACTTACCAAACTTCATAAAGTTAGTTAACTTTCCAGTGTCCTTCTTTGCAAACTGGGTCTTATGGTAGTAACCACCTTATCCAGGTAGTTGTTAGAATTAACTACTGAGTTAATACTGGGTTGACCAAAAAGTTCATTTGAGTTTTTCTGTAACATTTAACAGAAAAACCTGAACGAAGTCTTTGGCTAACCCAGGATATATTAAGCACTTAGAATAGTGTCTGATGCGTAGTAAGCTTTATAGACATGCTAGTATTATCATCATTTTATTTAGCTTTTGTAAGATGATGACCTTGATAAAAGCCATTTTAGAAGAATAATGAAAGAATGAAAATCTACTTGAACTGGGTTGATAAGACATGAGACGAAGAAAAAAATAAAGCAAAAAGGAACACTGGGAATGGAGGAGTGGCTAAAGGATAACTTCAGTCAAAAAAGGGGGATTTTTTTGCTTCTTTAATTATGTGAACAGTATTAATACATATTTTGTTGCCCAAAGGGAATTACCCACTAAAAAAGAAAATTCCAGAAACAGATCAGAAAAGAAATTGCAAGAGTAGAGACTCTAAGCAGTGAATCCAAGGTTGAAATGTATTTATTTTCTCTGTGTGTGAAGAAATGATCAAATGGAATAGACTGCTGGATATTTGATAAGAACAAAACTTTTGTCTCAGAGGAGGCAACTTAATTCGAGAAAAGAAGGAAGATGGCTTGGCTGTGTTGAATGTCTATTTCAAATTTGTAATAAATAAATTTATATCAAGTCCAGTCAGCATTATTCCAAACTATCCTTTTCACGAGCACTTCTGGTGCTTCATAAAAGGAAAATACATAATATATTTCTCCTGTGTTTGCTCCATATTAGATAGCTCTATTTAATATAATAGGTTAAAAATTACTGTTAACTTAAGAATCTGATTATCTCTTTACCACATAAGGAGTTACACAACAAATATAAATATTTTATTATTGAATAAGAACTTTTCATATGAGTACATGGAATTTCCCAAAGAGGATAATTATTTTTTGAAGAAAATTCACATTAGAGCCATATCCATTCTGAGAATGTATTTCAGTACACCAGCAGTGAATGTCTTTGAAACAATGGGTTCTGAAATGCAGTACTTGCTTGTTTGAATCTGAGGAAGATTCCAGAACTACATTCTGATATGTTTTCTCCTAAAAATGACCCCAAAGTATCAATATCTACAACCTTTTATCCTTCCATCACTATCATTTATGACTCACAGGCCAAAAATAGAGCTCTACCCTCCTAGTCTTCATAGGAAAGCAAACACATAATTTCTATTTGTGGAAGTTACACATTATATTATTAACATTTCCCACAAATACACAGTCCTGTAAGCCTGGATTCTGTAATGACTAAACTCCTTAGGCAACTATTCAATGAAATCTAAAGAGTTGTTAAAGACCTCAGAGATACGTATCCCAATATTTTCTGCCTCTTCTTACGTTACTTCATGACTTTCATCTTCTGCATGTCTTTTGATTTTGTTTTCTTAGAATTTTAAAGTGCTTTTCTTACAAAGATACCACTTCACCTGCGTGCATGTACTCAGTCGCTCGGTCATGTCCAACTCTTTGCAACCCTATGGACTGTATCCTGCCAGGCTCCTCTAGCCACGGGATTTTGGGGGCAAGAATACTGGAGTGGGTTGTCATTTTCTCCCTCAGGGGATCTTCCCAGTCCAGGGATTGAATCCAGGTCTCTATGTCTCCTGCATTGGCAAGTGGATTCTTTACCATTGAGCCACCTGGAAAGCTCCACCACCTCACTGAGAACAGGTTAAAGTTAAACAGTATCTTTCTGTGAATATCCTACAGCAACCAAGAATCAGAATGCACTGAAATTTTCTCCTTAAAAAGCAAAATATGTTAAAAGGTCAAGAATTTTCTTTAACAATGAAATTGGACACTCATTAAACACTAGAATGTGCGTGCTTTGCATGGAAGGGAGGGGAATAATGTCCATCAATTATTAGAAAATGAGTCCATTGGGCAACTCCTTGTAACTCCCAATCTGATCACTTACTTAATTGGTAGTTGTCTCTTTAGGGTGTTCAAAAGGCTCAAGTATTGTTATGGACTGACTTGTGTCCTCCCAAAATTAACATGTGTAAGCCCTAACCTCCAATGTGATGGCATTTGAAAATGGGGTCTTCAGGTAGGCAATTAGGGTTAAATGGAATAGCAAGGGCGGTGCTCTAATTAGAGGGGACTGATGCTCTCTCTTTCTCTGCACATGCATGGAAGAAAAACCTTGTGAAAACATAGCAAGAAAGCAACTATCTGCAACCCAGGAAAAAAGCTCACACCAGAGATAACTGTGATGGCAACTTGACCTTGAATTACTAGCCTCCATAGCTATGAGAAAATAAATTTATGTTATTCAAGCCGTTCAATCTGTGATATTTTGTTATGGCAGCCCAAACAGTATATATAAATACAAGTATATATTTGTTTACTTCCAGATATGTATGGAAGCCTAATTTGCTTTGATAGAACAATTTTAAACATATATTGTTGCATAGAGAATAGAGCAATAATATGATCATGGTCTATCTCTCTGCTATTAGACAATTAACCTCAGTTGTCACCTGAGTCTCAGCACCTTTGCCCCTGATGACCCCCATATTTGGAATTTATGGCCCCAGATCTTTACCTGGCTGTCTCCTTATTTTAGGTATCAGTTCAAACATCACCAATTCAGTGAGGCTTTCTCTGGACATCTAAGTTTCTTCCCACACCACCACACAAGGACATCATAAAACTAGACTGTCCTGTCTTATTCCTAACACTCATTACAACCTAAATGTTTTTCAATTGTTCATGTTTTTCTTAACAAAATATTATGAACCTCACAAGGACAGGGATTCTGTGCTACTGACTGGTGTATTTCTAGGGTTTAAACAGTGACACATAGTAAGTATTCAATAAATACTCAGTGAATAAATAAATAAACTTAACCATACACATAAGCTATACTTGCCTTGAAATTAGTGTTCATAACTTATCAGGTCTGGAAAATCTGTTTCAATTTACCCCTTTTGCATTGACCTAATCCATGCATACCAAATGTCTAACCATCCAACAAGATCTTCAACTCCAGACTACTCCAAACAATAAAACTCCTTCAGTTCTGTGTCTGTAAGTTCACTGAACATCCCAAACCCCAGGATAAAAATAACCCAGACTGGACCTTGAAGCAGTAGATGTATATGATGCAAGCACAAAGATCGGGCATGATGTTTGGGGGGAAACAGAGCTACAAGATACCACTGGGACCTACAACAGGAGGCAGAAGTGAAACGGACGAGGCTGCAGAGAAGGGCTGCACACAGGTGGTGGGGGCTCTCGCACACCTTGTTACCCAGGGCTTGGGCTCATCCAGGTGACGAGGGACAAACGTGGGTTTCAAGCAGGAAAATGATGTGATGAGATACGCCTTTGCAACAGTTCACTCTGGTCTCTATGCAGGGGTTGGTCTAAAGAGGAAAAGGCTGAAGGCTGGAAGGCCAGATAAGAAGTGTGGTTGACCGTGAGCACCCTGCAGCTGTCTGAAACTCCAGGAGCTCATCAAAACAGCTAGTTACACCATTCAAACCACAACAGTAGAGGAGAACTTTAGAAAATATTCTGGCAGTTCTTCAAACTATTCTTAACCCTTAAAGGTAGAGAGCTGCTGTATGACCAGCAATTTCCTTCTTGGGAAAATCCACTCATAAGAAAGGAAAACATGTATCCAGCCCCAAACCGATACATAAAGTTTTACAGCGGCATTAATCAACTGGTGAAAGGATGACATGTGTTATAGCCATACAATGGAATATCACTGAGCAAATAAAGTACTTATAGATGTTACAACATGGACGAACCTTGAAAACATTATGTGAAATGAAAACAAGCCAGTTATAAAGGACCACGTATTACAGAATTCCATGTATATGAAATGTCCAGGGAGGAAAAGCTATGGAGGCAGAGAATGGATAAGTGGTTGCCTAGGACTGGGCAGAGTGGGGTAGGAGAGAAAGGACGGAGAGACTGGGAGGGGGCAGTGGTGGTTAAGTGGCACAGGATTGTGGGGGGATAATGAAAATGTTCTAACATTGATTGTGTGATGGATGTACAACTCTGAATACATTTAAAGCCACTGAATTGTATACTTTAAATGGGTGAGTTATACAGCATGGAAATTATATCTCAATACAGCTATTTGAAAAGAAAGACAGTAAGAGTCCGTCCAACAACAGTGAAAGCATCGTAAAGTGGTCCAATAGTGACCACTAGGGGAATGCCAACATGTAAGTACCAGGTGGCGGAATGAGGAAAACTCCCCAAACAGAAAAAAAGCTCAGAGACATTTAAAAATTGACAGCTTAAGGAGTAAAATCTGCTTTTAAAAACGAGATATGTTTATTCTATAGGGGTAGGAGATTGCACCTATACTTATGAAGTACTACCAGGAAAATAAAGTGTCTAGTTTTCTCAAAAGATCTCTACTAAACCATGCAGAATTAAAATAAATACTGATACCAGCTCAGAAATCTTTCTCAAGAGAGGAACAGCCCTGGGAAAGAAAGCAGAAGTTATTTGCCTGGTATTTTTCAGCTCCCGGCTTGCAGCATGTCTTTATCTGATACAAGTTTCCGAGTTTTCATCAAGTGCATCGGATCAATGTAACTCAACACACTATCTGTCTAGAGAGTGTTGTCCTGGAAGCTGCACCACAACTGGTCTTCACTCATCCTCTCTCAGGACCAGTGGACTCACCTATCAAACAAGGGGCACAAAGCATACAAGGGTCTTTAACCTTTTTGTGAGGAAACATTTTTTCCCTTCCACAACTATGAAGCAAGTGAGGAGGGAAGAGAGGCTGATGGCAAAGCCGTATGCAAAGCACAGGTGCTTCACTGACACCGGGAAGAGAGTTTATGGTACAAGGAGGTACAAGGAAGTAGAATTTGAGCAAACCAAGTAGTCACTCAATAAATTATTCAGTTCAGTGGCTCAGTCATGTCCAACTCTTTGTGACCCCATGGACTGCAGCACGCCAGGCCTCCCTGTCCATCATCAGCTTCCAGAGTTCACATAAACTCATGCCCATTGAGTCAGTGATGCCATCCAACCATCTCATCCTCTGTCGTCCCTTTCTCCTCCTGCCCTCACTCTTTCCCAGCATCAAGATATGAGTCGGTTCTTCCCATCAGGTGGACAAAGTATTGGAGCTTCAGCTTCAGCATCAGTCCTTCCAATGAACATTTAGGACTGATTTACTTTAGGATGGACTGGTTGGATCTCCTTGTACTCCAAGGGACTCTCCAGAGTCTTCTCCAACACCACAGTTCAAAAGCATCAATTCTTCAGCACCCAGCTATCTTTATCATCCAACTTTCTCATCCATACATGACCACTGGAAAAACCATAGCCTTGACTAGATGAACCTTTGCTGGCAAAGTAATGTCTCTGCTTTTTAAGATGCTGTGTAGCTTGGTTATAATTTTTCTTCCAAGGAGTAAGCGTCTTGTAATTTTAATGTAATAAATTATTACATTCTCTCTAAATTTGTTTGAGGAAAATCCCAGGCTCATTGTGCTGCTCTGTTTAGTTTTAACTGAAATTATTCTTTCAAAGCTCAGGAACTGGAGACTTAACTGTATGTTCAACCTAGTCTGGTAGAAGGTGGGTGGTCAAAGTCAGTATAAATTATTTTCCTTTGCGCTACTGAAATGCTCTCCTGCTCTTCAGGGATAAGAGAACTACAAGCGGAGCTGCTTCTCCAGACCCTGATGCTGTCAGAGTCGCCTCTGGAAACCAGGAAGGAAACTCCGCCTTTCTCACACTACTTCTGTGGAACTCTCAGACCTAAGATGCTGTAAACAGAAGCAAGCGAGAAAGGGCAAGGCCCAGAACGTGAAAAGACAGGATTATTAGCACAGCCAGGCTGAGCGCCAGGAAACTTGACTCAAGGGAGTGGGGTTTGAGTCAGGCCTGGTTCTGTTCACCAGGCTAGGTTTTGATGCCAAGGACTTTTCCTTTACTCACCAGCTCATGAAAAGTTGAGAGCTGCTAGAATATTCCCGGAGTTAGACGAACTAGTGGCCAAGGTTGCGGCTATGAAGTGGAACTTAGGGTAAGGACTTCAAACAGGATTCAGCTTTTTAATCATAAAGAGAAACGTAAAGAGTAAACCTCATTATTTACAACGATTTAGGTCTCACTTTTTGTTTTCTAATGTTAGGTACATTGATCTGGGTAGATAACCAACCCCCTTACTCCTGNAGTGACCACTAGGGGAATGCCAACATGTAAGTACCAGGTGGCGGAATGAGGAAAACTCCCCAAACAGAAAAAAAGCTCAGAGACATTTAAAAATTGACAGCTTAAGGAGTAAAATCTGCTTTTAAAAACGAGATATGTTTATTCTATAGGGGTAGGAGATTGCACCTATACTTATGAAGTACTACCAGGAAAATAAAGTGTCTAGTTTTCTCAAAAGATCTCTACTAAACCATGCAGAATTAAAATAAATACTGATACCAGCTCAGAAATCTTTCTCAAGAGAGGAACAGCCCTGGGAAAGAAAGCAGAAGTTATTTGCCTGGTATTTTTCAGCTCCCGGCTTGCAGCATGTCTTTATCTGATACAAGTTTCCGAGTTTTCATCAAGTGCATCGGATCAATGTAACTCAACACACTATCTGTCTAGAGAGTGTTGTCCTGGAAGCTGCACCACAACTGGTCTTCACTCATCCTCTCTCAGGACCAGTGGACTCACCTATCAAACAAGGGGCACAAAGCATACAAGGGTCTTTAACCTTTTTGTGAGGAAACATTTTTTCCCTTCCACAACTATGAAGCAAGTGAGGAGGGAAGAGAGGCTGATGGCAAAGCCGTATGCAAAGCACAGGTGCTTCACTGACACCGGGAAGAGAGTTTATGGTACAAGGAGGTACAAGGAAGTAGAATTTGAGCAAACCAAGTAGTCACTCAATAAATTATTCAGTTCAGTGGCTCAGTCATGTCCAACTCTTTGTGACCCCATGGACTGCAGCACGCCAGGCCTCCCTGTCCATCATCAGCTTCCAGAGTTCACATAAACTCATGCCCATTGAGTCAGTGATGCCATCCAACCATCTCATCCTCTGTCGTCCCTTTCTCCTCCTGCCCTCACTCTTTCCCAGCATCAAGATATGAGTCGGTTCTTCCCATCAGGTGGACAAAGTATTGGAGCTTCAGCTTCAGCATCAGTCCTTCCAATGAACATTTAGGACTGATTTACTTTAGGATGGACTGGTTGGATCTCCTTGTACTCCAAGGGACTCTCCAGAGTCTTCTCCAACACCACAGTTCAAAAGCATCAATTCTTCAGCACCCAGCTATCTTTATCATCCAACTTTCTCATCCATACATGACCACTGGAAAAACCATAGCCTTGACTAGATGAACCTTTGCTGGCAAAGTAATGTCTCTGCTTTTTAAGATGCTGTGTAGCTTGGTTATAATTTTTCTTCCAAGGAGTAAGCGTCTTGTAATTTTAATGTAATAAATTATTACATTCTCTCTAAATTTGTTTGAGGAAAATCCCAGGCTCATTGTGCTGCTCTGTTTAGTTTTAACTGAAATTATTCTTTCAAAGCTCAGGAACTGGAGACTTAACTGTATGTTCAACCTAGTCTGGTAGAAGGTGGGTGGTCAAAGTCAGTATAAATTATTTTCCTTTGCGCTACTGAAATGCTCTCCTGCTCTTCAGGGATAAGAGAACTACAAGCGGAGCTGCTTCTCCAGACCCTGATGCTGTCAGAGTCGCCTCTGGAAACCAGGAAGGAAACTCCGCCTTTCTCACACTACTTCTGTGGAACTCTCAGACCTAAGATGCTGTAAACAGAAGCAAGCGAGAAAGGGCAAGGCCCAGAACGTGAAAAGACAGGATTATTAGCACAGCCAGGCTGAGCGCCAGGAAACTTGACTCAAGGGAGTGGGGTTTGAGTCAGGCCTGGTTCTGTTCACCAGGCTAGGTTTTGATGCCAAGGACTTTTCCTTTACTCACCAGCTCATGAAAAGTTGAGAGCTGCTAGAATATTCCCGGAGTTAGACGAACTAGTGGCCAAGGTTGCGGCTATGAAGTGGAACTTAGGGTAAGGACTTCAAACAGGATTCAGCTTTTTAATCATAAAGAGAAACGTAAAGAGTAAACCTCATTATTTACAACGATTTAGGTCTCACTTTTTGTTTTCTAATGTTAGGTACATTGATCTGGGTAGATAACCAACCCCCTTACTCTGTCTACTTTTTATTTTTTGCCATACTAGTTATCACATTCGACACACTGCAGTTTACTTATTTAATTTCACTTACTGCTAGCTTTCTGCTACACTATACTAAAATGTAAATTCTTTGAAGGCAGAAGTATCTGCCTATTTAATTCATTGATGTTCTGAGACACCTAGAATTAAGCTGGTCCCAAAGCAGATGTTCAATAAACAGAGTGACGAAATGAATGAGGACATCAGTTTTAATAAATGATGCAAACTGATATTTATAAGCATGCATTCCAGAATGCAGTTATATAAGTGCATTGTTTCCTAAAATAACCACCCTAAGGATTTCTAACCTTATTCTAGTTCTACTGTTACTCAAAAATTGAGAGTTTCTTAAGCTTTGGTTATGAACCATATAAATATTAGTCTGTTGCCATATATTTTATTTTTCAATATAATTATTTTTCACTATGACCATCTATTTTCTTTATCAAACTTTGTTCCAATGACTATTCAGTTCTTTTCCCAAGTCAAACAATTTCATAGAGAATTAGCAAAAATCTCTCCTGCACAATCACCAGAATTGAACAAATAGCACCCCAGGAACATCCTATAATGTTATTAATATCAGTACAGACTGCATATAACATTTTGGACTGGACATGTAACTCTTGCTTCTCTGAGAAATTTAGATAATTGCCTTTGACAGCATGTTTGTTCTTTTATACCTACGTTTTTCACCATCTCTTGCTCATTTAATTAAACTGTGAAAATTAAATACTCTGAGCTGGGTAGGATATCAGGTACCACAAGAAGCCACCATGAAAAAGTAGCAAACTGACACTTTATAAGGTTTTTCAAACCACCTTTTGCAAACAACATTTTTTCCCCAATACAAAAGTATTCTGTGCTTCATGGAGAAAACTTAGAGGACGCAGAACAGAACAGAAAAGTATACAGGGAATGAGCACAAGGTCGGCCTAACGGCCGCAGCATTATCTCAGTCCCCACTCTTTGCTCTCTGCACACCAGGCATGCCAGCCTTCCTCAGATCACTCTGCTCACTCTGGTTCCTGCCACGTGGACACTTGGCTAACGCCTCTTCCTCTGCCAGGCTTGGTGTTCTCCATGGGCCCTCGCTTTATCTGGCAGCACCATCTCAACCCAGCAGACCCCAGCTGTGACACTTTCTCCGGGGAGGCTTTTGTCACTTCCAGGTCCCTTGCACTTTGGCTCTGTACCACTGATTGCCTCAGATGGTCATAACTGAGATGTCTGATGCGTGCTTGTCTCCAGTCACCTAAACAACACGAGGGCAGGGGGCTGCAGCTCTTTCACTCACCATGGTGCTTCCTGCTGAGCCCAGAACCAACAGGTGCTCAGTAAATGTGCTCATCCATCGTGCATGCAGTTCTTGGGTGATGAACACCTGAGAGAAACCAGATGAGGTGCTGGGAAAACTGGAGATGACTGTTTGTGGATACTGACCAAGTTCTTGCACTCAAATGAAAACCATCACATCTAACTATCTAGATTCTCTCTGGAAGACCAGCGCAGACTCAAGCATATGTACTAAGTTTTTGTTTTTGTTTTTTAACAGGAGGCAATATAAGAAATGTTCATTAGGATAGTATTTTTGTAACTTTTGCAAAAACAATAGTCAAAAATTCATTGTCTGCAACTAAGGCCCATGTAGCACATTTCTTCTATAGAAAATAAGAAGCTTTGTTCTTTGTGTGCTCCTTACTAGAATGAGAACTGTTTAAACACAAAAGGTTTCCGATTTTTGGGCCACCAAGAAAGTCATCCTGAGGTTGAGCTCCTGATTAGTATTCTCTGGTTTTACTTTCACCTGTTTCTCTTATCCCTCTAATTGCTTATTCTACTCTTGTGCTTAATTACCTTGAGTCTGCATGTTATAATACTATAAAACTCTTCAAACCTATTCTGTAAATAAGAGATTATAAATAATAATTAAGTACTAGAAAATTATTTTTCCAAAGTCAAGCATTTTCATTATTTCAAGCTTATGCTTTATGAAACTACATTTGTCATAATATCTTGAGTCATTAAGTTCAGTTCAGTTCATTCGCTCAGTCGTGTCCGACTCTTTGAGACCCCATGAATCGCAGCATGCCAGGCCTCCCTGTTCATCATCAACTCCCGGAGTTCACTCAGACTCACGCCCATCGAGTCAGTGATGCCATCCAGCCATCTCATCCTCGGTCGTCCCCTTCTCCTCCTGCCCCCAGTCCCTCCCAGCATCAGAGTCTTTTCCAATGAGTCATCTCTTCGCACGAGGTCACCAAAGTACTGGAGCTTCAGCTCTAGCATCATTCCTTCCAAAGAAATCCCAGGGCCGATCTCCTTTAGGATGGATTGGTTGGATCTCCTTGCAGTCCAAGGGACTCTCAAGAGTCTTCTCTAACACCACAGTTCAAAAGCATCCATTCTTCAGTGCTCAGCCTTCTTTACAGTCCAACTCTCACATCCATACATGACTACTGGAAAAACCATAGCTTTGACTAGACAGACCTTAGTCGGCAAAGTAATATCTCTGCTTTTGAATATGCTACCTAGGTTGGTCATAACTTTTCTTCCAAGGAGTAAGCGTCCTTTAATTTCATGGCTGCAGCCACCATCTGCAGTGGTGCCCAGAAAAATAAAGTCTGACACTGTTTCCCCATCTAAATATTCCACTAAAAGTATTCGAATATTTAAGTTAGCCTCAATTCTAATGTCTGTTTAGTCTCATATGTTACAGGTGAGATTGCTTATAAAAGCGTATCATACGGTATATAACAGCATTGTTGTGTAACGAGCCTTTCCAACCGAGTTGTTTAAAACAATCACATTACTAGCTCAAAATTCAGTGGGCTGGTAATTGGGTTTTGGTTCAACTAGGCAGTTATTTTGCTAGACTCACTCAAGCAGCTACAATCAGACAGCTCTAGACTGGATAGTCCAAGGTGGTCTCACATATATATCGGAGCTTACTAATGGCTGGGCCACAGGACTGCCTGCTGGCTTGCCAGGACTTCTTCAAATAGCCATGGGTTCCAAAGGAAGCAAGAGCTCAATTGCTTTACAAGCCTCTGCTTGTAACACTTTGCTAATATCATTATGGTCAAAGCAAATCACACGGTCAAGTTTAATATCAGAGGGCACACTGATACAAGGAGCTATGATTAACTGGAGGCTATCATAGTAACAACTTACTACAGAATATAATAAATTAATTAAAATTATCTTTCTTCTCCGTTTTCAAAATACCAGTGCAGCTACTATTCTTGGCTAAATAGTATGCAAACTCTGGAAAGCAATTGTGGTTTATCATAACTCTATGCTACACTGCTTTTCTAGAGTCTGATTCACTTTTGTCTTATGGCAAAGAAATATCCTTTTTTTTCAAGTTAGAAAAAAAAGTCAGACTCGGACACTGAGGCATGTGAAAATCAACACTTCATTAGATCATCATAGTTCCAGTACCAGTACATAGAAACAAAATTGAAGAAGACATATATGTTTTCAGAACAAATATGGAAGCAGTTTTCATAACTTTGGAAAAATAGAATAATTAATAATATATATTCTCAACTTATCAATCAGGGAGCAGAAGTATCAAGAGATCACAAAAAAGAAAGAAAAATATATATATATTATGGTGGTAAACTAAGGATATTAATGACAACTATGACTGAATTTTAAAAGTCCTGTGAAATAAACAAGTTTCCAAGACAAATGAAACCTTATTTATATCGTATTGAAATCTACTTTTCCTCTTCTACATCACACAAACCTCCAACCCTCCAAGTACACCAAAACATTTGATTCTCTGACACATACAGGTCCTAATTATGAATACGATTCTATGCCTTGACATCCATTCCCTCTCTTTTTGATCTCACCTTTTCCTTTCTGAAGAGCCAGAGAAATGTCACGTCCTGTGTGACTGTCCCCAGGCTGAGACACTGGGCAGAAGCTGCCCACTCACGTCTATGTTCCCACAGGGCTGGAGGTCCTTTGTCCTCCTGGACAGTTCGTGTTACCCCGTGAGCCGTTTGCTGGGGGTTGACTCTGCCCACTCAGCACGAGCCTCGGTCAGAGAACTCAGACTCATGACAAGACATCAAGTCACGTCGCAACTCAACTGAAGACAGGAGGATGGACTGAGATGAGGCGGGGAAGCCAAGAGAAGCAAGACAATGAGCCCTCTCCCTTGGGGTCGGCCTGCCCTCCTGCCTCGAGGGTGCGCTATCCACTGTCAAGAAAAAAAGAAAAGAAAATGAGAAGCTGATGAGAGAAGAAGAAAGTTAGGGAGGAAGAAAATCAAGGAGGGGAAAGCAGAGAGGGAAGCTGGGGAAGAAGGCAGGGGGGAGAAGAGGGGGACACGAAGAAAAGCAGCAGCATTAGCTCACGAAGAGCTTGCAAGGTACCGAGCTCAGGGTTTACATAGATTATCTTTTAAATGTTTACAATAGTCTTTAAGGCAAATACTATTGGTATACCTATTTTATGGATGAAGAAACAGATGCATACGGATATTGAACACCTCATCCAGAATCTCACAGTTAAAGCAGAGCAAAAGAATTAATAAAACTCTGCTGCTGCTGCTTAAGTCGCTTCAGTCGTGTCCGACTCTGTGCAACCCCATAGATGGCAGCCCACCAGGCTCCCCCATCCCTGGAATTCTCCAGGCAAGAACACTGGTGTGGGTTGCCATTTCCTTCTCCAATGCATGAAAGTGGAAAGTGAAAGTGAAAGTGAACGTGCTCAGTCATGTCCGACTCTTCGTGACCCCATGGACTGCAGCCCACCAGGCTCCTCCATCCATGGGATTTTCCAGGCAAGAGTACTGGAGTTGGGTGCCATTGCCTTCTCCGAATAAAGCTCTAGACAACCTCAAGTCAGAGCAACAGCTGCTAAGCCTTCCTGATTCGTGCTGAGGCACCCTTAAATCAACAGGGTAACTTGTGCCTGGAACTGTCTGCTGATCGATTTCATCAAGACCAAATGGGGAAAAATTATATTTTGCAAAGACTATTTGTGAAGCATGTTCCTCCTACTCTCCAAATCATCTAGATTTTAAAATGCAATCAACAAAGCAATTACTAAGCTAAGGATTTGACTTACTCATTCTTAGAGGGTAGCAGAAATTCTTCCTTGAATTTCTTCAGTACCACGCCCCAGCGTACCTTCCGAGATGTTAGAAGAAAATAGCTCTATGAAATCTAATACTGTAGTTCTTGCTGGCTAGTTGTTGAAGACCTTGCTCCTGGCAAGAAAAGGCAAGGAGCACTGCACAGGGGACGGATAACTAGCGATGAAGAGGACAGACTCTGCAATTGCTCAAGCCTCACCTCAACTATTACTATGTGACATATAAAGTATATTAGATTGTTTAAGCCTAGCTTTGTCATCAACAACACGATAGTCCTGAATGAGAGGAGGAATCAAGATGGTGAAATAAGAGGACATAAGGCTCACCTGCTCCCACAAACACATCAAAAATGTATCTACATGCCAGGCACCCTAGCTCAAGAAAAGCAAATGCCCTGACTCCACCCACCCACATCACAGTGAAGCACTGGATATGGAGCAGTCACAACTGGGGAAAGGACTCAACCTGGGAAGACCGAAGCAGGTTATTCCTCTAGGGGAGCCTGGGTGGGGTAGCAGTAGCAGCAGTGGCCATTGCTGATGCCTGTTTAAACAGTGACCCCCAAAGCAGCCCAGATCTCTGACCACAGCCACTCTACCACAGGTCACCTCTCAACGCATACCAAGAGTCCACATGGATCCTGTGGAGCAGTTTCAACACGGGCAAGGATGGAAGAACTTGAGGTTGAGATTGGCTGTGAGGGACAAAAGGAACTTGCCACCGAGGTGACATCAGAGTGGACCAGCAGGAACTTGCAGAGGCAACACATCAGACCTCTGTCTGTGCCTGGGTCCCACCTGCTTCAGCACGCCCCTGCTCTGCTGCAAGTGTCCCCGTGCAGGGAAAGGGAGAAAAGTAGACTGGAAACAAGGCCAGCTTGGCCTGATCCTCAAGTTTCTGCTCCAGCAACTTGAGATCAGACTCCCCCGCCAAAAAGGTGGTGACAGTCACAGGGCAGAGAAGAGGCTTTGTCTCACACCAGCTCCAGCCCCTCCACCTCTGGCCTCACCCTCCGCTAAGATGACAGCTGCCAGCATATCCTGAAGAAAGATGCGATGTGCGCCGACATGAAGTCCAGCTCTCCTACCAAAGGCACTGGGAGCATGCAGTCTGTAGAGGGATGATCAAACCTAACATGCCTTCAAGAGCCAATGGGAGAGTGTTTTACCTAAATTCATAAAGGCAGCAAAATTTAAACAAAATGAAAAGAGAGAGGAACTCTCAACTGAAAGAATGAGAGAAAGCCCCAGAAAAATAAAACTGATGGAATAAATAATTCAAAACATTGGTAATAAAAACAGTAACTGAATTAGGAAAGAGAACTGATGTAGACAGTAAACACTTTAAAAAGAAACTGGAAAATTAAGAAAAGAATCTGAAATAAGAATTCAATACCTTAAATGAAAAATATACTAGAGCCATAAATAGCAGACTAAGAGATAGAGAAGAAAATGAAGCGATCTGGAACAAATAATGAAAATCACCCAATCAGAACAGCAATATGGAAATCAAAGTTAAAAATCTGAAAGCAATTTAAGATATCTCTGGGATAATATTAACTGTACCAACACTCATGTTATAGGGATCACAGAAAGAGAAGATAGAGCAAGTTCAGTTTAGTTCAGTCACTCAGTCGTGTCCGACTNCTTCCATGTGATTAGATTTTAGAAAAGACACTTTTATGTACTAAATGAAACTAGAATTTTGAAGAAGAAATCTACTTCTACTGAGAATGAGAGCCTGAGTAATGCTTTTATGCTGAATGAGACCTAACTCAATCAATAAAACATTCTCAAAGTGCCATCCACAGTGGGAAATCTTTGGAATTTGGGAAGGCAACACTTTATGGTACTTGAATTTAACGTAAATAGGGTGCCGCTTTTTCTCCTTGGGTAAACATAAACCACAACTGGTGCCAAAGGAGAAAGGGTCATCTCTCCTGTGAGTCATTTTGAGTACCAGTAATGAACAGATGTGCTTCACAGAAGTAATGAGAGGGATTTGTCATACTTTGATAGGACTCTCTCCAGATTATGTGGGTTATTAAGAATTTCAACAGCATAACTCTAAGGTGGGGCTTCCCTGGTCACTCAGACAGTAAAGAATCCACCTGCAATGCAGGAGATCCAGGTTCCATCCCTGAGTCGGGAAGAGCCTCTGGAGAAGGGAATGGCAATCTACTCCAGTATTTTTGCCTAGAGAATTCCATGGACAGAGGAGCCCAGCAGGCTACAGTCCAGGGGGGTCTCAAAGAGAGTGACTAACACTTTCACTTTCAAGTCTAAGGTACATAGGTCACTGAGGAGAAGGTATTAAATGGTGGTTCATAGCCTTTATTGTTGCTACCATGTTACATGGTTCTTCATTTAACATGATCTTTGAATAAAAAGGACCTAAGTAAACAAAGGGAGAAGGCAATGGCACCCCACTCCAGTACTCTTGCCTGGAAAATCCCATGGACGGAGGCGGCTAGTGGGCTGCAGTCCATGGGGTCGCTAAGAGTCGGACATGACTGAGCAACTTCACTTTCACTTCTCACTTTCATGTGTTGGAGAAGGCAGTGGCAACCCACTCCAGTGTTCTTGCCTGGAGAATCCCAGGGACGGGGGAGCCTGGTGGGCTGGTGTCTATGGGGTCGCACAGAGTCGGACACGACTGAAGCGACTTAGCAGCAGTAGCAGCAGCAGCACGTAAACAAAGAGTAGCTCAATGTTATTCAATAACTGTGAAAGACTTCCTCTGTCAGTAGTTAATTAAAAGATATAACATTAGACAGCATGTTTCTTGAGGGTAAGGAGCATGTTATTCACCTGTAACTCAGCAACAAACATAAGCACAGTATTTGGCATACCTAAAAAATGTCTTCTGAACTGAGAATGAAAGCACCATATAAACAATGAATGTAATAAAATGTAAAAATTACTATTTTTTACCATAAAAGTAACCTTAATAATTTAAACCTAGCTATTAAGGTACTACCTTCAAGAAAGGCTTCATAAGTTAAAGACACATTAAATACAAGTTTCTTAAAGCAGAAAAAGGTGTGAAAGAACTGAAGAGGAAAAAAAAAAAACCCTCTAAATTTATGGTGGCCGTGGTGTAACAAATTCCCAAAGATCTCATATAGATCATGTCAAAAGTGGTACATCTTTTAGTCTAAGCAAAGCTCTAAAAGAGAGACGTGTTTAATCTGGGCCAATAAAATACTCTACTGTTATGAGAAGGGTAAGTATATACATAATTATTTTTTTAAATTAAAAAGAAACTATACATCCTGAAAACTAGAAACCACTGATAAAGGAAACTGAAAATGATTCAAAGAAATGGGAAGATATTCCATGCTCTTAGATCAAAAGAATTAATATTGTTAAAATGGCCATAATACCTAAAGCAATCCACAGATTTAATGAACCTCTATCAAAATACCTACGACATTTTTCACAGAACTAGAACAAAGATTTCTAAAATTTATACGAAACCATAAAAGGCCCAGAATTACCAAGCAATCCTGAGGAAGAACAACAAAGCTGGAGGAATAATCCATCCACACTTCAGACCATACTACAAAGCTATAATAATCAAAACAGTGTGGTACTGGCACAAAACAGACATATAGATCAATGCAATAGAACAGAGAGCCCAGAAATAAGCCTGTACATCTGCAGTCAATTAATCTATGATAAAAGAGGCAAGAATATACAATGAAAAAGACAATCTCTTCAATAAATGGTGTTGGGAAATCTGGAACACCTATGTGTAAATCAATGAAATTAGAACACTCCCTTACACCATATAGAAAAATGAATAAACTCAGAATGGGTTAAAGACGTAAATATAAGCCACGACACCCTAAAATTCCTAGAAGAGAATATAGGCAAAATATTATCTGACATAAATTATAGCAATATTTTCTTATATCAGTCTCACAATGCAAAAGAAATAAAAGCAAAACCAAACAAACGGAACCTAATCAAACTTGAAAGCTTTTGCATAGCAAAGGAAACATCAACAAAATGAAAAGACAACTTATGAAATGGGAGAAAATATTTGCAAATGATGTGACTGACAAGAGATTAATATCCAAAATATATAAACAGCTTGTATTACTCATTATTGAAAAAACAAACAATTCAATCAAAAAAATGGGCAGAAGCCCTACATAGAAATTTTCCCAAAGAAGATATAAGACGGTGAAGAGACACGTGAAAAGATGTTTGACACTGCTAATTACGAAAGAAATGGATATCAAAGCCACAGTGAAGTATCATCTCACATTGGGTAGAATAACTATCATCAAAGTCTATGAATAATAAATGCTGGAGAGGGTGTGGAGAAAAGGGAAGAAATCCTTGTACTCTATTGGTGGGAATGTAAATTTGTGCAGCCACTATGGAAGACAGTAAGGAAGTTTCTTAAAAAACTAAAATTAGAGCTACTGTATGATCCTGTAATCCCACTCCTGGGTATATATGTGAAAAAAATGAAAACTATTATTCAAAAAGATGCATGCACCCTGATGTTCACAGCAGTACTATTTACAAAAGCCAAGACACGGAAACAACTCATATGCCCATCAACAGACAATTAGCTTAAGAAGAAATGGTGTGTATATATACACATAGTGGAATAGTATGCAGCCATAAAAGAAAGAAATACTACGATTTGTAGTAAAACAGAAGGATGTAGTGAATATTATACTTCACGAAATAAGTCAGACAGAAAAAGACAAATACTATATGGTATCACATATATGTGGAATCTAATAATAATACAAATGAATCTATATATAAAACAGAAACAGAACCACAGATATAGAAAACAAACTTATGGTTACCAAAGGGGAGGAAGGAAGGATACAAATTACTATACATAAAGTAGATGAACAACAAGAATTTACAGTATAGCACAGGGGATTATATCAAATATCTTGTAATCCCATGGACAGGGGAGCTTGGCGGGCTACAGTCCCTGGGGCTGCAAAAGAGTTGGATACAACGTAGTGACTAAACAAAAACAACAATAACTCAATGGGTATAACCTGAAAAGAAAAATCACTCTGCTGTACAACTGAAACTAACACTAATTCACTAATATTGTGAATCAACTATACTTCAATTTTTAAAAAATAGCTGATGTATTAAAAAAAAACACCAACAACATAGGCACCTGATCCATCATCTCTCCCACCACCTTACTCAGAGCAAGCTTTGAGTTCCACTATTAAAAAGACATGTATATGGATAAATATATGCAGTCATTAAAAATAATTAGGTACGTATGCTATATATTAATCAGGCATATAGAAGGATCTCGAAAATATACTACTAAATGAAAAAAGCAAGGTGAGAACATAGTGTGATCACTTTAGTTAAAAAATAATTTTATCTGTATATTCTAGCAAAAATGCACAACTTTTTTTTCCCCTAGGAGGAAACCAATTGTCAGAAGAAATGGAGTAGAGGTGGGAAAGTGAATGTTTATTTTGCATTTTCTATCTCTCTGTACATGAGTGAAAGTTGCTCAGTCGTGTCCGACTCTCTGCAACCCTGTAGACTATACAGTCCATGGAATTCTCCAGGCCAGAACACTGGAGTGGGTAGCCTTTCCCTGGTCCAGGGATCTTCCCAATCCAGGGATCGAACTCAGGTCTCCCGCATTGCGGGCGGATTCTTTACCAGCTGAGCTATCAGGGATGAATTTTCTAACCATGCATATATACTACTTTAAGAAAATATCTACCTGACTGATGAAACTGTGGACCTGCTTATTTATTATTTATTACATTATAAAGACTAATATAAGTTCCTAGTGGCCCCATAAGTGTTTTGTTCATCTTGTTGCCCAAGATGTTGTCTGGTATAGTAACCTTTTTTGTTGAGTTGCTCAATAAACTCCTGGTGCACTGAAAAAAAAAAAAAGACTAATAAATGTTATTAAAAAATATTTTCAAAGCAAGTTTAAGCAAGACAAGTAGCTGAGTCCATTTTCTGAAGCAATGCTGAGCAAGACTCAGGAATTTACACCCTTTGAACAGTACGAGGATGGCTCATGTGCATGTGCAATCAGAGGCCAGGATAATGCAATTTACATCCACAGAATTTTCCTGAATTAACAAATCAGCAATAGTNCTGAGTCCATTTTCTGAAGCAATGCTGAGCAAGACTCAGGAATTTACACCCTTTGAACAGTACGAGGATGGCTCATGTGCATGTGCAATCAGAGGCCAGGATAATGCAATTTACATCCACAGAATTTTCCTGAATTAACAAATCAGCAATAGTTTCCCATAAGACAGAAACTCAGAAAGTATCTAAGAATCAATATGATCTATTCCTTAACCCTGTCCGCTGGGTATCAATGCAGAGCCTCTCTCCTCCGGATCTACCTGCCTTTGCCTTGTTTCGTGGTAATGCAGCTGGACCTGTCAAAGTTTTTCTTTGCCAGCAGGCACAATATATTAAGCTTTGTCAGTTGGGACACTACAGTATGAATTGGTCTCTTTTCCTGGTTCTGGTGTGTTCTTTCCTTCTTATTCCTGCTAGTTGTGTGTGGGACACCCAGACGCGCTTGCCACTTCTCAAGTTTCAGTGGTGCCCCAGAGGCGGCGGCTTCCTAGCAAGCCTTGTGAGGACTCCAGTAGGCAGGATCCTGCTTGCCAGTCCAAGCCTGCGCCCCCTCAGTGAACTTCACTTCAGTGTCATCCAGCAGTCACAGCAATGCCTCTCCAACAAGGTCTGAATCCCAGTCTTGTTGGAGAGTGGCCCTCTCCAAATTTGCTCCTTTTGTGGGTATTCTGCCTGAACCTTAGACAAGCTGCTTCCTTTATCTGCTATTTCTGTATTCTTTAAAATCCTCTGTACTTCTTAGTAGTTAATCCCCTATTACCACTTAACAACTCCTTACATTAAAATTTTCCTGCTCATATTACTGTTATGGTTTCTGGCTCCTGACTGGACCTTGAGTAAATCACGTCCAAATTAAACCAAAACAAACCAAGTAAAATCAAGCCAAGCCAACAATAAAGAATTAAATCTATAAACTCATCATAAAATATAAGTCTGTATTATTAAGTTTGATAACAAAGAGAAAAGCATGGCACGCATCCCTGCTTGTTAACTAGCTGCATTAAACACATGCATGAAACAAACAAACAAAAAACACAGTGTAATGCTTTTGCACTGTGTAAACTAAGCTAAGCTAGAACTATATTTCCCAGAACCCTCTTTGCCCCATGAGTCCAGGTTAGGGTTAACAACACAAAAATGTGTCTAAGATTTGAAAGGCAAAAATGAAGCAGTGGCCACTACACTCTGAAGGTCAGTGCTGTATCTCATATACTTTTATAACTAATCTGCTGGATCATCTTAATGTGTGGGAAGAACCAGGCTCCCATTTCTTCCAGTTCCCATTGGATCTCTTCCATTAGCTACTCCTACTGAAGGAAAGTTATGACCAACCTAGATAGCATATTCAAAAGCAGAGACATTACTTTGCCAACTAAGGTCCATCTAGTCAAGGCTATGGTTTTTCCTGTGGTCATGTATGGATGTGAGAGTTGGACTATGAAGAAGGCTGAGCGCCGAAGAATCGATGCTTTTGAACTGTGGTGTCGGAGAAGACTCTTGAGAGTCCCTTGGACTGCAAGGAGATCCAACCAGTCCATTGTGAAGGAGATCAGCTCTGGGATTTCTTTGGAAGGAATGATGCTAAAGCTGAAACTCCAGTACTTTGGCCACCTCATGCAAAGAGCTGACTCATTGGAAAAGACTCTGATGCTGGGAGGGATTGGGGGCAGGAGGAGAAGGGGACGACAGAGGATGAGATGGCTAGATGGCATCACTGACTCGATGGACATGAATCTGAGTGAACTCCAGGAGTGGTGATGGACAGGAAGGCCTGGCGTGCTGCGATTTATGGGGTCACAAAGAGTTGGACACGACTGAGAGACTGAACTGAACTGAACTGAACTCAGAGCTAGGCACATGTGTAGCCCAATGGCCAACAACATGGCTTCTTTTTCAGGTCACCTCCTTCCCTGAGGTTGGAGGACATGAGAGACATACACAGATTTTACTTTGCCCTTGTTCTTCCCTCTGTTATGCCCGGCATTTCTTCCTGAGTGCTGCCCTGATGACCTACAGTGACATCAGGCCAACAGGTAGACGCTAATTTGAAGCTTTCCATAAACTTCTTCTCCAGCTTCTATAACAATATAAAAGCTGGTCCCTACAATAGATTCCTTACTTCCTATCACTCATGGTGTTTTTGCTTGATGACCAAACCCTCGCTAATACACACTGTAAAACAGGTTAATAATCCAGCTTAAAAAAAGTCTTCAGTAGTTTAGATTTCTTGAGCAATTGAGTTTCTACTGTCGGTTCTTATTTTCCCTACATTTCTTCTTACTTTTTAAATGTAGATATTATACAGAAATAAATATCTTAGATGTTAAAGTGGGAAAAATTTTAAATGCTATTTTCTTTAACAAACGCCCATGTGAGGGCCTATATGAAGGTTAGTTAGAAGAAAGTTTTCTGGTTACTCTGGGATATGGAGACAAATTTCCTTGGTGGTTTAAGACACAGGAGAGCCTGACCTATTTTTGTAACATTGTTCTTCATGTTAGGAGAGGAATAAGATGAAGAACCACTAAGCAGAGTTCGGAGAAGAATGGCATGTATGCAGTTAAGAAAAATTAGAGTGGGCCTGGAGACCAGTTAAGGGAAAACCAAAAGATAATGCCCAAGCGCCAGCTGGTTGTCAGCTAGTTTCTAAAGCCAAATTCATTTGATTAAAATTTTTGAGATTTGTCCTTGTTTCCTGAGGATGTTCAATATGACCTGCCAGATCTCAGAAGTGTGAGTCTTATAAATTTCATTTTCTGTTTTTGAAGAGGATGGGAAGGTAAAGAGGAAGAAAAAGGAATATGCAGTGATTTAGCAGCAGAGAAAGGGCTCTTGATTGTGGAGAATGTTTGAGTGAAGACTTTTAACTCAGAGACTGTGGACAAACCGTTTGAAGTAAAGGTTTTTAAAAATTGGTCTTATCAAGAAACATTTATTGAGCACATACTAAGTGCAGGAAGAGGACTAGACCTCATCAGTCAGAAATGGTGGATGAAACAAAAACAATAGGCAGAACAAAAAGAGCAAGAGAATCTGCCAGCATCTAAGGGCATGGATCATTTTTATGAATCAGCTAAAGCACTTTATCTGATGCCTAGTTAGTTCTCCACTAAAACAGATCTGGGAATATCTGATAATTTCTCTTGACTCAGAGTCCATGAAACAGGGAGTAGCTTAAGCTAGAAGTCCTTCCATAACACCTGTCTGAAGTCCTGGGCTTCCTGAGGCTAACTGCACATAGCTTGCTGCCACAGGTTTCTTGTTTCCTACTGTATGTTTCAGACGGACGTAATCAATGTGCTCTTTAGAGTGTGGCTACGTAACTCCTTACAAGTCTTCACAGGAAAAGAGAATAAGAATTTGCTGGATTGTTTGCCATAAGAATCAATCTCTTTGAAAGGCATGGACAGGAGAACTACAATATGTGATAGAATTACGAAAAGCACTGAACACTCCAGAACATTTTAAGAAGGTTCACGGAATTTGCCAGTGAAGTTTATCTCTAATTTGTGCCTTACATTTATCTAGTGTGTTCATTCATTCATTTACTCATTCAGCAGAAACTTATTAACACTGGGATATAGCAATGAATAAGACATATAATATATATAATAATATCCCACCAAATTTGTTTTCTTTGGTGGCAGAGAGCAGTCAAATATAAACTAAACAACATGTAATTTCAGGTTATTAAGTTGCTCTAAAGAACAATGAAGTAGGGATAGAGTGGTGGGGTTATATATTAGGAGATAATTTAACATGTATTTCATATTTTATACATAGTATGCAACAAATGTTATAATGAATATAACCACAGATGTGTCTTAGATATAGTCAGGAGATGGGACTGATGTAGTTCCATGATAAATCAAGCTGAATACATTTATATACATCAAAATGACTTACATATAGATCACTAAAACTTACTCTATAGAAAGCACTAGTCAGAGGGAGTAATGCTGCAGCAATGTTGTATTCTTCTAAACTGGAACAATCCTTAAAGAAAACAAAGAGAAATGAGCTTAGGACATTTATCAGAAATCACAAATATATGGAAACAAAAATCTATGATACATTATTTACTGTACTAAGGGGTCTTTACTTTTATTCTAAATTGTAAGACTTACCTAGATAATCGTGAAAAAAGAGCTGGAAAAAAATACTGTCCTAAAGCACATTCTTTTGATGTAAAAATACATTTGAGGAAGATATCTTCATACACTACTGGTGAGTAGCTACTTTTACTTTCCCGTTTATGTTCACAGCTGTGCAATTTGTCCAAAAAATTTTGGAGGGGGTTTAAATATATTTAATTATTGCATTTCACTGAACCAAAGATACACCTTTTCCCTCCACATTTTAACTTCTCTAAGACTGGGATGTATGTTATAATTGAAATAGTGTATTTTTTCTTAGTGTTACCTATGAAGAGTTTGTATGCAAAATTTTGTTATGGATCAGGCAAGAAATATTAATGATGCCAAAACCCTTTGGGTGAAATGTTGGGGAATGGGAAAGTCAGGGAATCTCAGTGGGAATGTAAAATGGTGCAGCTGCTAGGAAAATGGAGAGACAGGAATGAGGAGAAGCAGCTAAAGACAGAAACCCGGGGAAGATATATGCTTATATAGAAGGAATAAAGGAAAATCAAGATGGGAAAGAAATCAGAAGAAAGCAATACTATAGATGTCAGGCTTCCCAGGTGGTACTAGTGGTAAAGAATCTACCTGCCAATGCAGGAGACGCAAGAGACACAGGTTCGATCCCTGGGTCAGGAAGATCCCCTGGAGTTGGAAATGGCACCCCACTCCAGTATTCTTGCCTGGAAAATTCCATGGGCAAAGGAGTCAGGCGGGCTAGAGTGATGGGGCCACAAAGGGTCAGACGCGACTGAGCACAATACTATAGATGTCAGGAGAAGAAACGACCAATGGTGTTGAAAGCTTCATGAAATTCAGTAAAATGAAGATTGAGAAAAAGCCAAGAAACTTGTGAATCAAAGAGGTTACGGGTGACATGATGAGGGTATAAGTGAGTACAGTAAAACAAAGGCCACCAGTGTAAATGCTCATAGCTGTAAAGGCGAGAGAGCTGTGGAAGAGTTATGACATCCAAATGGGTGGCTGAATGAATCTTGGTAGTACTGAGCCAGATGAATACTTACATTCTATGTAATCCTTTGATTCTGTAAGAATTAGAAGGGACTCACACAAACCAAGGAGGAAAATCCAAGGGAGAGAGAGTTGAAAAAGAAAGGTCACTGGTAGAACAAGGTCTCTGAGATATGGCTGCTAATCAATGTGGCTCCCATTTCTAAGGGGGATACATCTCATTTCCATAAAAAGCAAACAAACAGAATTTATATTAACCATCAGGATCTATGAATACATCAGCAGAGATAACATATTAGGAGAGAGCAGCTTGGTTTTACAAGGAAGACTCAGGTTTATCTAACAAGTTTCTATGAGGGCAGTGGGCAGTGTCCTTACTGTTGTGCAAACACTAGTTGGTTTTTTTTTTTTTAAACTGGAGGGTAATTACTTTACAATATGGTGATGGTTTCTGCCATGCATCAACATGAGCCACAGGCAAGCAAACGTTCCCTTCCTCTTAAACCTCCCTCCCAGCTCCCTCCCTATCCCACCCCTCTAGGTTGTCACAGCTTTGGGTTTCCTGCATCATACAGCAAATTCCCACTGGCTCTCTATTTTACATATGATAATGTATATGTTTCAGTACTACTCTCTCAGGTCATCCCACTATCTTCCTCACCGACAGTGACTGAAAGTCTATTCTTTATGTCTGTCTCCTTTGCTGCCCTGCAAATAAGAAGGTAGTCATTACTCTGGAATCACATTTACGTTTTTGTTTTAAAATAAAGGCAGGCTGGGAAAACTGGATATCCAAATGAAAAATGAAACTAGACTTCTATCTTATACCATACACAAAAATCAACTCAAACTGGATTAAATACTTGAATACAAGACCTGAAGCAATAAAACTCCTAGGAGAAAACACAGGTGTTAAGTTCCTGGACATTATTCTTGGCAATCATGTTTTGGATGTGACACTTAAAGCAAAGGTAACAAAAGCAAATATAAACAAATGATTGGGAACACATGTACACCCGTGGCGGATTCATGCTGATGTATGGCAAAACCAACACAGTATTGCAAAGTAAAATAAAGTAAAATAAAAATAAAATAAAATAAACAAATGGGACTACATCGAACTAAAAAATATTTCTGCACATCAGAGAAAACCATCAACAAAATGAAAAGGCAACCTATGCAACAGGGGAAAATATTTGCAAATCATAAATCCAATAAAGGGTTCCTAGCCAAAATATTCAAGGACCTCGTACAACTCAAGAGCAAAAAAGACCAAATAACTGAGTTAAAAAACAGGCAAAGTAATTGAACATATTTTTCAAAAACATAGAAATGGCTAACAGGTACATGGAAAGGTACTCCATATTGTTAATAATCAGAGAAATGCAAATCAAAACCACAGTGAGCTGTAACTTGATTATTAGAATGGCTATTATGCAGAGTACATCATGAGAAATGCTGGGCTGGAGGAAGCACAAGCTGGAAACAAGATTGCCAGGAGAAATATCAAGAACCTCAGATATGCAGATGACACCATCCTTATGGCAGAAAGTGAAGAAGAACTAAAGAGCCGCTTGATGAAAGTGAAAGAGGAGACTGAAAAAGTTGGCTTAAAGCTCAACATTCAGAAAACGAAGATCATGGCGTCTGGTCCCATCACTTCATGGAAAATAGATTGGGAAACAATGGAAACAGTGGCTGACTTTATTTTTCTCGGCTCTAAAATCACCGCAGATGGTGACCGCAGCCATGAAATTAAAAGACGCTTACTCCTTGGAAGGAAAGTTATGACCAACCTAGACAGCATATTAAAAAGCAGAGACATTGTCAACAAAGGTCTGCTAGTCAAGGCTATGGTTTTTCCAGTGGTCATGTATGGATATGAGAGTTGGACTGTGAAGAAAGCTGAGCTCTGAAGAACTGATGTTTTTGAAATGTGGTACTGGAGAAGACTCTTGAGAGTCCCTTGCACTGCAAGGAGATCCAAACAGTCCATCCTAAAGGAGATCAGTCCTGGGTGTTCTTTGGTAGGACTGATTTTGAAGTTGAAACTCCAATATTTTGGCCACCTGATGCAAAGAACCGACTCATTTGAAAAGCCCCTGATGCTGGGAAACATTGAGGGCAGGAGGAGAAGTGGACGACAGAGGATAAGATGGTTGGATGGCATCACCAACTTGATGGACATGGGTTTGGGTGGACTTTGGGAGTTGGTGATGGACAGGGAGGCCTGGCATGCTGTGGTTCATGGGGTCACAAAGAGTCAGACACAACTGAGCGACTGAACTGAATTACCAAAAAGACAAGAAAAAATTGCTGAGGAGGATGTAGAGAAAAGGGAATCCTTGCATACTGCTGGCAGGAAACTAAACTAGTACAGTCGCTATGGAAAACAACTGGAGGTTCCTTATGTAACTAAAAATAGAACTATCGTATCTAAGAATCCCACTTCTAGGTATATATACAATGCAAAGAAAATCATTATCTTACAGAGAAATCTGTACTCCTATGTTCATTGTAGAATTTTTCACAACACCCAAGGTGTGGAAGCAACCTAAGTATCCACCAAAGAATGAATGTATAAAGAGAATGTAGTTTATATATGCAATATTATTCAGCCTTATAAACAGAAACCCAAGTAAGATGGTAGGTGTTGCAAGAGGGCATCAGAGGGCAGACACACTGAAACCATACTCACAGAAAACTAGTCACTCTAATCACACTAGGACCACAGCCTTGTCTAACTCAATGAAACCAAGCCATGCCCGTGGGGCAACCCAAGATGGGCGGGTCATGGTGGAGAGGTCTGACAGAATGTGGTCCACTGGAGAAGGGAATGGCAAACCACTTCAGTATTCTTGCCTTGAGAACCCCATGAACAGTATGAAAAGGCAAAATGATAGGATACTGAAAGAGGAACTCCCCAGGTCAGTAGGTGCCCAATATGCTACTGGAGATCAGTGGAGAAATAACTCCAGAAAGAATGAAGGGATGGAGCCAAAGCAAAAACAATACCCAGCTGTGGATGTGACTGGTGATAGAAGCAAGNCCACTGGAGAAGGGAATGGCAAGCCACTTCAGTATTCTTGCCTTGAGAACCCCATGAACAGTATAAAAAGATAGAGCAAAGAGGATCAATAATATATTTGAGGTAATCATGGCTGAAAACTTTCCAAATTTTAAGAAGGAAATAGATTTCCAGGTACAGGAAGCACAGAAGGTCCTAAACAGACCCACACCAAGAAATATCATAATTGAAAAGGCAAAAGTTAAAGAGAGAACTCTAAAAGCAGGAAATAAAAAGCAGAGTCATATACAAGGGAATCTCCATAAGGTTATCAGCTTATTTCTCTACAGAAATTTTGTTAGCCAGAAGGGAGAGCCACAATATATTCAAAGTAATGAAAGGGAAAAGCCTGCAATCTGAGATACTCTACCCAGCAAGATTATCATAGAATAGAAGAGATAAAGAACTTCCAAGACATGCAGAAACTAAAAGAGCTTATTTATACTAAACTTACACTAAAAGGGTCTTCTCCAAGTAAAAGAATAAGAATCAAAAGGAAAGGGGAAATCCCCCTAGGAAACATAAGTATAGGGTAAGGAATGAGCATCAACTCATTAAAAATTAAAAGACAACTATAAAAGAAATTATAACCACAATAAACAATTACAGAATAAACAAGAAGATATAACATATGACATAAAAAAAAACTGTTGGAGAGAGGAGTAAAAATGTACATTTTTAGAATGTGTTTGAACTTAAATGACAACCAGTTTAAAACAAGTATTAATAGATAAACAGCTCAGCATATAGGAAACCCAAAGATAAGCACAAATCCAAAAAAAAAGAAAAAACTAAAATAGCTACACAAATATAAAAAGAAAGGATCACAAGGCTATTACTAAAGAAAACAAACAAGGGAAGAAACAAAAAAGAAATGAACATAGAAAAACTATAAAAATGACCAGAAAACAAGTAATGGCAATAAGTACATACCAATCGATAATTATTTTAAATGTCAAAGGACTAAATGCTCTAATCAAAAAACACAGGGTATCTGTTCAGATAAAATGAGTAAGACCCTTCTATTTGAAAGTGAAAGTCACTCAGTCATGTTCAACTCTTTGAGACCCCATGGACTGTAGCCTGCCAGGACTGCTAAGGATTGTCCATGGAATTCTCCAGGGAAGAATACTGGATTGGCTAGCTGTTCCCTTCTCCAGGGGGTTTTCCCAACCCAGGGACTGAACCCAGGCCTCCCACCTTGCAGGCAGATTCTTTATGATCTGAGCCACATAGCCTATCCCTTCTCCAGGGGATCTTCCTGACCCAGGAATCGAACCGGGGTCTCCTGCATTGCAGCTGGATTCTTTACCAGCTGAGCTTGCCTGCAAAGGCTGACTTCAGAACTAAAGGCACAAACAGACTGTAAGTGAGGAGACAAAGGTATTTCATCCAAACAGAAACAAGAAAGTGAGCTAGCAATACTCATACAAAACAGACTTTAAAACAAAATTTATAACAAAATTCAAAGAAAGGCATATTTAATGACAAAGGGGACCAATACAAAAAGAAGGTATTACGCTCATTAACATATATGCACCCAATACAGGAGTATCTAAATATATAAAGCAAATACTAACAGCCCCCCCCCCAAAAAAAATGGAGAATAAACAGCATGCTAAAAAGAAAAAGAGAGTCCAGGAAGAAATTAAACAAGAAATCAGAAAATACTTTGAGACAAAAGAAGATGGAAACATAGAACTCCAAAATCTATGGAATACAGCAAAAGCAGTCCTAAGAGGGAAGGTTATAGTGATACAGGCCTTGCTGAGAAACTAAAAATCTCAAACAGCCTAACCTAAGAGAATTAGGAACAAATGGACAAACAAACTTCAAAGTCATCAGAAGGAAGGGTATAAATAAAGATGAGAGAGGATATAAAATAGAAATTAAAAAAAACCAAAGGAATAGGTCAATGAAACCAAGACTTTTTTTTTTTCTTGAAAAGATAACAAAATTGATAAATTTTTAGCCAGGTTCACTAAAGAGGGGGAAAGAGGGTACTCAAAACAAAATAAGAAATGAAAAATAACAACCAATACCACAGAGAACCAATAAATCTTAAGAGAATGCCATGAACAGTTATGCGCCAATAAAAGGGAACCCTCTTACACTGTTGGTGGGAATCTAATTTGGTACAGCCACAACAAAAACCAGTATGGAAACTCCTCAAAATCTAAACCCAGAACTACCATACAATCCAGCAATTCTACTCCTGGGTCTATATCTGGAAAAAGTTACAACGCTAATTTGAAAAGATACATGCAGCCCAATATTCACAGCAGCACTGATTTACAATGGCCAAGATATGGAAGCAACCTGAGTGTCCATCAACAGACAAATGGATGAAGAAATTGTGATATATAAAAATGGGATATTACTCAGTCATAAAAAACAGTAAAATTCGGCCATTTGCAACAATGTGGATGGACCCACAGAATATTATGCTTAGTCAAGTAGGTCAGAGAAAGACAAATACTATATGATATCACTTATATGTGTAATCTAAAAAGTATAAAAACAAATGTATATAGAAAAACAGAAATAGACTCACAGGAAAAAAATCAGTGGTTGCAGTGAGGAGAAGAGAAAAGGAGCAAAATAGGCATATGGGATTAGCAATATAAACTACTCCAAATAGATAAGCAATAAAGATGTACCATAAAGCACAAGGATTATAGCATTATCTTGAAATAATTTTTAACAGAGCATAATCTATAAAAAAAAAACCATTGAATCACTATGCTGTATACTTGAAACTGACATTACAAATCAAATAAATTAAGAAATAACATATTCCCTAACTCCTAGAGCTGCTGTGAAGATTATATGAGAAAATGCTTATAAAACACATCTAATACATAGAAAGTGCTTAATAAATGTCACCATCAAATAGTACCAGTGCAGTTCAGTCGCTCAGCTGTGTCCGACTCTTTGTGATCCATGGACCACATGCAGCATGCCAGGCTTCCCTGTCCATCACCAACTCCCAGAGCTTGCTCAAACTCTGAATCCATCAAACTGGTGATGCCATCCAACCATCTCACCAAACAGTATATCCCCATACAAAAGTTCCATGCAATTTCTTTAAGATGTTCATTCAAGGAAAGGCTTTGCCTTTCCTGAAGAGTTGACACAGTTTTGTTTTTATGGACACTGAACTTTGTTTTTGGCCATTACTAAGATCATGACCAAAATTTCACCTCAACTTTAGCAGCCTGTGGAATTCTGCTGTTTGCTGATCTTTTGTCTAACATTGCTTTCCACTCCATCTATATTTTTCTTCTTCCTGATTGTTTCCATTGACATATTCATTACTGTAGGCTGCTTCAAAATGGGTGGAATAAAGAAAAACAACAAATGAAGAAATAATTTTGTTTATGTCTGCTAACCCCCAGGAAAGACTATTCCTTTCAAGTCAGGAAAGCATAGGTTCCCTCTAAATTGAATTTGATGATTGGCAAGCAACATGTTTTTTAAAAGATGTTCACTGAATTAATATTAATGAATTAATGAATATTGAATATGATACTTAATGAAAGCCCTACAAAAACATTAAAATTCTAGTTCTAGATAGCAGTCATGCTAGTTCAAGTATTATTTCATTTATTTTTTAATCAGAAGTGTTCTTTCCCATTTTGGCCATCTTTCATAATAATTTCAATTAATATCTCTATCTCATTCTCCCAGGAAAAGAGCTACGTTTGTCTGCTAGTGAACAGGCCATGATTACGTACCAAAATGCATTCATAGACTTTCCAGTTATAGCCCTATTAGAAGGACAATGCTTTGGGAACTGGTTAGGAATGCAGAGGGCATTAAAACCAGTTGTGTCATTTTTCAGAAGAGAAAATAAGGCCCAGAAGGATTACATGCTATGAAGATAGTAACAGCCGAGCTGATCAAGAACACAGGTTTCTCAGGCCTCATCCAAGTTCTTAATATACTCACCTATAACTTCCTAGAAGAGCAAGGATCGTAATGACAGAACTCTAAATGAGTACATATACAAAGAATCATCCGATCTTCATTTTGTTTCCTTTCTAGTATGTCTTATTATATATAAACAACAAACTATTTAAATAGAAATTCCATGGAACTCATGTGTTGGTCTGGCTGAGCCTCTGAAAAATTTAGGAAAAGGTATGCTAACGAAAGGAACAGTCAGCCTTCTCACCTCTCTGCTCACAAAACAAGTGTCCCCTCCTCATAGAGACCTGCTCTGACCATCCATAGAAACAGCTGTCCCTTTGGCTGCCAATCCCTTACCAGCTGTTGCTCATCCTATCACCCTTTGGGGTCCTTATCACAGTGGACAATTATCTGTATTTTCACTTCTGTTTCTGGACTGGTACTGCCTCTAGAATACAAAAAGTAGGCCTAGCTCATTAGCTGGACTGGTCATTTTTCATTAGTCATCTGTAACATATCTAGACAAAGTGATGTATATTATGCTTTATATACAAAATAATATAATGTTTCTACAGTCTCACCAGTTATTGCCATTGGATTCTTTTCTGAAGTGTTGATCAGAGTTTTCATTCATATCTACTCTTACGTTTATATGTATATGTATTTTAAGAGTTGTTTGTAGTGTGATATATAAATTATAGTTTAAATTTTCAAAAAACTTGGAACTTGTTCAGAAGCTTTAGAATTGTTCTTTCAATACTCATATTAGTCTAATATCAATTAAGAAATATAAATGATTTAATACACCCACCAAAAAAGTTAGATCTTCCTGTCAAAGCCTGAAATATGAATGCCAAGAATAGAAGAATTAATGCATGCATGCTAATAGCCAGAAACATTCGCTGCTCAAAACAAAGAAGATTGAACTAAATTATATTATTCTAAATGTCTTTGTAATCTAGGAAGCTTTATGAGACTATACCCAACAAGAGGAAACAGGATTAGAGATTTACAGATATTTGCATGATGTGCTTTCTGGCAAATGCAAATTTCTTAAGGAAATAAAAAGATCTAAAAATTGCATCATGTCAAATGAAAATGAGTGCAGGTTGAGAGCAGGATTTGCCTATTGCAGTGTCTTTGCCTCTCGCTCTTGGAACAAGGGAGCTTCTTTTCTCTTTTTTCCCCCTAAAACTATTTTAGTCAAAGGAATTTTAAAAGGAGTCTTAAAATCAACCTTATTAAAATATTAAAAAGTTAATGTAAAATGGTACTTTGAGCTTGATACTAGATAAGAAAAATTCATGCCACTCACAGAAAACTCAGTTTCTAGACCAAATGTTACTATTTGCAGTTACTTATGTGGATACAAGGGTCTAAAGCGAGATGATTACTGATCCACAGAGGCTGTCTCTCTATGGGAAACATGAAATGATATTAACCCCACTCCCCAACAAACTGTGAGCTCCTTAAAGGTGAAAATCATCTTTAATTTCTGTCTTAATATCTAGCACATAACCTGACACCTAGCAAGCTTAACAAATCATTACACTGTACACCTGATCCTAATATCATGTAAACAATGGTTGAATAATAAGTGCATAAAGGAATAGTAGACAACTTTCAAAGTTTAAGCTCTGATTAAAATAAGATGATCCAGAGAAGAACGGGCAAATTTTTTAAATGACAATTAAATTTTAAAAAAGAATTTAACTGTCATCTTGCCCACCTCCTCTTCAGTACAATCCCTTCACCAAGAGCTAAATCAGTTTTCACTTCCATCTGACCTCCTGCCTTCTTCTCCCCTTCTCGCTCCCAGATGCAGTTCTGACTTAGACTAAGAGAAAATGTCTTATTTCTAGAGAAGATAGATAGCTTTCTGACTTCGGGAGAGCAATCACACACTCCTTCAAAAACTGATCTTTGCAAAAATTGTGCTTTGGCTAACCTGTACCATTAACTCCAGTCCCAAAGTGCCATCTGCAAACTGGAACTTTGCCACATGATAGATAAGGTGTTTTAGGCCCATTAGTAACAGGAAAAAAAAAATAAATAAATGAATGCAATTGATTCTTCTATCATTTCTCCATAGTCCAAAGGAAACCTTAAGAAGACAAAAGGAACCTTTCATGAAACACAAAATTATACTACGCAGAAACTTTCAAAACAGACTAATATTTTAAAGATTTAAAATCTTCGAAGGGTAAAAAAAAATTTTTTTTTTCACTACTCTGATAAACAGTTGTCACAAGAAACATGTGGACTATTGTTTTGGTTTAAGAACAATTTAATGAGCATGTACTAGAAAAGACTATGGATACTACGGATCCCTTCGTCCAGAATGGAGGTGTTTTTCAACAGAGGAAGCACAAAACAAACCCCAGAGACTTGTGTCTTTCCTCATCAAGAGCAACATCCAATGCCCTTCACACAGGGCAGAGTGGTTTACCCATGCTTTCTCTTTCCTAAAAATCTTAAAAAGGGGATTGCAGTCAGTCGAAACTTGTTATGCTGCCATTTTCTCAGGCTCTCTAACTGAAATATATACATGGTGGCATCTTAATAAACTCTTGGTTTCTTTCCTATAAAGGTAGAATTTATCGGAAAGTGTCTTTGTTATGGACATTTAAGAGGATTTGAACAAACAGATATAAATTATTTAAAGACTGCACTGGTGATAGGCTGGTTACTCAAGAAAGCAATCTTTTTTAAAAGAAGTTTCGATACTCACCAATTACTTAGTCACTATGCAAATTGAATCAAGAGTATCTGTCTTAGTTGGCCACACCCCTCCAGTCTAGCACTAATTCACCTGTCTGGGGACTCTCAGAGCCCAGCTTGGTTTAGACCACTGCTGCTAGTGTGCAAGGACCTGAGAGTTCGGCCATTTTTTGGAAACCAAAGACCCATAATGTCTTGATTGGTATCAGATGACAAAAAGGAGTAAAACCCAATTTGTCAAAAGAGAGTGGCTTTATATACCAGCATCAGATAATCCAGTTTCTGCCCATCCATGTTGTCATCTTGATTCTTTCCTTTCCTTTCTCAAACTCTCTCTTTCCTTCCCTGCCTTCCTTCTTATTTTTGGTTTACTCAGTTCAGTTCAGTTCAGTTCAGTTCAGTCACTCAGTCATGTCAGACTCTTTGTGACCCCATGAATCGCAGCTAGCTTTCATATAAAAATATAACTTTTACCTTTGCTTAAATAAGAGCATTGATTAGAGCAAGTCAGACACTATGTTAGGCAGTAAGATGCCTGCCAAAATGTATTCCTTTAGAGACGTTATTGGTGAAGATACCTTAAGAAAAACTACCTGAATAAGCACAATAAGACTTTATTTAATGCTAGTTTACTTTTTCAACAAAGCACCATAGACATTTTTTTATGACACACTTTAAAAAGACCTCAGCAGAGGAGCTACTATGAAATAAAGGATAAAACTTCATTCCTTTTGAAATATATTAAAAATTAATTTTTCCCATTATTGTCTCAGATTGACTTGCCATTAGAACTCTTCTCATTTTCTTAAAGTAGATAATTGTCTAAAATTTCTAATGCAGGAATTGAGAAGTCCATACACATAGTTACCTTCAGCTATTAGGGGGTTTAACACAAATACTTTTAGCTTGGTCACTGTCTCCAGAAAGACACTGTGTTCTTCTAATTGGCAAGTCTCCAGTTAGCAGGAATCATAGCTTATCTCTATTGTTAGGACTAATTTGAACTGTCTGCCAAGAAATAAAGCTAACAGGGAAAATAATAACTTTCAAAAATAGAACCTCTGCTTATAATTAGGCATCTGACTTGAGGTTTCTACACAAGGAGCAACTCCCAGCATGTGTGGATCTTCCATTCCTGTTTAGGCCCTATGTCACACTTCCTTGCAGACATATGTGCTCAAAGTCTTCAGTTCCCAGAAAATCAAAAAGTTATACTAGTTTTTCCCATTATTGTAGTCACTGTGGGTAAAGAAAAAAAATAATACCATAAGCAGGGATTGTGAAACAAGGGCACAGCTATGGAAAGTTATAAATTTAACTTCTGTTTAATGAAAAAAATGAACAAAAGCGTTTCTAAGTCAAAATTCAGAGTCTATCAGCATAGAACCAAGAGGAATAAAAAGAGCCCACTGGGCTCTAACCAGTGATCGCTCTGGACCTCTTATCTTGGGTCCAGTGTGTGGACACCTCGATTGTCCATTTACATAAAATGGCCTTTAAAAGGGAGACAAGCCAAGGGCAAGGTAAGAAATAAGAACTATGGTGCTGAAAATCATGCAGTGACTCAAGCCAGGGAAGAAAAGGCTACAAGCGATGACAGACATGAAAGAGAAAGATAAACACTACAGGGGAAATAAAAGGTATCATGTTTCCTAGTGACAAGGAAACTAAAACTCTAAAAGGAAAGAATAGAAATCCCCCAAAGTAACAAAAACCAGGGGTTACTGAGAAACACCCTCTTCACCCTGACTCCTGTTCCACAGGATACCCATTCACCACGATGCTGGCGTGGGCTTGGCAGACACAAAGGAGCACGGTGCAGCTCCCGGCTCTTTATCAAATTATTCGTGGAAAATCTCATAGGCACCTCCTCAACAATGGGCTCATAGGTTTTAACAAAAATGTTTCCCTATTTTACAGGCCCCAAACTGGCCCAAATTTCTATAAATAACATATTCAGCTGTAAAGCTGCAGAATGAACTCTTCTAGATAAATAACTTTCTAGAAAACAGAACCACAATACCCTAATAAAAGGAATGCTTTTCAGATGGTAAAGAACCTACTTGCAATGCAGAAGGCCCAAGTTCAGTCCCTGGATGGGAAAGATCCCTGGAGAAGGGAATGACTACCCGCTCCAGTATTCTTGCCTGGAGAATTCCATGGACGGAGGAGCCTGGAGGGCTAACAGTCCCTGGGGTCACGAAGAGTTGAACATGACTGAATGGAGAAGGCAATGGCACCGCACTCCAGTACTCTTGCCTGGAAAACCCCATGGACAGAGGAGCCATGACTGAGCCATTCACTTTCACTTTTTACTTTCATGCATTGGAGAAGGAAATAACAACCCACTCCAGTGTTCTTGCCTGGAGAATCCCAGGGGCGGGAGAGCCTGGTGGGCTGCCATCTATGGGGTTGCACAGAGTCAGACACGACTGAAGCGACTTAGCAGCAGCAGCAGCAGCAGAGTGAATAACATGTCCATTTTCACTTTTTTATATTTTAACCATTTTTTGATAAAAGCTTTCTAAAATATAGTATCCTTTCTCCATAATTAAGTATATAATCTAATAAGGACAATCAAGCTTTTGTTGATGGCTAGAATGCTATAAGCATTTTAATTTTATGAGTTGATGCAATTATATAATTTCTTTCCCTTTCTTCTTGACAATGGACTAAAATTTATGCTGTCATGGAGCTACCTTCTCGCAGAACAACTGTCCTTAACTGCTGGTTCTGATCACCTTTGGAGAAAGAGAAATAAATTTTGCACTATGGAATACAAAATTGAGAATCAGTGAGCTATGTGTGAGGCCTAGTAGTGCAAACTTAGACTTTAGAAGAGAGATTTCCTCATTAGCAGTCTCATCCAACTAATTTTGGATTAAAATAGAGCCAACGTTAATAACAACAACAAAATACAATTTATGAACAAATTGAATATGTTCCTACTATGAAATAGGGTTATCATATCATTTTCTAATATCACCAAAATATTAGAATTAGACTTAGCATTTCTTCTCAGAGAGTAAAAAAGAGTCAAGTTCCACTGACTGTCTGTTTTATGTGTCTAAAGGCTGTAATGTCTAAAAATTATACCATGGGGAGAATATATTTTTTAAATCTAATATTATTGTATTAAGCTTATTATTATCAGGTGATTACTTCTGAAAGGGCCATTACTTTGCAGCTCCACGAAAGAGAAGGACCTAGTAGCTAAACAGCCCATTGCTGGCACTATCCTGGCCTTTCACTAATGCTATCGCTCCATGTCACCCCGTCTCCTCACTCACCCACCATCCCCTCTGACTCAGCTATTAGGATTCAAAGATCCTACCATTTGCCACATATTCTAACTTTCAGACAAAATCTTTCTTTCCCCAGACCAGCAGTGGTTTCTCGCCTGGCATCTCTTCTGTGCCTCATCCTTTGACTCAGTGCCTCCAACCAGGGAGGCCAGCACTCCTGGGTATCCCCTGACTACCGTTTTTTTGTTCTCGCTCACACATACAAATGGATGTGCAACACCATAGGTTTTCCTCCCTAGACAACCGGCAGCTTCAAATATCAACACATGTTTAGGTCCTTACTGATGAATATTCTAGGCTATAGCCAAAGATAAAAACTTGGCCATTTATCTTTCCTTTAAACAGTATGGGGGAAAAAAAAGCTTTAGATTATGAATGCAATTAACACCAGTTTGTAAAATCTAAAAGTCATTTAATATAGTCGAAACAGTAACTAAAGAAGAATTGAACCAAAGCCTAAAAATAATGTCACTTGCTCTCCACCACTTAAGTAAGAGGCAATGAGAATTTTAAAATGAGAGATAATTTGGATTTATTCCTAATTTAAACCCAATTGAAACACCAGGATCATTCCAAATTCTATTCCACTATTTTTGCATCCTCAAATTAGGCATGCAATGAAAATGAGCTTGGGCAAGAAGCCTCAGGAACATCAGACCGAAAACCAAAAGCCAGAGAAATGCATTCTATGTGTAGGGCACAAGATTTCTCTTATACGCTAGGCCTTAACTGTCAACTCTTTTTTTTTTTTTGGAGTTTCATCAGAAAGTATATGGATAATAACTATAATAATTCCCTATTTTAAAACTAAGGAATGTTACTGGATATGGAGAAAAATCCTAGCTCTACGAAGTAGATATATTTGAATCCAGGAAGTGAATTTGTTATTTGTATAGCTTCATTAATGAGGATTGTATTAAAATTTCCTTCATTTTATTCTTTTGGTAAATATTCCTTGCAGGGCAGGGTAGCAGGGGAACTATAACATTTGGCTTCATATTTTATTTATGGTCCTATGTTTGTGTGAAGTTTGCCAAAGGGAAAACAAAATTTCATGTTAACTGATTTGATACATTAGGAACACATGTCCACATAGGTTTTGTGCGGGTTGGCTCAGCTGCCTAACAATACCTGCTAAGGGTACCAAATACATGAACTTGGTTCCAAATAATCTTTCTTTTACAGCAGGATACATACCTCCCTATTCCCATCTGATAAAGAGAAGATGGACACACAACCCTAGGGATGTGGGCGTGTAGTATTGTAAATCCATCATGTCCACTGAGGAGAAACAAAACCATACCACTTAACCAACAGCAAACATGACAGTCATTAAGGGCTTCCCTGGTGGCTCAGTGGTAAAGAATCTGCCAGCAATGCAGGAGACACGGGTTCGATCCCTGGGTCAGGAAGATTCCCTGGAGAGGGGAATGGCAACTCACTACAGTATTCCTGCCTGGGAAATCACATGGGCAGAAGAGCCTGGCAGGTTACAGCCCACAGGGTCACAAAGAGTAAGACATGACTTAGCGACTAAAAACAACAATGCTGGTAATCATTGTATGCATACAAAAAGGTTGATGAATCTAAACTGAATCCTGGCCAGTTCAACCAGCTCAGCTGTCTACACACACAGACATGCCCCAGATAGCAGGTTCAAGCTCTGTGATACCAATATTTGTCCATCTGACCCTCAGAGATCTGTGTGCAGTGGCAAAGGTGGAGAGTGAAATCAGAGAAAATGCTCGCAAGCATGAAAGTCTCCATAGAAGTCTGAAATTTCAGGGTAATGGCAATAGACAGATGAAGTTTGAAAGTAATGAAAAATACATCCCTGAATCTGCCCTGTGGTTCTCTCTCTGAGGAGTGACCAAGAGGTAGTGAGCCAAAATGTTTTCCCATAAAGAGGAAATGGAGTGCCCTCCACTGCCAGGAAAGGCTGCAGGATTCTGAAGAAGTCTCATTAGGAACAGTCTTTGTTTTTTAGTTTTCTTTTTTTCCTCTCCAAAGAGAATGAGTAATTAAAGGCCTTTGAATTACTCATGCTCGTTTTTCTAAAACCAAAGATTTTTTTTTTATTGTTCTTCTAAACAAATTAAGGAACTATATTTTTATCTCTCAAATCTGAAAATCATGCTTGAAACAAATGCTGAGTACTTTTTAATTCTGAAAGAAGCATTCCCTTCTGATAAAATACATTTTAATCCTCAGAATCTGATATAACATGATAATGCCTGCAGAAACCTTTGAATTGTTGGTGATTGTGGGGCTGTTGTTTTGCTGTATTGGTCATGTATTACCGCTGATCTTGTCACACTGGATCACTAGCCCACCAACAGATATTTAACACACTGTGTATTCCCTCAAGGGTGAATTAGCTGCATGCCTAGGGCTCAGTTGTTTCATGCTAATAGCTATTAAGTGAGCTTCTTTCTATGAAAGAATTAGAGCAGCTAATAAAAATTAGAGCTCACAAAATAGAGAACCCAGAATACTGGAAAAAATTTTAGCTATGATGTACCTTTCACAAGAGAAAGGTTTAGGTAATGCAGTCAAAGGTTTAGGGTAATGCAAGCAAAGAGCACAGCACACTCACACAACAAAATGAAGCTTTCGTGCCAACAGAAATCTGAGGCCAGGGAACCATTCCCAAATTCTGAACACATTTCTACTAGATATTAAGTCCGTTGGTATTCGCGTCCTATTTGTGAAATAAAGGAATAGAATTAGATGAACTGTAAGTCCCATTTCAGCTGTAAAATTTTAACATCCAACATAATGAATGAGACAGCTGCCACCCCACTCACATATTAAGAATTTTTTACCTTCCATAAATTAACCTCCTCAAAATGAAATGATACAGGATACTAACTACAAACCAGGACTGGGACTCTGGGTAATTATGGCAAACAACTTATTCAATCCTGCAGCTAAGATTTTGTAATACTGCCCCAAATTCCTACACAGAGCAAAGTTTTTCAAGGAGTTTTTTGAAATAATAAAGGAAGCTAATGGAAATTAGGTCACCTAAAACACTGGAAAATTAACTTTTAGTTAGTGACCATGGTAAATAAATTTTGTGATAATTTTGTTCGTTCCATGGGTTATCAGGGTTGGTTAAAGTGGGAAAATATGATGAGTTGTATGTCTCATAGAGAACATGGGGATTGTCACAATTTAGCTATTATGCTGGGTATTGATGTTTTTTGGTAAACTGAAACTACAAGTTTGCATAGTTTTATGGTTAATATACCCAATAAATATGAACAGAAACAAAACAGATGGCATTAGGAATATAAACACAGCAATGATTACTAGGGAAGTCAAAATTTCCTTCTAGTCCTTTGCTTTAAAGAAAAATATTAGCTAATGAGTTCTACTCGTATCATGCAATGTACATAGAAGAATGATTAGAAGAGTAAGAAATAATTGCCTTATTAGAATGTAAAGATACAGGTGAGAAGATGTTAAGCTGACATTAAAGGCATATTGTAGAGACAGGTTACAAGAAGGAAAAAGTAGGAAAGAGTGAACATATAATTTGTAGAAAGTGGGGCTTAGCACATTCCTGTATTCTAAAAAAGGTTTTTGGCAAAATTGTTGAATTCTCATTTACTTAATCCCTTTGTGTACAAAATTCCTTCAAGTATGCATTAAACTTTTGAAACTAAACAGTATATATATAATTATTTTGCTTCACCACAGTTAATAAAAGAGGGAAACCAAGGTGGAAACAGTGAGATTTTTTGCATGCTGACACCCTGATCTTTAAAAATGTTTAGACCTGAGCCACCCAAATGGAGCCCGTAACAAAGACAAGAGGGCACTTGTCTGGCGCTCAAGTTTAGGATGTTGATCATATTTCAAGATAGCAACCTACAAACAAGATGGCTGGAAACCATTAAACTGCATGGCCCTCAAAGCCATGGAAGGAGACCTAAACTGCACACTAACTGTTGAAGTGTGAGTTGCTCAGTCACGTACGACTCTGTGACTCCATGGACTGTAGCCAGCCAGTTCCTCTGTCCATGGGGTTTTCCAGGCAGGAATACTGGAGTGGGTTGCCATTCCCTTCTCCAAGGAATTTTCCTGACCCAGGGATCAAACCCTCGGTCTCCTGCATTGCAGGCAAATTTTTTATGATCTGAGCCACAAAGGAAGCCCAGAATTATGAGATGACCCCCAAATTCCCACCCCATGGTGTTCACAGCCTGGAAAATCCCTCTCCCTTCAGTGTGGGGAGACCTGTGAAGATGACAGCATAGTCTCTCCTTTGCTTAGGTTCTTCTGTCAGATGAAAAGGTAATGCCACACTCACTCCATTGCTCATATTACACTACGTGGGTCTCTCATAGCAGACCGGACAGCGTTTCCTCTAGCTGACTTTGAAGACCTAAACCTCATGATATTGCCAACTGGTGAGGCCTTGAAGTGTCCTTTGGGAGCTGAGGGCAACCCTTGGCTGACAGCCAGCAAGACAAAAGGGTCCTCACTCTTGCGGCCACGAGGAACTGGATTCTGCCAGTAACCTCACTGGACCTGGCAGAGCACCCCGAGCTTCAAGGAGAAGCAGAGTGTAGCCAACATCTTGATACAGGTGGTGAGAGTCTGAGCAGAGGACCCAGAGAAAAGGCAGCCTGATTCCAGGCCCACAGAAATTGTGATATAATAAATTCGTGTCATTTTAAGATGCTAAATCGATGATAATTTAGTACACACAGAGAAAACTAATGACCAATTTGGCTGTCCATGATACATTTCAGGGTCAACAAAGACATCTCAGAAGTGATGATCTGGACTGCAAATTGAATTAGAGTTATTCTGAAACAAACACCCAAACCACTTTGGAAAAGTCGTCTATACAATTAAGTTTTAATTTATGCAGTAACCCCCATCTCCATCTGTGCTGTGCTGAGTCATAGTCATGTCTGACTCTTTGCAACTCTGTGGACTGTAGCCTGCCAGGCTCCTCTCTCCATGGGGATTCTCCAGGCAAGAATTCTGGAATAGGTTGACATGCCCTTCTCCAGGGGATCTTCCCAACCCAGGGATTGAACCCAGGTCTCCTGCATTACAGGCGGATTCTTTACCATCTGAGCCACCAGAGAAGCCCAAGAATACTGGAGTGGGTCACTGATCCCTTCTCAGGGGAACTTCCTGACCCAGGATTCGAACTGGGATCTCCTTCATTGCAGGCAGATTCTTTACCAGCTGAGCTACCAGGAAGCCCCTTTCTCCATCTACCATAACTCAAACCAGTCTTGTTCACAAACACTATTTCCTTAGCATGTGATATTCTATGCTTTTTTTTTTAAACTCTCATGTGCTTTCTTTGCAGACACTCTGATAATGATTCTAAAGATAATGAACAAAGAGAAATAGACTAAATGACTCCCTAAAGAACACATTCCTATTGAGATTCCAAAGTGAGCGATCTAGGCTTATATCAATATCTGTGTATTTACTGTAAATGTCTTTGCCTCTTTCTGTGCTGTACTTAGACACTCGGTTGTGTCCGACTCTTGCAATCCCATAGACTGAAGCCCACCAGGCTCTGCTGTCCATGGGATTCTCTAGGCAAGAATACTGGAGTGGGTTGCCATGCCCTCCTCCAGGGGATCTTCCCAACCCAGGGATCAAACCCAGGTCTCCTGGGTCTGAGCCATCAGAGAAGCCTGCCTCTTTCTGTAATTAACTGGAAATATTTGTATAAAAATAAGGAGGTTTTTATAGTCATGTCAACTAAAGTTACAGACCAATTTTAAAATTAAATATTTTAGCACACTGATTTGTCAATAAAACATAATTTACCCAATGTCTGATATACAAGTTAAACTTTATTTATTTACATTTTATCCTACATTCATGTCTAGCCCTTTGAATAGACAGGGCAGTCAAGGTCACTGTGAAGTATGATTTGAAGAATAACAAAAAATTTCATCCCAAAGCTCTCACACAACCTTAATAATGTACCCAATATTGTTATCATTAAGATTTACTCTATACCTCAAATATTTTTTTCAAAGAATGTATGAGAAAATTCTAAATAAGTAAGTAGAAATACACACACACACACACACACACACACACACGAGAGTTTCACCTTGGGGGCTTAAAATTATCTCAAGAAAGCCTAAGTGTGTTAGTCACTCAGTTGTGTCTGACTGTTTGTTATCCCATGAACTGTATGTAGCCTTCCAGGCTCCTCTGTCCCTGGAATTCTCCAGGCAAGAATACTGGAGTGGGTTAACATTCCCTTCTCCAGGGGATCTTCCTGTCCCAGGGATCGAACCCTAGTCTTCTGCATTGGAAGCAGATTCTTTACAAACTGAACAATTAGGGAAGGGTTAAGAAAGCCTATGGAAATCCAAATACATTTTAAACTGCTGCATTCTAGAATATACTATTAGGTTGGTGCAAATGTAATTGCAGTTTCAGATCGTGACTCTTAAATCATTATAACTAGGCTCAAACATATCTTTAATAATCACAATAGAAACCATTACAATCAACACATTTTTGCCAACAAAAAATAAGTTTGTTTATTCCTGTAACATAAAAAAATTCATATTTGGGGATTCAATGAACTCTTGGAAAGAATTTTATGCCTCCTGTTGGTTATAGAAGCATTTTCTCTTCAAAAAGTTGTTGAGATGCTTGAAGATACAGCAGTCGGTTGACAAGGGGTCAAGTGAACATGGTGAAGTGCTGCTTGTGTGACATGAGGTCTAGAGTTGTCAGGAGAAGAACTGGGCCCCTTCTGTTGACCAGTGTCAGCTGTAGGCTTTGCAGTTTTGGGTGTATCTCATCAGTTTGCTGAGCACACTTCTCAGATGTAATGGTTTCACTGGGATTCAGAAAGCTACAGTGGATCAGACAGGCAGCAGACCACCAAACCATGACCATGACGTTTTAGGGGCAAGTTTGGCCTTGGGAAGTGCTTTAGAGCATTTTCCTGGTCCACCCACTGAGTTGGTCATCACCAGTTGTCATATAAACTCCACTTTCTATCATGTCACAATCTGATCAAGAAATGGTTTGTGTTGTTGCACAGAATAAGAAATAACAACACTTCAAAATGAACGATTTTAAAAATTTTCATTCAGCTCATGAGGCACCCACTTACTGAGCTTTCTCACCTTTCCAATTTGCCTCAACTCCCAAATGACTGTAGAATGGCCAACATTGAGTTCTTGGGCAACTTCTCATGTAGTTGTAAGAGGATCAGCATTTTTTAAAAAAATCTTTTGTTTTTTTAGATTTTATTTTTTTATTTTTAATATAAATTTATTTATTTTAACTGGAGGTTAATTACTTTACAATATTGTATTGGTTTTTCCATACATCAACATGAATCCACCACAGGTTTATACGTGTTCCCAATCATGAACCCCCCTCTCTCCTCCCTCCCTGTATACCATCCCTCTGGGTCATCCCAGTGCACCAGCCCCAAGCATCCTGTATCATGCATCCAACCTGGACTGGCAATTCATTTCACATATGATATGATACATGTTTCAATGCCATTCTCCCAAACTGTCCCACCCTTGCCCTCTCCCACAGAGTCCAAAAGACTGTTTTATACATGTGTCTCTTTTGCTGTCTTGCATGATAACAATGATAATAATGATAACAGGGTTATCATTACCATCTTTCTAGATTCCATATATATGCGTTAGTATACTGTATTGGTGTTTTTCTTTCTGGCTTACTTCACTCTGTATAATAGGCTCCAGTTTCATCCACCTCTTTAGAACTGATTCAAATGTACTCTTTTTAATGGCCGAGTAATATTCCATTGTGTGTATGTACCACAGCTTTCTTATCCATTCATCTGCTGATGGACATCTAGGTTGCTTCCATATCCTGGCTATTGTAAACAGTGCTACAATGAACATTGGGGTACACATGTCTCTTTCAATTCTGGTTTCTTTGGTGTGTATGCCCAGCAGTGGGATTGTTGGATCGTATGGCAGTTCTATTTCCAGTTTTTTAAGGAATCTCCACAGTGGTCTTCTCCGTAGTGGCTGTACTAGTTTGGATCAGCTTCTAAGATTACTCTCAGTTGGTCATTGTCAACTTCCAACGACCAGCCATTGTACTCCATATCTTCACAGCTTTTGTCTCCTTTGNGTTGGATCGTATGGCAGTTCTATTTCCAGTTTTTTAAGGAATCTCCACAGTGGTCTTCTCCGTAGTGGCTGTACTAGTTTGGATCAGCTTCTAAGATTACTCTCAGTTGGTCATTGTCAACTTCCAACGACCAGCCATTGTACTCCATATCTTCACAGCTTTTGTCTCCTTTGCAAAACTTCTTCAACCACCAATGCACTATATGTTCATTAGAGGTTCCTGGACCAAATGCACTGTTGATATTACGAGTTGTCAGCACAGCTTTAGGACCCATTTTGAATTAGAGTAAGAAAATGACTCAAATTTCCTTTTTGTCTAACATCATTTCCCTAAGTCCAGAATAAATACAAAATAAACAGCAAGAAATAAGTCATTAGCAAAAAATATAAAGTGACAATTGTGCATTAAAATTATGCATAACATAACCATAACATACACATGACATTTATTTAAGGATGTATTCCTATATCAAACGGCAAATTCAACAAGGCAAAACCCCAGCCACTTTTGCACCAACCTAATAATTGGCTATCTTTTCTCTTTTGACAGAAGATTCTGCCATACAAGGCCCTGGAGACAAGCTAAAGGCCGTGAACATTAGGAGGCCCTATAGAGAAGCTGAACACTTCACGAATTTATCGCCACTGATTCTAGATACACATGTGATATTGAAATTTAATTTTCTAGTTGATATTATTTTGGTAGAGAAATTCAACTGTCCATATAGGAACCTGGAGAATAAAAAACGTAAGCAATCTGCCCACAGTCAGTGGTATAAATGGGGCTAAAGCAGGCAAGAGATCTGCACTTACTTATTTTTCAAATCAAGGAATAACAACCAAACATATCATTGAAAATACTAGAGAAAAGGTTTAAGATTCCCAGTTATAAACAAGTAGATAAAGTCACATGCAATCATGGCCTATTCTAGCTTCTCAGTTTTTAAATCAAAAATATGATTATGTAGATCAAAGATCAGCCAACTACTGCTCATGACCAATTTAGCCAGCTGCAGCTTCTGTGAATAAAATTTTATTGAAACACAACTACACCCTTTTCTTTTATGTATTGTTTAAGGCTCCTTCCTGGTACAGTGACAACATTGTACAGTCATGACAAGCTGCATGGCCGGCAAAGCCTATTTCTTTAGAAGAATGATTTGCCAACCCTTGTTTCTAGTCTATCAAAAATCAGTATCTAGTTTGAATTTATATTAGTATATCTATAATACCATAAAGAAAGTATACATGACCCTATCTAAAGTTCTCAGTTAAGTAAATAAACGGCATTGGCAGGAAGTGTGTATGACCAAAATACTATATATTAATATATATTTAGACTGGCTAGTGATTAATAGACCCATATAACATGAAGGGTGACAACATCTTACTCTTTTGTAAGCATTCATAAAATGGGCAAATAAATTCTCTTGGTATTTCTGGCCCTTACAGATCATTCATCTATTGCAAACCTCATCTTGATATTGTAGTTACAAAACATTTTTTCATGAATTTAACTTCTTTGTAGACCTTTGTGTAATACAATACTGCATAAAAATTTTATAACCCTCTGTATACAAACTAACTGTAGAACCTGGCTGAGATAGAAAATTGAGTAGAAATGAAAAGAAAAAATGCTATGATAGCTTTTGTAATTATAGGATATGTTCGTACAATAAATATTAAACCTAGCATTAATGACACAATTTTAAGAGAAAAAAAGTAGCCAAGTTAAAGCACATCTATTCCTAGAATTTTTCTTATGGCATATAATTTAAATGGCATAGGCAATTTCAGATAAACTAAAAAGCAACTGGTTAAAACTTAAATATTTCTTTATGGTGCAGAATTTGAGCTCCTAATTAGTATTTATGTATACTCCTGAGGTGATTATTTTTTGAAAATATGTTTGATATAAGCAGCCATCCCAGTCTATGACAATGTGGAAATAGAATGACATCATGTCTACAGAAAAATTCAAGTCAAGGTATCTGATTTTTATGAAAAGTTGTCAACTTTACAAAAGAGTGTGTCTGTTCATCTGGTATAAAAAATCTAAACCATAATATCATGTCTCGAAATATGTCTCAGAGAGCTCATCCATTAACTTTAAAATTCAAATACTCTAATTTCACATAACCTATCTGAACACTGTAATATTTGAGAGTTTCAAGGGGCCATGATAATAGTTTCCCTAGCTTCTTTGAGCTCTTTTCATTTATTTATTCATTCATTCAAATGCCTAAATCTTATAAACTTTCTGATGACCTACTACATATCAGGTACATTAGCTGGACAATCACCATGCATGACAGCTGACCAAAAACAGAAAGCCATATTTTATTTCCAACAAGCATTTGCCAAGGGCCCATGTCCTTTGGCCTGCAAGGAGTTAAAAGCAGTCCATTCTAAAGGAGATCAGTCCTTGGTGTTCATTGGAAGGACTGATATTAAAGCTGAAACTCCAATATTCTGACCACCTGATGCGAAGGGCTGATTCATTTGAAAGGACCCAGATGCTGGGAAAGATTGAGGGCAGGAGGAGAAGGGGATGACAGAGATGGTTGGATGGCATCAGTGACTCAACAGATGTGACTTTGGGTAGACTCTGGGAGCTGGTGATGGACAGGGAGGCCTGATATGCTGCAGTTCACGGGATTGCAAAGAGTCAGACACGACTAAGTGACTGAACTGAAGTGAATATAACATATACTTTATGCACTGTGCTAAGATCTAAGAATAAAGAGATAACTAAATGGAACAATGGTGTAAAACACCAGTATGCACTGGATATTCCTGGGGATTTCAAAATATACAGAGGCTTAGTTTCCATCTTGATCCAGTGGATCAGGATTTCTGGTAGTAGGACCCATAACTGAATTTTTGTGAATTCAACTGTTGATCATTAGGCACACTGAAGTTTGAGAGTCATTTGTCTGGAAAATGTACTATACAGCTCATAGATAAGGCAAGTCCCATGATTAAAATGGAAATAGCAGGAGAGAAGCATCAAGTTCTACCTGAAGAGATCAGAAAGAACTCTTTGAAGAAACAGAATCTTCAAGATGTCTTAACAAATGAGAAATTCACCAAGAAGAAAACAGAGATAATTCACGTGCAAGAGGTAATCCATTTAGAAATGAATGAAGTCATGAGAACAGCATGGCATGTTTTGGGAACTGCAAATTGCTAAACAGATGCTAAATAGTTGGAGGGTGTGGATGGGAAATACAGAATCAGATTGATTATATTCTTTGCAGCCAAAGATGGAGAAGCTCTATACAGTCAGCAAAAACAACACTGNAAGCTCAACATTCAGAAAACTAAGATCATGGCATCCGGTCCCATCACTTCACGGCAAATAGATGGGGAAACAGTGGAAACAGTGGCTGACTTTATTTTTCTGGGCTCCAAAATCACTGCAGATGGTGACTGCAGCCATGAAATTAAGAGACGCTTGCTCCTTGAAAGAAAGTTATGACCAACCTAGACAGCATATTAAAAAGCATAGACGTTACTTTGCCAACAAAGGTCCGTCTAGTCAAAGCTATGATTTTTCCAGTAGCCGTGTATGGATATGAGAGTTGGACTATGAGAAAGCTGAGCCCTGAAGAAGTGATGTTTTTAAAATGTCATGTTGGAGAAGGCTCTTGAGAGTCCCTTGGACAGCAAGAGGATCCAATCAATTCACACTAAAANGTCCGTCTAGTCAAAGCTATGATTTTTCCAGTAGCCGTGTATGGATATGAGAGTTGGACTATGAGAAAGCTGAGCCCTGAAGAAGTGATGTTTTTAAAATGTCATGTTGGAGAAGGCTCTTGAGAGTCCCTTGGACAGCAAGAGGATCCAATCAATTCACACTAAAAGAAATCAGTTCTGAATATTCATTGCAAGGACTGATGTTGAAGCTGAAACTCCAATACTTTGGCCACCTGATGTGAAGAACTGACTCACTGGAAAAGATCCTGATGTTGGGAAAGATTGCCTGATGCTGGGAAAGATTGAAGACAGGAGAAGGGAATGACAGAGGATGAGGTGGCTGGATGGCATCACCGACTCAATGGACATGAATTTGAGTAAGCTCTGGGAGTTACCTATGGACAGGGAAGCCTGGCATACTGCAGTCCATGTGGTCGCCAAAAGCTGGACACGACTGAGCAACTGAACTGAACTGTTCATGGGAAAATTCCAGGAGAAGAATTTGGAAAGGTAAGCAGAAGTCAGGCCATAAAGGACTATGCATGTTTTATTAAAAGTTTTGATACTGTCTTGTGGGCCATAATGAGTTATCCAAGTTTTATAATCAAGTAAGTGATATTATTAGACATATTACAACTAGTAAGGTAGAATTAGATAAAGACAGCAGGGAGAAATACTACCCTGGGTAAGAAATGATGAGAACCTGAACTAAAATAGTGGAGTCATGGGGAAAATAAAGGAAAATTAAAATAGACTTTCAGAAAGTAGTAATGATATGTTTAGGATATAAAATACATCATGAAGAGAGAATCAGTGGTTTCTAATTTGAAAGACTGACTAGATTATGAACATATTGGAAACAGTAATACAAGATTTATACAACCATGAGCCATGTTCTAGGACTGTCCTGAGAACTTTGTCCATTCAATTTTCAGGTATCAAGCCCATTTTAGAGATTAAGAAACTGAAGGTTGACTTCCTTGCCCAAGATCATCAAGTAGAAAGTGACAAAGTCAGGGTTTGAAGCCAGGTGGCCTGGTCTCACGGCCAATGCTCTTTATGCTGTGCTGTCTCCTAAACATAGATGATGAGGAGAAGCATAGGGGAATGCAGAAATTAGAGTGGATTTATATGAAAGACACTGTGGTCTGTGTGAGCTTCTCGTTGAAATACCATGTGGCCAGTTGAGAGTGTGGCTCTGGAAGTCAATAGAGCAGCAGTCTCTAGGCATTTAGAACTGGAAGTCATTTAGTATGTAGACAGTTTGACACTATTAGTGTAAAGGAGATCCCTAGAAAAACATGTGAAGTGAGAAGAGAAGCAGCCTAAGAATGCCATTAACAATATTTCAGAGGCAGACAATGTTTTCAGTGTAATGTTATAGTTAGTCATCTGTAGATTTTGGTCTACTTATCTATTTATTCCTTTACAAACAGAATTTCTTTTCTTTGAGAGAAGTCTCCTTCTTCATTTATCAGAACTTACAAAAAATTATATTTTTGAAATAGAAATGAAATAATTATTTGACACAGTTTTTTTTAACACTTCTCTGTTAACCAAAAATTATGGGAGAGCAAAGTTATGCAGTTAGGGGATGCTGTTAAATGAAAACAAAGCAATATGACTTCCTCTTTCAGATTATTTATGGTGTATGAAGAGAGTTGGACCATAAAGAAAGCTGAGCACTGAAGAATTGATGTCTTTGAACTGTGGTGTTGGAGAAGACTCTTGAGAGTCCCCTGGACTGCAAGGAGATCCAACCAGTCCATCCGAAAGGAAATCAGTCCTGACTATTCATTGGCAGGACTGATGCTGAAGCTGAAACTCCAGTACTTTGGCCACCTGATGCGAAGAACTGACTCGTTGGAAAAGACCCTGATGCTGGGAAAGATTAAAAGAAGGAGGAGAACAGGATGGCAGAGGATGGGCTGGTTGGATGTCATCACCAACTCGATGGACACGGGTTTGAGTAAACTCCAGGAGATGGTAATGGATAGGGAAGCCTGGCGAGCTGCAGTCCACGGGGTTGCAAAGAGTCAGACATGACTAAGTGACTGAACTGAACTGAACTTATGAAGAAACAGTCAAATTACCACACATGCAGTTAAATCTATGGCCTATATTGTATCAGAAAAACTTAATCAAACTATTCTTAAAGGGTTATTCCAATAAGACTCACTGTACAGCTCTGAGACATTTCAGCCAAAATATTAAAGGAATACCATGATCTAACGTGCAGCTGTGAAAGCTGTACACACATCATTTCAGTGGCAAGGAAAATTCTAGATTACTTTCATTTCTCCCGGCTTCAATAATAGCCTGCTTCATTCTGTAACAATAGATTCCATGTCACGATCACCATTAATCTGTCAAGTATGAGCATTTACTTAACTGCATGCTTTTCCATGAAGATTTACATACAAACCTGACACCAACATTTAGCACCATTTTCTGGCTCTTCTCAGCCAAGGAACAATATTGGCAGGAATGAGGATTACATACTAAGTCACGCCTTAAAGAAGGTCTAAACCGGAAAGCAGTATTAGAAATATTCTTGTTCTTTGAACAAGCCCATGTGATCCAGACCTTCAGAATCTTAATTTTATTGACCATTAAAATATATGTAAGAATTCTTTTAAATTTCTACATCAAAATTTGTTTTCTTTGCATATGAATCTCTCCAAAGTAGACTCCTATAATTACTCTTTTACCCAAAATATCTTAACTTTGTCTTTATTTTTAGAGAGTTGCTTTACTATAGTGAAGAGTATGGTTCACTATAGAGAGTATGCTTTACTGTAGTGAAGTAGAAAGAATCAGAAAAGCCCAAGTTTGTGCCAGTGCTGGCATGGTTCCTGTCACCCAGCCAAGGATCAATAGCTATTGAATGAATATGGCCTCAGTTGCCAAAAGTTAGATAAACTGTGACCTTTGGGTTAGACAGACAATATTTGTTAAGTGCCCTGTAATCCCAGTATACATATATATATATGCTTCCTGGTTAGCATTAATAATAAAAATCTATGTTTTATTATGAAAGCATTTTAGATATTCTTTTGGTTCATTTCTGCTGAGAAAAATCCTTTCGTTGGGGATTTTTGTTTCAAACAAAAGAGAAAAAAAATAAAACATTGACCAATAAGACATTATCATTTTATAGAGAATAAGAGTGTCAGTTCCTAGGCAGGTTGATAAGAAGTCCAGGGTCCCCGAGGAGGAGAGAGAAGTCTGGAATTGTCAAGGAGGAGGAAAGGACAAACATCTTTTTTTTTTTTCTCTACATTCCTTAGTCTTAGTTACAAAAAAAACAGGTTTTTTTTTTTTTTTCCCTTTAAAACCAGAACTGAGGATTACACAGCAAACAACTCAGTTTAAACTCTGTACTAGCAATTATATAACAACAGTGTATCCTGCTTGAGGACAGTTTCTCCTTCCTGAAAACCTTCTGACTAATCCTGATATCTTAACATGTGTAGCATGGGAGTAGGTCTGGTAGGATTTTTCTATTGTTAAGTTATAACCCTGTTACCCAGTCCATCCGAAAGGAGATCAGTCCTGGGTATTCATTGGAAGGACTGATGTTGAAGCTGAAACTCCAATACTTTGGCCACCTGATGCAAACAGTTGACTCATTTGAAAAGATCCTCATGCTGGGAAAGATTGAAGGCGGGAGGAGAAGGGGATGACAGAGGATGAGATGGTTAGATGGCATCACTGACTCAATGGACATGAATTTGAGTAGACTCCGGGGGTTGGTGATGAACAGGGAACCCTGGTATGCTGTGGTCCATGGGGTTGTAAAGAGTCGGACACAGCTGGAGCGACTGGACTGAACTGAATCCTGTTATCCTAAAATGTAAATTGTAGGAGTGGGTCTGGTAAAATTTTTACAAACTTGAGACATTCTTTTGATTTATTGTAATAACTAATTTTAAAAGTATATAATTCCGTTGCCCACACTAGCGAGGGGGGCACTCTCTGTCCCCTTTCTGATGTCTATGTCAGAACCTTTCTCTGTCCCTTTTTCACTTTGCTACACAAAAGCTCTTGAGTGCTCAAGCCTGGTCCCTGGTCCCAAAGCTAAATCTTCTTCAGAGATCACAAATCCAACATCATTCACCATAAGCCATCAAGAGGAAGAGTATTGCCCTCTATAGTACAGGTGTTGGACAATGCCATATATCCGTTAGGGTATAAGCCACAAAAATGTCTTCAAATATTTTTATTTGCTACTCTCATTGAGAGATGTGTCATATCATAGAACTTCTACGTTTATATTCTTCAAGCAATTAAACTGAAATATCCTCCTCTTAAAGATGAAACAGAATTTTGTCTTTTTATTCTCCAAATTTGCTTCCATTATAGGAACTTATCTGTAGGAGAAAGTGATAACATAGAAAAGGCATATGGCTGGAATTTGTAGAATTAATTAGCTGTGCTGTCTTGGGGCATATTCATAACTTTTCTGGGCCTCTGTTCTCTGTTAAAAAGTGGGGGGTATTTAATTAAGTGGTAGTAGAGAATCACTACTTCTCTTAAAATCTGGCACATTAATTATCTCACGCTTTTATTTTGGAAAGGCATTTTTCTTATAGCTTTTCTAGTTTATGTTAAAGGGCTTTAAACTAAAACACTATAATGTCAATCAGCTATATGTCCTCTAATTGGGAGCTATTTGAAATTCTTTGTATCTATGAAGTATCACTCCTGCATCTGAGTTCATATATTCTATAACTTTATAGGCAGGCAAAAAAGGATTCAGCCCTTGTGTACAGTGATGGTGTTCCTGAGCTTTGCATAATTTTCTTTGACAATACACTGAGCTTTTTCCCTTTCTCTTCATGAAAAGACTATGAAATTAGTGTTAGAATTATCTGTTTCCATTTTTTTAAAAATAGCACCTTAGAATTGATACTTTCAAATTGAGGTGTTGGAGAAGACTCTTGAGAGTCCCTTGGACTGCAAGGAGACCCAACCAGTCAATCCTAAAGGAAATCAACCCTGAATCTCTGGAAGGACTGAAGCTGAACCTCCAATACTTTGGCCACCTGATGTGAAGAGCTGACTCATTTGAAAAGGCCCTGATGCCGGGAAAGAAAGAGGGTAAGAGGAGAAGAAGGCAACAAAGGAGAGACAGTTGGATGGCATCACTGACTCAACGGACATGAGTTTGAGCAAACTCAGGGAGATAATGGACAGTGAAGCCTGGCATGCTGCAGTCCATGGAGTTGCAAAAAGTCAGACATGACTTAGTGACGAACAACAACTCTTTATATAAAATATTTAAACCACCCTTCCTTCCTTCCACCACTGTTCAGTCTTACTCACTTTCAGGACAGGTTTAACAAGCAGCCCCTTAGCAAATTCTCACTTTAGACTGTCTGTAACAGGAAATATCTTGGGATTTTAAACTCTGCAATTCATCATGGAAAGAAAAATTAAAGAAAACATTTGCTCAGAAACAAATCCCTTCCAAAATAAAATGCTTCATACAGCAAATTAATTATCTAAACATATTTATGTTAACTACTCTGTAATTTGCTTACTCATAATTCTAGGATTATCAGATAAAATACAAGATGCTTAGTTAAATTTGATTTCAGATGAATAGTGAATAAGTTTTAGTATAATTATGTGTGCAATGTTTGGAACATATTTACAGTGAAATACATTCTTATACTAAATGATTAATATTTTAGGAATTATTTGCTATTTATCTAAAATACAAATTTAACTGATATTCTATCTTTTTTTTGGTAAATCTGGCAACCCTTAACTCTTCTTTGTAAAAGGAATTACTGAGGGTGATGACAGCTGCTGAACATAAACTCCAGTGGCCTAACTCAGAAATCTGTGTCTCGCTGTCTCGTGTGAATGGTCCCAGTTGGCAGTAGCTTTTCTCTAAGTGGTCTTTTAGGGATCCAAGTTCTTCTCACAGTGTGGTTCAGCTAGTCCAAGGCCTACATCCACTAACAGAAGGAGCAAGAAGGATGTACAGGGTAGACTCACTTCTCAACTGTCCTGACCCAGAAGTGACATAATTTCCACCCACAAATTATTGGTGAGAAGCAGTCATATGGCCCCATTTAGATTAATCACAGGCTGAGAAATTTAATCCCTCACTGGGTAATGACTTGCCAGAGTCACCGCTACATAATGAGAGAAAGAGATGACATTTTGGTGAAAAGTTAGTTAGTTGTGCCTCAGCTTAGAACAAGTCACCTTATGCCATTTTACTTTGTACTTTGGAAAGAAAAAACACCGGAGATACTTGGGATCTCCCTCGTTGTATTAGTGGTATACATCCTGTGATATTTAGTAAACAGTAGAGATAAAGCTGATCTAATTGATGGTTTTGTGTAGAACTGTTTTTCCTGACACTGAAAAAAATATGCTATTATATCTATGTCAGTCTACATCAAGGGTCTGTCATAAGAATCCACAAGATGATGGATGTGAACTGGTTTGAGGAATTCAAATACCAGTCACAGATCAAATCATAACATGTGTTACAGCGGGAGACCTCTCAGGGGATCTAGCTGTCTGGGGCAAAGGTCACTAGCAAGGTCTCCTATAGTCTGGCACGTTACCCTTACCTATTAGTCCTGAAAACTGCTTGAAACTCAACCACAAAAATTAACCAAGGCTTATGGGTCCTGATCTGTGAGTCCCCATTTCTTCAGCTCTGAGAATGATTTAGTTCCTTCCTTGCTTGCTCTTGTCTGCTCTGAAAGGAAGCAAAGGCTTACAGTTTCGTACTTTTTGATCCTGTGTCTCTGTCCATCTTTAATCCTGATTCATTCTCTCTGGCATCCCCAGTAGGTCCAGAATTTTGCAGGTGACCTGCTGTTAGGTCTGCCTCATTTTAAAAACTTGTAATGACCATAGTAACACTCCTTTTCTTGTAACTGGGCTGTTGGCCCAAGTTTCTGTGACCCTACTGTTACCATTTCATTTACTGGTTTCAGTTCCCGCAGGTACTGATATTAAATCTGTGGCCACTATTGTTAGGCTGCAACCTCTAAATTAAGTCTTTATGAAAGAATTCTCCTAACATATCTGAAGTGACACAAGCCTACTTCTTGCTTTTCCTGTGCTAACAATGAGCTTCAGTCCTATATGGAAGTGAAAATTGCTCAGACTTGCTTGAGACCTGGCTTTCCACACCCTTTCCCCCAAGGAGAAAATGGAATCAGAGTGTTTATCTTTCTCTATGGCATTCAAAGGAATTTCTCATTTTTCTTCCTTCCTAAGAGCTTTCAGTGCTCCAAATAGATGAGCCTTCTCTGTAAGCATTTAGTTTTTCAAGTTACAACATTCCTCCCCCAGAGCAATATAATCAAAATTCAAGTTACATGCATTTTTCATGAAAACTCTTAAGAGCTAGATCTTTAAAAAATCCACTGTCCCTTAGCTAGAGTCTTACCTCTCTTCTTAAAAGCAGCTCATAATTCATGCTCCTTGGAAGACTTCTTCCTACGTGGGAAGCTTCACTGAGGATTCTACCCTATCTAACCACCATAACAGTAGGAAGGCCTCCCTGACCTTCTTCACAGGCATAAATGAATTACCACGTTCCTCATCATCAAACATTTGTTTGGTGCCTGTATGGTATCTGCTACTACATGAGGCGCTGAGCAGAGTTACCAAGATGGAAAATTTGCCTTTAGTTAGTGGTGTCTCATTCATCACATACAGATAATATTTATGTATGAACATATTTGCTGAATGAATAAGGAAAAGTATGGGATCTCTTGTGCTGTTGTGTGCTATTTCCATGTTTTACGGCCAGTGACCTTTTGCTCATGGGTAGGGGCAGTATTAGGGCTTCCCACATGGCACAGTGGTAAATAATCCGCCTGTCGATGCAGGAGATGGAAGAGACATGAGTTTGATCCCTCGGTCAGGGGAAGTATCATTACTGTAGGGCAAATCTCCAAGAGCTCATGGGTACAAAGGACTCTGAGAGACCAGAGTAAAACAGTCTCAGAGTCTAACAATAAAAAGCATATATATTCATTGAACATGTTCTCATTTTATGCACTCACAATAATTTGTACAAATTATAAACCACATAATAAAAAATAATCCAGCTATTTTTTTTAGGAAAGAAAATTGGTTTGGAGGGTATTTTGATTATATAATTTGTTCAACATTGCAGCTTATTTACTTGGAATTACTGACAAGAAATAAAAGCTAGTATGTAATATGGAAAACAAAGACAATGTTATTACTTTAGTAGTAACTATATCAGTTCAGTTCAGTTGCTCAGTCATGTCCCACTCTTTGCAATCCCATGAGCTGCAGCACACCAGGCCTCCCTGTCCAACACCAACTCCTAGAGCCTACCCAAACTCATGTCCATTGAATCGGTGATGCCATCCAACCGTCTCATCCTCTTTTGTTCCCTTCTCCTTCTGCCCTCAATCCTTCCCAGCATCAGGGTCTTTTCAAATGAGTCAGCTCTTTGCATCAGGTGGCTGAAGTATTGGAGTTTCAGCTTCAGCATCAGTCCTTCCAATGAACACCCAGGACTGATCTCCTTTAGGGTGAACTGGCTGGATCTCCTTGCAGTCCAGGGGACTCTCAAGAGTCTTCTCCAACACCACAGTTCAAAGGCACCAATTCTTTGGCTCTCAGCTTTCTTTATAGTCTGACTCTCATATTTGTACATGACTACTGGAAAAACCATAGCCTTAACTAGACGGACCTTTGTTGGCAAGTAACTATATCATGCACCCTTAAAATACAGTTTTTGATTGACTGAGGTTGGGATCAATGAGGCCACAACGGATTTCAACTGATTAGATCTCAGCTATTCCCTGGACAGCAAGAGAATAACTGAGTCGAGTTGTTAACCAATACCTGAATTGAAAATGCAAGAATTATATTACATTACAACAGATGTGGCCATTTTAAGGAACGAATTACTGTTTAATCACTAAGATTAAAATATTGTAGCCAGGGGGAAATGTTTATGACAAAATGGAACAAAGACAGGAAGCTGGCATCCTAGGACTAAAGGGAGTGACTCCAAAAGACCTGCCTCAAGTATGACCATCATCCAGATACTGAGTGTTTACAGCAGAAACCTCAAATTGTTTATCTAGGTACTCAACACACATTACACTCTGACCCCAGCAATCATATCTAGTCTTAGTTTCATTTTCTCCTCTGTTGCTACCTGACCACATAATTGACCTACAGAAAAGTTTAACAGAGCGTAATCTCACACACACCTAAGCCAGAGCCACCTAATCAACATTTTAGGGCTTAGCTCTTTTTTTTTTTTTTTTTGGCTACTTATTTTATTTTATNTTGATGATTTTTAAATTTTTTACATAAGAAGTATTTTGATATTAACCTGAGAAATCAATACATCATCAAGCAGAATCTGCTTTGTAATGAAGGGGAAAATATTTTTTTGTAAGATTGTAAGCTTCACGAGATCACTGTTGAATCAGCATCCTTTTCTTTTCTTATTTTATTTTATTTTTTATTTTTATTTTTTTTAGTTTGTTTTGCTTTACAATACTGTACTCATTTTGCCATACATTGACATAAATCAGCCATAAGTGTACCTGAGTTCCCAATCCGGACCCTCCCCTTTCCCCTCCCTCCCCACACCATCCCTCCAGATCATCCCCGCCGATCAGTCCCAAGCCTTCTGCATCAAACCTAGACCGGCAATCCGTTTCCCTTATGATATCATACATGTTACAATGCCATATTCCCAAATCCTCCCACCCTCTCCCTCTCCCACAGAGTCCAAAAGGCTGTTCTACACATCTGTGTCTCTCGTGCTGTCTTGTGTACCTGTTTAACACCACCATCTAAACACATTAACAAGGATCATCACATATTTAGAGAAAGCCACCAACATGAAGAGACCCAAATAAACAAGCCACGAAAGAAGTTCAGAATAAATAGAGATCATGTAGAGAACAGAATACTACAAACACACACACACACACACACACACACACACTCATTGAGTTAATTTCCTCAGAGAAAGATAAGAAACAAAAAACAGGATACTGTTATAAAGAAACAATCAAAGAATAAGAAAGAACAACTGGAAATGAAAAATAAAACAACCAAAATTAAAAATAAACAAGTGAAAGGTCTGTAGGATAAAGCCATGGAAGTTTTTCAGTAAGTAGAACCAAGTAGATGACTAGATGGACTACAGGAGAAATAAATTAAGAAAATTAAAGGCTGAATCAAGAAGGCCCAATACTTAACTCATCAGCTCAATGAGGGCAATGTTTCTTCGCTATAATCTCTCACACAAAGTGATAATACATGCCACAGAGTGGGTACTTAATAACTATATTTGTTGAATGAGTAAATGAAAGTCCCCAAAAAACAGAGCTAGTGATGAAAATGAAAGAAGGAAACAGAATATCCCCAAAGCTGAAAAACATTCATCATATGAAATAGTCATGCATCACGTGACAGCACAACTATTTTAAAAACTCACATCAACGCTCAATATCATGAAATTTCAGAATAAAGGATAAAGATTCTAAATCCAAGAGCAAAACCAGACCAATTATAAAGAATATTAGAATTTCTTCTCAAAGAAATACTAGAAGCCAGAAGACAAAAGTATAATGCCTTCAAATTTTAAGAGAAAACCATTTCTTAGCCCAGAACTTTCAGGGCAAAGACATTCTTGTATGTAAAATGTAACAGAAAAATTCTGTCTCCAGTACTTTTTCTCAGAAAACTATTGGAGGATATATTCAACCAAAGAAAAGAGTAAACCAAGAAAGAGACTCATGTAGACTCTATGAAATGGGATTCAATACAAGAGAGATGCAAGTGGAATCCAAGGATGAGAGTAAAAAACAGTCCCTAGATGACAGTGGTTCAGCACACCCAAAGAACCATTAAACAGATGGAAGCCACGGGATAGAGTTCCAGCAGGAAAGTCTCCAAGGGAAGAAAAAAATGGGAGCAGTGGACAAGTTCGGCTATGTGGAAAATTACAGTTATGAGAATATGGAAATATCTAGCATAGCACAGATTCAAAGAAAACCAACGATTTTTTTTTTAATTTCAAGAAAACAAGTTATACATGAAGGGAAATTCATCATGGATCAGTTGTGAAATATATTTACATAGTCATAAAATGAAAAACATTGATGATGCAGTTAAGGAAAATTTAACCAAAGTATATTGGGAGAATACATAGAAGAAGCAAGAGCTAAAACCCTCATTTTAGGTCTAGAGAAAGGAGGGAAGCTATGGAGTACACTAAGAAAGATAGATCTACAATTTTTCATTCTAAGCTATCGATCACTGACCTTTTAATATACAAAAATAGATTACTTTCAACAGAATATTTAAAGCTAACATATCTTTCTTTTACAAGTGCTATAATGCAATTAACTGACTGACAACTCACATTTTAAAATAATATTTAATCACTGAATTTGGTATCCATTGGATTAGAAAGTTCATTAAATTTAGTCAGAAATGGTTCGGCAGAGCAATTTCAAAATAGTGGTTTGTTCCTATATATAGCCATCTGAAAAAGTACCAGTGTGATAAGCAATAGCAGCATAAACCATGTCAAAGTTTGGCATGGTAACCTGCTTAACAATCTTATGTCTGGAGCTCTGGTTTCATCTGGTGGTTTGAATTCTGGTTTCATCACTTACTAGCAACATGGATGTGACCTTAGGCAAGTGACTTACTTCACTCAATTCATATGTAAAATGAGGACAGTTTTGGTTTCTGCTTGACCGATTTGGAAAACTCAACAGTAGCCACAGGACTGGTAAAGGTCAGTTTTCATTCCAATCCCAAAGAAAGAAAGTGAAGTCCTTCAGTTGTTTCTGACCCTTTGCAACCCCAAGGACTCTAACCTACCAGGCAGGTTTCTCTGTCCATGGGATTCTCCAGGCAAGAGTACTAGAGCGGGTTGCCATTTCCTTCTCCAGAGATTCTACCTGACCCAGGGATCGAATCCGGGTCTCCTGCATTGCAGGAAGATGCTTTACCATCTGAGCCACCAGGGAAGCCCAATCCCAAAGAAAGGAAATGCCAAAAAATGCTCAAAAAACTGCACAATTGCATTCATCTCACATGCTAGCAAAGTAATGCTCAAAATTCTCAAAGCCAGGCTTCAACAGTACATGAACTGTGAACTTCCAGATATTCAAGCTGGATTTAGAAAAGGCAGAGGAACCAGAGATCACGTTGCTAACATCTGTTGGATCATCAAGAAAGCAAGAGAGTTCCAGAAAACCATCTACTTCTGCTTTATTGACTATGCCAAAGCCTTTCACTGTGTGTATCACAACAAACTGTGGAAAATTCTTAAAGAGATGGGAATGCCAGACCATCTGGCCTGCCTCCTGAGAAATCTGCATGCAGGTCAAGAAGCTACAGTTAGAACTGGACATGGAACAACTGACTGGTTCCAAATCAGGAAAGGAATATGTCAAGGCTGTATATTGTCACCTTGCTTATTTAATTTATATGCAGAGTACACCATGAGAAATTCTGGACTGGATGAAACACAAGCTGGAATCAAGATTGCTGGGGAAAATATCAATAACCTCAGATATGCAGATGACACCAGCTTTATGGCAGAAAGTGAAGAAGAACTAAAGAGCCTCTTGATGAAAGTGAAAGAGGAGAGTGAAAAAGCTGGCTTAAAACTCAATATTCAGAAAACTAAGATCATGGCATCTGGTCCTATCACTTCATGGTAAATAGATGGGAAACAGTGGCTGCTGCTGCTAAGTTGTTTCAGTCGTGTCCAACTCTATGCGACCCCATAAACGGCAGCCCACCAGGCTCCCCCATCCCTGGGATTCTCCAGGCAAGAACACTGGAGTGGGTTGCCATTTCCTTCTCCAATGCATGAAAGTAAAAATTGAAAGTGAAGTCGCTCAGTCGTGTCCGACTCTTAACAATCCCATGGACTGCAGCCTACCAGGCTCCACCGGCTATGCGGTTTTCCAGGCAAGAGTACTGGAGTGGGGTGCCATTGCTTCTGATTACATTGAAAGACTTTATTTTTGGGGGCTCCAAAATCACTGCAGATGGTGACTGCAGCCATGAAATTAAAATATGCTTGCTCCTTGGAAGAAAAGTTATGACCAACCTAGACAGCATATTAAAAAGCAGAGACATTACTTTGCCAACAAAGGTCCATCTAGCTGTGGTTTTTCCAGTAGTCATGTATGGATATGAGAGTTGGAATATAAAGAAAGCTGAGCCTTGAAGAACTGATGCTTTTGAACTGTGATGCTGGAGAAGACTCTTGAGAGTCCCTTTGACTGCAGGGAGATCAAACAAGTCAATCCTAAAGGAAACCAGTCCTGAATATTCATTGGAAAGACTGATGCTGAGGCTGAAACTCCAATACTCTCGCTATCTGATGTGAAGAACTGATTCATTGGAAAAGACCCTGATGCTGGGAAAGATTTTTTTTTTTAAGTTTAAATTTTTATTTTTTTAAATTTGTTTTGCTTTACAATACTGTATTCATTTTGCCATACATTGACATGAATCAGCCACAGGTATACTTGAGTTCCCAATCCTGTCCCTCCTCTCCCTCCCCACAACATCCCTCTAGACCATCCCTGCACATCAGTCCCAAGCCTTCTGCAATGAACCTAGACCAGCGATTCATTTCACTTATGATATCATACATGTTACAATGCCACACTCCCAAATCCTCCCACCCTCTCCCTCTCCCACAGAGTCCAAAAGGCTGTTCTACACATCTGTGTCTCTCTTGCCGTCTCGTGTACAGATTTAACACTGCCATCTTTCTAAATTCCATATATATGTGTTAGTATACTGTATTGGTGTTTTTTTTTCTGGCTTACTTCACTCTTGGCTGGGAAAGATTGAAGGTGGGAGGAGAATGGGACGACAGAGGATGAGATGGTTGGATGGCATCACCAACTCAATGGACATAAGTTCGAGTAGGCTCCAGGAGTTGATGATGGACAGGGAGGCCTGGCATGCTATGGTTCATGGGGTCGCAAAGAATCAGACACCACTGAGCGAATGAATTACACTGAACCAACAAAATTGTTGTGTAGAATCTGTGAATTATTTCATGGGAAGCACTAAGAATAGAGTTAGACTCAAGTAAGCACTCAATAAGTTGCTACCATTTTTAAATCATTCTAAAATACTTTAAAAACAAAAAGAAGAAGCTACAAACCAACAGGATATTTACTAAATTCCTGCACACAATTTCTTTGGGTACTAGAAAGCTATCTGTATTTCTCTACTTCCATAGCACTAGCCATATCTTGCATTTTCCCTTTTTTTCCTTATGTTGTCTCCCTGTCTTCTTTATTCCAATATTTATTATCATGTTGTGATAACTAGAAAATTTAGCTAAATGAGGAGAAAAGGACATAAGATCCACATTTAAGAAATTTTTAAAAAATTTAATACCACCGAAGAAAATAATACAGGAAAACACTTGCTATTCAAACACAGTGGGAAAAATAGAATTAAATTCACATTGTGTTTTTAAATCAGTTTCCTTCAAAATTATGGGTGACAATTTTCCTATGAGACTGTAAATCATTCATCAGTGTTGAATACAAGCACTTGGTCCCTCTCCAGCTCTTCATGCCTTCCTGAACTGACATGATTCATTATTGCCAGGTGACTTTTAAACTAAGAGGGATAGCTTTGAACACTCGCTGCCCTTCAGCAGAGAGAACATGCAGGAAATGGCACAAAAAACTTTAAATCAATCTCCTGTCCTGTTCTTATACTCAGTTTCTTTTTCACTCAGTGTGGCTGCTTAGTGCCTGTCCAACAAACACTGGTTTATTTCTCCACAAAGTTATACCGCTAGTTGAGGAGAAAATGGAAGATTTCAAACTGGGGGTACATGGAAGAAACTAGAAGAATCTCCAAAGGAATACTTTCTTTTTTTACCATATAAAAAATCCCCTGACTCCCATATCACAGAAAAATCTACCTTCAAAACAAATTCCCTGTATGCGAGACAACAAAAGAGACACAGATGAATAGAACAGTCTTTTGGACTCTGTGGGTGAGGGTGAGGGTGGAATAATTTGGAAGAATGGCATTGAAACATGTATAATATCATATATGAAACGAATCGCCAGTCCAGGTTCGATGCATGATACTGGATGCTTGGGGCTGGTGCACTGAGACGACCCAGAGGGATGGTGTGGGGAGGGAGGTGGGAGGGTGGTCCAGGATGGGGAACACGTGTATACCTGTGGTGGATTCATGTTGATGTATGGCAAAACCAATACAATATTGTAAAGTAATTAACCTCCAATTAAAATAAATAAATTTATATTGGAGAAGGAAATGGCAACCCACTCCAGTGTTCTTGCCTGGAGAATCCCAGGGACGGGGGAGCCTGGTGGGCTGCTGTCTATGGGGTCACACAGAGTTGGACATGACTGAAGTGACTTAGCATATTTAAATAAATAAATATATAAAAACAAATTCCAAAGAATTCTAACGGATGCTTTTTGGTTAACACTACTTGAAATAGCTTCTGGGTAAGTCCATACTTTCAGTACAATTGCATTTTAAGTGCAAGGGGAAATGCCTTCCTGTGACCACATTTCCTCCACATAAATAAGGTATCCTCAGGACAGCCTCAGAGGCCATGCTCTTGCCTACCTGGAGGAATGATGTTGGTCTAAATTTCCTCTCTGTACAGGAGGGGTGAATCTTATTTACATACCTTACTGTGTCCTTGAAAAATCAGATGAGCTAACTGATGAGAAAGGACTTAGAAACTGTCTTTTTTTTAATGCCAACTGACAAAATTTATATTTTTCACAAATATTTGTTAAGCATGCCCAGCATGATACGAGGTCTGGGACATATAACAATGAGCAATGAAAAGCCCTTGTCTCCACTGAGGTTTCATTAAAATAAAAGATGTGTGCACGCATGCTCTGTCACTCAGTCGTGTCTGACTCTTTGTGACCCTATGGACTGTAGCCCACTAGGCTCCTCTGTCCGTGGGATTCTCCAGACAAGAATACTGGGGTGGTTTGCCATTTCCTCTTCCTCCAGGGGAACTGCCAAACTAAGATATTGAAGCCATGTCTAGCCAGCTGGGAAGTCACAATACATATAATGCTTGTACATGATATACATACAGTACATATATTAGCCAGAAAAATAGAACCAAGAAGATGTGTGTGTGTGTGTGGAGGGGGGGGGGTCTGTGTGTGTATACAGTGTGTGTACATGGTGTACATGAAGTGTGCATGTGTGTGTAAGGAAATGGCTCATGTAATTGTGGAGATTAAATTGTGGCAAGTCCAAAACCTGATTCAGTAAGCTAGCACACTGAAGACTCAAGAGATCTGCAGAAGTCACCATGCTCTGTAGACTGGAGAGGCAGCCGTGAAGTCAGTCTTTTAATCACAGGTACTACACTGAAGCAATGGAAATATGAACCATGCTGTGAGGGTCAGGTGTTAGCTTGCTAACCTGTGGTAACTAAATTCGTGCACACGAACATAATATTCTGAAATACAAAACATACAAAAACTGTCCTTAGACCCCATTTTTCTTTTTTCCCTTTGTTAGGTAGCTAGAATAGGAAAAATGAGTCCAAAATGACAGTGGCTAAAAGACAAAGAAGGGTAAAGCCCGCAAAAATAGAACAAAGGTCCAAGGACTGGAGTGAGGACCTCAGGTAAAACAAACTGCCCTCCTGGCTAGCCAGATTTACATAGGGCAAGCTCAGGGGGTGGAGAAAAAACATATAAAAAGTGGAGCCTAAATTGAACTGGGGGCTTCTCTTTGGGTCTTTTGGGTCAGCTCGCCCTCAGGCCTCAAGGATGTATTTTCCTTTGCTTGCCAAATAAAACTGAGCTGTAACACTGGTCCGACCATCACTTCAAATTTTTGCTGCAGCGAGACAGAATCAAGGAAATTACAAATTCCCCTGACACCATTTTTTTAAAACATCTCGCTGAAGAGGTGGTTAATATTTGCTGTCTCCATCTGCTCACCACCCTGCCCATCCTCAGACTCACTAGGTAGGCTTTAGGTTCTGTTACTCTGCCAAGACATGCCTGGTTAATACTATACATTCAGTGGTTAATTAGCCCACATCATCTGACCATTTAGGAGCATTTTGACAAAACTGGCAAATTCCTCTTTCTTCAAGCACTATGAAAATTTTGTCTCTGAGCACTATGTCTTTTTGGTTTTCCAAATGCCTCAGTGGCTACCCTTCTGTAATCTGTTTTGCTGGATTTCTTCTTTCTCACAAGGTATAGTCTGTAACCATCTCTTCTTCTCTAGTTACTACCTATATGATCTCATTCAGTTTGGGGTTTTAAGTAACACCTGTATATCAGTGATTCCCAAGTTTGTATCTCTGACCACCATCTCTTCCTTGATTTCTAAACAGGTGGTAATGGGCATTTCAACCTCAGCCTAAAAGAGAACTTTATTCTCTCCATCCCTATCTGTTTCCTCCTCATCCTCCCCATCTGTGCACGTGATGCCCTGAACTGCTCTAGCCAAAAATTTAGAAATAACCTTTAAGCCCTGACTTTTCTTCAAGCTGCCACCCAATCCAGTAACAAGTCTGCTCCATTCTGTCTTCAGAATATTAATAGATCTTGGAGCTGACCTCTTCTCCCATATCCACTGCTGAGACACTCATCAAAAACATAATTTTCTCCCACCTGAACTGCTGTAAGAGCTTCTCAGTGGGTCTTCTCGCTCCACTATAGCCGTCCCGTGATCAATTTTTACTTCAGCTGCCAGAATGATCGAAGAATGCAGTAAAACTGTATCAGACCTCTGCATAAAACCTTCTGGTGACTCTTCATCATACAAAGTGTAGGTCCAAACTCCCTACCACAGTCTACATGAGGCCTTATATGACCTCTTCTCTGACCTACAGTCTGTTCTTTTAACACTCAGCTACATTCCTGCCTCAGGGACAATGCATTTGCTATTCTTTCCACATATTTTCCTCCTTCTGACCTTAGCAATACACTCTTCATTCACTTCACTCAGGCCTCTTTGCTCAAAAGTTAGCTTCTCAAGAGGACTTCCATAGTTATGTAAAATAGCACCTCTTACACTCAGTATCTCCATCCCCTCTTCGTTTTATTTCACAGCAATCATCAGACATCGTGACACTGTACTATAGACACACACATATGCACACACACACAGGCAGTCCTCATTTTGCACAGTACTCATGTGTATGGGGTTCAGTGACCATGGTTTAGTTAAAAACACCAGTTTCTCAATGACATAGTTCACACTTCAGTTACCATGATAGATTAACTCTAGTAATTGTATAAAACACAATTTTGCTGCCAGCTCTTCAGTTCCCAAATCACAGTGTAAAACACACGGGCATCATGATCAGTAACTAATCACACCACTTTTTTATGTCTGTTGGTGACTGCTCACTGGGTATCTGTTAATCAATTCATTCACAGAGAGCAAAGAATGAACTTTTGATGCCTCCTTGTCTCCCATTGATACACCCATATGACATCTTATAGAAACGTACAAGTGAAAAAGAGAATTGGCCAATGAAAATGAAAATGTATTTTAAAAAGATGCTATCACTGGAAGTGAAATTTGAATCAAATATAAATGAGATTATAGAAGAAATATCTGACTGTGGAAATGCTGACTCTGCCACCAGTAGAGGAACTCTAGGGAGGCAGCCAGAAGAACTCAAAGAAGTACACCTGGTGACCAGGTGTGATGGAAAGGGTGAAAATGTCCCAGAAGTCACACTTGCCAAAAACTTTCCCTTGAAATCACGCTCAGATGGCACTGAAGGCATTAAGGATAAAACATTGGAAGCTGATCCAAACTTAGAAAAGAGTATGACAATTTCTGAAGATAAAAGAAGCTGCTCCCTCTGTATCATAGGTTATACAATGAGAAGAAAGTGGCAAGCACTGCTCAATACTCCCAACATATTTTTTTTCTCAAAAAAAAAAACACTTTAACTCTGAACATCTCTAAAGGTTGCGAGTTTGCAAGGGTATAAGATTACCTCCCAGAAATCCATCACATTTCTAACACTGAATCTGCAGAAACTCAAATGAAACCATAATACTAATTGGAATCACTTCAAAAAATGAAATAAGTATAAAAATAACAAATCATATATGGTATCCTGTGCTAAAAATTGCAAACTGCTGAGAAACCAAAACAAAGACAAATGGAGAGATACACTTTGTTCATGGATTGGAAAACTAAATTTACTAAAAATGTTAATTTTCCCAAAATTGATATATAGGTTTATTCCTACCAAAATTCCCATCAAAATCCCACCTCTGTAGACACAGACAAGCTTACTCTAACATATATATTGTAAGGCACAGGCCCTAGGATAGCTAAAGAAAGTGAAAGTGAAAGTGAAGTCACTCAGTCATGTCCGACTTTTTGCGACCCCATGGACTGTAGCCCACCAGGCTCCTCCATCCATGGGATTCTCCAGGCAAGAGTACTGGAGTGGGTTGCCATTTCCTTCTCCAGGGGATCTTCCCGACCCAGCGATAGAACCCAGGTTTCCCACATAGTAGGTAGACACTTTAACCTCTGAGCTACCAGGGAAGTAGGATAGCTAAAAGAATTGTGATAAGAATAAAGTGGAGAGAAAAATAACCTATACGAAGGCTTACTACGTAGGTACAATAACCTAGTTAGCATGCTATTGGTGGAATAGACAACAAAGCAATGGCAGAGAACCCAGAGACAGACCCAGGAAACACACTAACAGATTTTTAACAAAGATACAAATGAAATTCAATGGAAGAAGGATAGTCACTTCAAAAGTAAAAACAGTGCTAGGTCAATGGGACATTTTTAGGCAAAAGAAAAAGAAAAAACCATGAAATAAGTCTTAAACACCATATATAAAAAGTTACTGAAAGTGGACCACAGATCAAACAAAATGCGAAAACATAAAGACTTTAGGAAAAATGACACATCTTAGAGCCAAACCAGGGGAAAAAATCTTCTTTGATATGTAAGACTAAGCAAGTAGGTCTCCAATGACACCAAAACATGATCTGTAAAAGGAAAAACTGAAAAAATGAACTTATTCAAAATGAAAAACTTTTGCTCTGTTTAAGACCTGTATAAGACGATGAAAGACAAGCTGAGAGTGGGAAAAAATATTTGCAAACTTCCTACCTAATAAAGAGAAGACTAGTATGTGGAAAATATGCAGAATTCTTAACACGGAATAGGAAAGAAACAGACAATTCAAACAGCAAATGGACAAAAGATGTGAAGAGATATTTTATCAAAACATGTATGCAAATAGCAAATAAGCACATGAAAAGATGTGCAGCTTCATTAGCCATTAAAGAAACAAATTAAAACCAGAATGAGATACCACTACAAACCTCTAAGAATGGCTAAAAACATCAAATGCTGAGGAAGATGTAGAGAAACCGGGTCATTCATACACTGCTGCTGGAAATGTAAAATGGTACAGACACTCTGGAAAATAGTTGTCTTAGTTTCTTTAAACTAAACATATTATTATCGTGCATGCGTGTGTGTGTGTGTGTGTTCAGTTGTGTCTGACTCTTTGCAATCCCATGGACTATAGCCTGCCAGGCTCCTCTGTCCATGACATTTTCCAGGCAAGAATTCTAGAGTGGGTTGCCATTTCCTCCTGTGAGGAATGTTCCCATTCCAGGGACTGAATCTTTGTCTCTCGTGTCTCCTGCATTGGCAGGTGGATTCTTTACCTCTGCGCCACCTGGAAGGCTCACACTATTACCATATGACCAGCAATTGTGCTCCTAGGAAATTTATGCTAGATAAATGAAAATGCGTGCTTACCCAAAACCCGTGTACTGATGTTCATGACAGCCCTGTATATAATATCCAAAACCTGAAACAATCTTCAATGGTTAGAAACCATTGGTAGAAGTAAAATTTAGGCAAATTTCAAGGGAATTATGTTGAGTAAAAAATTCTAATCTCTAAAGTTACACATTGCAGGACTCCATTTTTATTCAGTTCAGTTCAATTCAGTCACTCAGACATGTCCAACTCTTTGCAAGCCCATGGACTACAGCACGCCAGGCTTCCCTCTCCATCACCAACTCTCAGAGCTTGCTCAAACTCATGTCCATCGAGTCGGTGATGGCATCCAAACCTCTCATCCTCTGTCGTTCCCTTCTTTATTACATTCTTGAAATTATAAAACTATACAGATGGAGATTACACTAATGATTTCCATGGGTAAGGAATGGGAGAGAAGCCTGTGGTTATAAAAGGGCAACATGATAGACCTCTGTGGTAAATGAACTGTTCTAAATCTAACTACAGTGATGGATATACAAAACTACACGTGGGATAAAAATGCCTAAAATCAAACACACACACAAACAACACAGAGAACAACACAGTAAAACTGAAAAACCTGAGTAAGATCAGTGGACTGTATCAATGTCAGTTTCCTGGTAATGATAATATACCATAATTTTGCAAAGTGTTACCACTGGAGAAAACTGAATACAATGTACATGGAATCTCTCCACATTACTTCTTAAAACTGCATGTGAAATCTATAATTACCTCAAAATAAAAAGTTTTACTAAAATAAAAGTCTCATATACACAGTCTCATATGGCATTATTTATGTAAGTCTCAGACTAGGAATAACCCAATGTTATTGGAGAAACAGTTTGTAGTATAGTGTGTATGTATTAGTTGCTCTGTCATATCCAACTCTTTGTGATTCCATGGACTGTAGCCCGCGAGGCTCCTCTGTCCATAGGAATCTCAAAGTAAGAATACCGGAGTGGGTTGTTATTTCCCTCTCCAGGGGATCTTCCCAACCCAGGGATTAAACCTGGGTCTCCTGTATTGCAGGAGGACTCTTCCCTATCTGAGCCACCAGGGAAACCAATTACTGTGGTATAGTGGCACAATGTATATAGGCTTCCCAGATGGCGCAGTGGTAAAGAATTTGCCTGCCAGATTCTTAAAAGACGTAGCTTCAGTCCCTGGGTTGNGGACTGAATCTTTGTCTCTCGTGTCTCCTGCATTGGCAGGTGGATTCTTTACCTCTGCGCCACCTGGAAGGCTCACACTATTACCATATGACCAGCAATTGTGCTCCTAGGAAATTTATGCTAGATAAATGAAAATGCGTGCTTACCCAAAACCCGTGTACTGATGTTCATGACAGCCCTGTATATAATATCCAAAACCTGAAACAATCTTCAATGGTTAGAAACCATTGGTAGAAGTAAAATTTAGGCAAATTTCAAGGGAATTATGTTGAGTAAAAAATTCTAATCTCTAAAGTTACACATTGCAGGACTCCATTTTTATTCAGTTCAGTTCAATTCAGTCACTCAGACATGTCCAACTCTTTGCAAGCCCATGGACTACAGCACGCCAGGCTTCCCTCTCCATCACCAACTCTCAGAGCTTGCTCAAACTCATGTCCATCGAGTCGGTGATGGCATCCAAACCTCTCATCCTCTGTCGTTCCCTTCTTTATTACATTCTTGAAATTATAAAACTATACAGATGGAGATTACACTAATGATTTCCATGGGTAAGGAATGGGAGAGAAGCCTGTGGTTATAAAAGGGCAACATGATAGACCTCTGTGGTAAATGAACTGTTCTAAATCTAACTACAGTGATGGATATACAAAACTACACGTGGGATAAAAATGCCTAAAATCAAACACACACACAAACAACACAGAGAACAACACAGTAAAACTGAAAAACCTGAGTAAGATCAGTGGACTGTATCAATGTCAGTTTCCTGGTAATGATAATATACCATAATTTTGCAAAGTGTTACCACTGGAGAAAACTGAATACAATGTACATGGAATCTCTCCACATTACTTCTTAAAACTGCATGTGAAATCTATAATTACCTCAAAATAAAAAGTTTTACTAAAATAAAAGTCTCATATACACAGTCTCATATGGCATTATTTATGTAAGTCTCAGACTAGGAATAACCCAATGTTATTGGAGAAACAGTTTGTAGTATAGTGTGTATGTATTAGTTGCTCTGTCATATCCAACTCTTTGTGATTCCATGGACTGTAGCCCGCGAGGCTCCTCTGTCCATAGGAATCTCAAAGTAAGAATACCGGAGTGGGTTGTTATTTCCCTCTCCAGGGGATCTTCCCAACCCAGGGATTAAACCTGGGTCTCCTGTATTGCAGGAGGACTCTTCCCTATCTGAGCCACCAGGGAAACCAATTACTGTGGTATAGTGGCACAATGTATATAGGCTTCCCAGATGGCGCAGTGGTAAAGAATTTGCCTGCCAGATTCTTAAAAGACGTAGCTTCAGTCCCTGGGTTGGGAAGATCCCCTGGAGTAGGAAATGGCAACTCACTCCAGTATTCTTGCTTGGAAAATTCCATGGACAGAGGAGCCTGGTGGGCCACAGTCCATGGGGTCACAAAGAGTCAGACACAACAGAGCACAACACAAGGAAATCCTACTCAGAAATAAGAATGGATAAACTTGCTATACATGTAGCACCACAGATAATCTCACAGACATTTTGAATGAAAGAATTCAGAATTTCATTTATAGAAAATTCTATAACACACAAAACTAATCTATGAAGACAAACATTAGATCAGTGACTCCCTGGGTGAAAGAGAGAAGTAGAGTGACTACAAATGGACATGAGGGGACTGTCTAGGATGATGGAAATAGCTTATATCTCAGATAGGATGGGGGGTTCATGGTGCACACATCTGTCAAAATCCAGACTGTACCCTTAATATCTGCACTTTTATTTCATGTAAGTTATATCTCAATAACCTATTTTTCTTAAATGTCTGCATGGTTGTAGGCTTAAAGGCCAGAGTAACACCAGCCAAGGAAATAGAGAATGTGCGCCATTACAGTAGCCAAGGCATGGAAACCACCTGAGTGTCCATCAATGGACAAAGAGATCAAGAAAATACATGTGCACACATACACACGCAGAGCCCCACACAAAGAGGATTATTATTTAGGCATAAAAAGGAAAGGAATCCTGCCTTTTGCAACAACATGGATGGATCCTGGGGGCACTATGGTAAGTGAAAGAGGTCAGACAAAGACAGACATGATCTCACTTGTATATGGATCTAACTTTGGAACTCATAGAAGCAGAGGATCGATGAGTGGTTACTGGGGGTCAAGGGATGGGAGAAATGCAAGATGTTGGTCAAAGGGCACAAACTCTGTTACAAGATTTGTTGTCGAGATCCAATCACAGTGGGTGACTACACTTAACACCACTGGCATACCTGAAAAATTCTGTAAGAGTAGAGCTTTAATGTTCTCATAATAACAACAGGAACATGGTAATTACGGGAGGTAAAGGCTGTGTTAGCTGACCTTATCATGGTTTATATTTTGCAATGTATATATGTTTATCAAATCAGGATAAACCTTAAAATTACATGGTACATGTCAATAATCTCAATGAAGCTAGGGGAAAAAAGAAAGCCTTGAATTAAGTGAAAGATAAAGCCTCTTTTTTCTATTACAAGACCTCTCCACACCATCGAGTGTGTGGCGAATAAGGAATCCAGAAGCTCACACTTCGGTGAAATACAGTTGATGATGATGTAATGTGCATAGGCTATAATTTGCATTTTTCCACAAAGGTGTAAGATTTTAATAAACAAATAAATCTGTCAGTTCAGGAAATAACTAACTTATCATGTCTGCCCTGACTGTGTACTTTTGATTACAAAGCACTTCCACAGAATCAAATAGACTGGGAGATTAAATGACATGGAAAGTATTGATTGGTGGCCTTAATATCCATGCTTGGCAAGAGAGATATAGACATATATTCCAGAGAAAAGTAAGCCTCATCTTCTAAGCTCTCACTCTGTTATTAACAGCCTTCAAGTGCCTCAAATTTGCTGTGTTCTAAAGTGGAATGTGATTCTCACACAAGAAGCCAGCAGCACACTATAGCCTGGAAGGACAATCTGGAAAGGACACAATCAGCTTTCCACCCTTTTTAAAAGTCTTCCAGAACCGCCACTGAATTTTGATGTCCAGACATTTAGAATCTCCGATTAGCCTATAGAGAAGTCAATTCTAAGCAATCACATCTTTATCTTAATTAAAAAAAAAAATCAAGACTTGAGAAAAAGATGTCTGAGGTACTAAATATAAAGACAGAATTCTATTGTTCTGGAGTCAGTTATCTAATCGAGAGAATCAGTTCTGCGCTGTCAAAAACATTATATCAAAATTGGTAAAGTCACTCTGGAGAACAGTATGGAGGTTCTTTAAGAAACTAAAAATAGAGCTACCTGGCAATCTAGCAATCCCACTCCTGGGCAAGTATCCAGAGGGAAAAAAAACAGAGCTTGAAAGGATACAAACAAACCAATGTTCATTGCAGCCCTGTTTGCAACAGCCAAGACATGGACACAACCTAAATGTCCATCCACAGATGAATGACTAAAGAAGATGTGGTGTATATAAACAATGGGATATTATTCAGCCATTAAAAGGAGAGAGAAAGCCATTTGCAACAACATGGATGCAACTAGAGATTATTTTACTAAGTAAAATAAGTCAGAGCAGCACAGACATGCTATCACTTATATGCTTAATCTTTCTAAAAATGATACAAATGAACTTATTTATAAAACAGAAACAGACTCACAGACTTAAAGAAATTTATTGTTTACTGTAGGGGAAAGCTAGGTGTGGAGGGACAGATTGAGAATTTAGGATTGACATGTACACACTGCTATATATGAAACAGATAACCAACAAGGAACTACTGAATAGCACAAGGAATACTGTTCAATATTCTGTAATAACCTAAACAAGAAAAGAATTTGAAAAAGAATACCTGAACCAGTTTGCTATACATCTGAAACATAATACTGCTAATCAACTATGCTTCAATATTAAACAAAATTGTTAAAAAATGCACCAATCTATTCATGTTTTTTTTTCCTGCTAAAACCTTTAGGGGCTTTCCTGCGGGCTCAGTGGTAAAGCGTCCTCCTGCCAATGCAGGAGACATCAATTCAATTCCTGGTTGGGAAGATCCCCTGGAGGAGGAAATGGCAACCCACTCCAGTATTCTGGGAAATCCCACAGGTAGAGGAGCCTGGTGGGCTATAGTCCATGGGGTTGCAAAAGAGTTGGACACAACTAAACAACAACAAACCTCTTTTGACACATATACCACACACACTGATTTTCTAATTTTCTCCTGTGAAAAACTGGGAGCAAATCAACTAACCGATGACTCTGGATATTGAACCCAGGAAAGAGTTGAGCTGTTCAAACCTGAAATACATGTCACTGACGAGCTTCCTGCTTCCCAGTTTCCTTACTGGAAAAACAGAGATAAAAATAATTCCTTCTCAATTGAGACTGTTTGGAGAATCAAATAAATGAATGAACAGACTTAAGACACAAAACATGTTTCATATCTTAAGTCTGAATGCTATTTAATGTATATTTGAGAAAAAATTTGACAGAAGAGATAGATTTACTATATGGATAATTGATAAGGTTTGAGGATTAACTTTCATTTTGCTGGCATGCACAACAAAAAATAAATGAAATTCCTCTGTGAGACTACAATTCTGAAACCTACAAAACTCTAAGAGAGTTGAAAAATTAACTTATATATCTGGTTTTGGAGTATGATAATGGCATGAAACCAGCATCAGTCAAATACAAGGGAAAGTCTAGTACAGATAAATAATGTACAGCTAGTAACAAATTCTTCCAACTTTGTAACAAGCTATTTGATTCTGAAGATCAAAGTACCTAATAGGAATAAATATAAATGGTTAAGGCAATGTTCTCTATTCTTTTCATTTTACTTGTCATAATGAAACTCCAGTATTTTGGCCACCTCATGCGAAGAGTTGACTCATTGGAAAAGACTTTAATGCTGGGAGGGATTGGGGGCAGGAGGAGAAGGGGACGACAAAAAATGAGATGGTTGGATGGCATCACTGACTTGATGGATGTGAGTCTGAGTGAACTCCGGAAGTTGGTGATGGACAGGGAGGCCTGGCGTGGTGTGATTCATGGGGTTGCAAAGAGTTGGACATGACTGAGCAACTGAACTGAATTGAATGAAAACATAAATTCTATTCATCATGATATATTAAAATATGCCAGGGTTCACATTAAAAATACTTGTGTTTAGGCTAAAAGTTAACTTAAATAGAGTAAAGCTTTTGTTTAAAGAAACTTTTATTTATTTATTTAGTTTTGCAATTTTTTATTTTTTTAATTTTTTTTTAATTTTTATTTTTTAGTTTGTTTTGCTTTACAATACTGTACTCATTTTGCCATACATTGACATAAATCAGTCATAAGTGTACCTGAGTTCCCAATCCGGACCCCCCNTCCGTCTAGTCAAGGCTATGATTTTTCCAGTAGTCATGTATGGATGTGAGAGTTGGACTATAAAGAAAGCAGAACACTGTAGAATTGGTGCTTTTGAACTGTGGTGTTGGAGAAGACTCTTGAGAGTTCCTTGGACAGCAAAGAGATCCAAGCAGTCTATCCTAACGGAAATCAGCCCTGAACATTCATTGGAAGGACTGATTCTGAAGCTGAAACTCCAATACTTTGGCCACCTGATACGAAGAACTGACTCATTAGAAAAGACCCTGAGGCTGGCAAACATTGAAGCCAGGAGGAGAAGGGGACGACAGAGGATGAGATGGTTGGATGGCATCACTGACTCGATCGGCGTGAGTGAGTTTGAGCAAGCTCTGGGAGTTGGTGATGGACATGGAAGCCTGGCATGCTGCAGTCCATGGAGTCACAAAAAATTGGACAGNATTAGAAAAGACCCTGAGGCTGGCAAAGATTGAAGCCAGGAGGAGAAGGGGACGACAGAGGATGAGATGGTTGGATGGCATCACTGACTCGATCGGCGTGAGTGAGTTTGAGCAAGCTCTGGGAGTTGGTGATGGACATGGAAGCCTGGCATGCTGCAGTCCATGGAGTCACAAAAAATTGGACAGAACTGAGTGACTGAACTGACTAACTGACCTACTTCCATGATCAGTAACTGTTTGAATCTGCTCTTTGTTATTCACGTAGGTCTAGAAGGCAGAGCCTTTACCTTGCAAATAAGGAACTGGGGACAGGGAAAGACCTTTAGGCCCAGGTGGGCCCCCACTGGTCTTGCTCAGCTTGAGTCTCTGCTCTTACTGTTCCTTTGTGCTTCAGTTCAAGTGATGAACTTCTACTCCTCCATTTTCCAGCCTAAAGTTCACATCATCAGGGAAGCTGTACGACTCTGATGTTACTTCCATAGTGAAACACTAAGGGGGTGGCTTACACAATAGAAATGCCTTCTCGCAGCTCCAGAAGCTGGATGTGTAAATCCAGGTCTGGTTTCTCCCAGGACCACCTGGGAGAAAATCTCCAGATCAGGTTAGGCCTCCACTTATCTGTTCTGTAACATCTTCTTTTTGTTACAAAGCACTTTCCTCAGTTTGTAATAATCAAAGCTGTTTGGCATGCATGACATTTTACCCCATCTGCCTCTCAACCTCATCCTCTCCCCTCGCCCCAGCCTTCTATTGCTGGTCCCCCAGATGTTAGGCATTCCTGCCTGGAAACCTCCTTCCATGTCTCATCCTCCACTTCATCCAGATCTCTGTTCAAACACCACCTGGAGGGGCTACCTCTGAACTCCCATGTCTCTAAATATATTACCCAGCTTCCAATTCTTGTGCCCTGATAGAGCTTTAGTTTTTCATAGCAAAACCTGCCATGAAAATGTCTGTTTTTGTGTTGTATGCTAACTCTACTATAAATGCATATGTGTATATATATAGCCAAAACTTAAACTAACTAGGTTTTGGCACACATCTAGAACAGGCATGGAACACAAGAGACATCCAATACATATTTTTGACTGAATAAATGATTGTATTTACTAATACAATTCTTTGCTTATCTTTTTGCCCTATCAGACTGTACTCCCTGTCAAATGGGAAGAATTCTGTTATGATCACCAGTAACCAGTCACTGAAGTGCCTAGTACACTGGTACCAGTCGTTAGTACATGGTAGGATCTTAGTAAATACTTGCTGAATGAAAAAATAAAAACAGAAGTAGTGAAAGCTTATCTATGGAAAATATCTCAAAACAATTTGTAGAAGACGAATAAAAGCTGTGATATTTCTGTCTATTTCACAGTTCATTTTGATTCATCAGAGGTGTATCTCAATTTACATATGGTTTTCCAGGCCAAATCTCTTTTAGGGGTCATAAAACTACCATTAGAGGGCTAAAAAATTACAGGAGAAAGAGAATAACATTATTTTTATTTCTAGAAATGTTTTCTTTCCAAGAACCAAATGTAATATCAGATTATTATTTATTGGATATTCTTTTAGTTTACTAATGAATGCGATTCCAGGACCGAATTATTTGAATATTCTCTATGGACTGAAATGGTCTTAAAAATAAGGCAATAAAAATATACATTCAGAATGGCTCTTCAAACCAGTAATTTTTAAAGTGAATATGTTCTTTACATGTGTTTTGTTTTTGGAGATTCTTAAAAGGAAGTAAAACTGATTAACATAATATTAAGACAATACACTATTTTATAGTTTTTTAAAAGTAGGTGTAACTTAGTAAAAACAAAACTATATGTGTAATAATTGAAGCTTTTTAGAAAATTATATTCTTTCTCCTCCAAAATATCCTGGTAAGAAGCTGATTGCTTGTTGACAAGTATATGAACCAAAAATCAACTACACTTATGGTTATTTTGATTTGTCCCTCCATATAGAGGAAAGTTTGAGAAAAGTATTTATTTAATAAGCTCAAATATAACTTTTTAATTCCTTTACAATAGGTAAAACTCTAAACAATGTCTTTAAGAACATCTAAGTGATTTTCCTTTTTATATTTCAAATAAATTCTGTAAATGTCTTTCTACCCTCACTCCCTTTGATTTCATATCTTAATGTATATAAAATACTCACTGATAAGCAAAATTGAAAAAAGTAGAAATTTTGAATGCATTGAAATTTGGTTGTACCTTCCAGCAAACAAAAGCCCAGGTCCAGACAGCTTCACAGCTGAATTCTACCAAAAATTTCGAGAAGAGCTGACACCTATCCTACTCAAACTCTTCCAGAAAATTGCAGAGGAAGGTAAACTCCCAAACTCATTCTATGAGGCCACCATCACTCTAATACCAAAACCTGACAAAGATGCCACAAAAAAAGAAAACTACAGGCCAATATCACTGATGAATATAGATGCAAAAATCCTCAACAAAATTCTAGCAATCAGAATCCAACAACACATTAAAAAGATCATACACCATGACCAAGTGGGCTTTATCCCAGGGATGCAAGGATTCTTCAATATTCGCAAATCAATCAATGTAATTCACCACATTAACAAATTGAAAAGTAAAAGCCATATGATTATCTCAATAGATGCAGAGAAGGCCTTCGACAAAATTCAACATCCATTTATGATAAAAACTCTCCAGAAAGCAGGAATAGAAGGAACATACCTCAACATAATAAAAGCTATATATGACAAACCCACAGCAAACATTATCCTCAATGGNCCAAACTCATTCTATGAGGCCACCATCACTCTAATACCAAAACCTGACAAAGATGCCACAAAAAAAGAAAACTACAGGCCAATATCACTGATGAATATAGATGCAAAAATCCTCAACAAAATTCTAGCAATCAGAATCCAACAACACATTAAAAAGATCATACACCATGACCAAGTGGGCTTTATCCCAGGGATGCAAGGATTCTTCAATATTCGCAAATCAATCAATGTAATTCACCACATTAACAAATTGAAAAGTAAAAGCCATATGATTATCTCAATAGATGCAGAGAAGGCCTTCGACAAAATTCAACATCCATTTATGATAAAAACTCTCCAGAAAGTAGGAATAGAAGGAACATACCTCAACATAATAAAAGCTATATATGACAAACCCACAGCAAACATTATCCTCAATGGAGAAAAATTGAAAGCATTTCCCCTAAAGTCAGGAACAAGACAAGGGTGCCCACTTTCACCGCTACTATTCAACATAGTTCTGGAAGTTTTAGCCACAGCAATCAGAGCAGAAAAAGAAATAAAAGGAATCCAGATTGGAAAAGAAGTAAAACTCTCACTGTTTGCAGATGACATGATCCTCTACATAGAAAACCCTAAAGACTCCACCAGAAAATTACTAGAGCTAATCAATGAATATAGTAAAGTTGCGGGATATAAAATCAACACACAGAAATCCCTTGCATTCCTATACACTAATAATGAGAAAGTAGAAAAAGAAATTAAGGAATCAATTCCATTTACCATTGCAACAAAAAGAATAAAATACTTAGGAATATACCTACCTAAAGAAACTAAAGACCTATATATAGAAAATTATAAAACACTGATGAAAGAAATCAAAGAAGACACTAATAGATGGAGAAATATACCACGTTCATGGATTGGAAGAATCAATATAGTGAAAATGAGTATACTACCCAAAGCAATCTACAGATTCAATGCTATTCCTATCAAGCTACCAGCGGTATTTTTCACAGAGCTAAAAAAACTTTTAAATACCTTTAGGTTTCAAACAGAAAGTTTAATAACAATAATGAAATACAAGCATATAAGGCAATCTATATTTACATTACCTTCTATCACATATGAATCTGTAAAGAAGACAATTAATCTAGGAAGCCATCTACTAGAGTCTACATCATTTCACCAAAAGAAGAAATTTGTTTTTCTTTTCTACCACCACACCTTCTTACTCATCCCAGGACTCTCAGTTATAAGTCCCTATAAATTGCTTTCTTTCACTTCATTTTTTCAAACATGTTGTTAGAAGTGCATTATCATAGTGAATAGTCCATTTGTCTTCCCCTCCTATTGAATAAAAATATTTTCCTAGTCTAAACTTTTTGAGAGACCCATGCTTTGGAAATCAAATTCCAAATAGCTTTGGTGAAGGTATAGATCTTCATTCTCTACACAAATTATAAACATTAAAATCAACTTTTGTTCAAAGTTACTTCCCAATTGTTTAGTAAACTATTTACTATGCAACAAGTCAGAATACTGTCTATACAGCTAATATTTGAAAAATTAGATACCCTCAAAATTTACTCTTTTTTGTTTATGGCAAAATTTTTCCTATCCCCAACACCCTGTTGCTACCTAAAACTGTGTGCACAGAGAGAATATGTCCAGGGGATGAAAAAGCTCTTCACATTAGCCTAAGCAAAGCAATTAAAATATAAATTTAGCATAACAGACGTATGTTTTGTGTTAGCCTTTTCCAATATGTGATAAATCATGTTTGTAAATTCTCATTCAAATATAATATATTAAGAATTTGACTTTTTTTTCCTTTATGATATTGAGAATATATAACTCAAACTATTTCCATTTGTTCCTAGTTTCCAAGAATCTAAGGGTCAAATAAATCAGCTGCTCATGACATAACTATATTGGCATCTTTCTGAGAAAACCTGCTCCTTTTTCTTTCCCAAGTTTTATAATATTGTCTAGTGTGTGCATGCAAAGTTGCTTCAGTCGTGTCCAACTCTGTGCAGCCCTATGAACTGAAGCCCACCAGGCTCCTCTGTCCATGGGATTCTCTGGGCAAGAATACTGGAGCAGGTTGCCATGCCTTCCTCCAGGGGATTTTCCTAAGCCAGGGAATCAAGCCCACATCTCTTATGTTTAACCTGCATTGGCAGGCAGGTTCTTTACCATTAGAACCACCTGGGAAATCCAGAGTATTGTCTAGTAGAAAACATTAGTTTTATTATGCATATGTTATTTATTGCAAACTCTTTCAAATCTCTTTGAGAGAACTGGTAGGATACAATTTAAGTGTAAATACGTATACATATATTTGTATATGTGTATTCAAAGATGTTAAGATGGACGGCTAAGTTCTGATTTTAGTAAATATTAGCAGAAGAAAAGTTATGGCCAATCTAGATAGCATATTGAAAAGCAGAGACATTACTTTGCCAACAAAGGTCCATCTAGTCAAGGCTATGGATTTTCCCAGTGGTCACGTATGGATGTGAGAGTTGGACTGTGAAGAAAGCTGAGTGCCGAAGAATTAATGCTTTTGAACTGTGGTGTTGGAGAAGACTCTTGAGAGTCCCTTGGACTGCAAGGAGATCCAACCAGTCCATTCTGAAGGAGATCAGCCCTGGGATTTCTTTGGAGGGAATGATGCTAAAGCTGAAGCTCCAGTACTTTGGCCACCTCATGTGAAGAGTTGACTCATTGGAAAAGACTCTGATGCTGGGAGGGATTGGGGGCAGGAGGAGAAGGGGACGACAGAATATGAGATGGCTGGATGGCATCACTGACTCAATGGATGTGAGTCTGAGTGAACTCCCGGAGATGGTGATGGACAGGGAGGTCTGGCGTGCTGTGATTCATAGGGTTGCAAACAGTCAGACATGACTGAGTGACTGAACTGAACTGAACAAAACATAAAAGGTGTATAGCCTATATTAGGGCAATCTAACCACTCAGTGGTGACCCTATAGAAATGCTTACACAAGTGGGCACATTGAAACACATGCAGGGAGGTTTGTGTCCAAGCAGCAGTGTACATAGTAATAAGAGAAAACCTGAAAGCAACATAAATGACCATCCATCATCCAATAGATAAATAGAGATCTGTGTAGCAGTTAGAAACAAGGTAAATCTTTATGGATTAACACAGTTAAGACTTCCAAGACATGTTAGTGAGAAAAATCAAGTTGTGGAATATGAGTAGTAAGATACTAATTATGTAGAAACATCACACATTCATACCCAGTCATATATGTATTTATGTGGCAGTCTGTCTCCTTTTCAACCTGTGTATACACACACACACACACACACACACACACACAC
>SJYA01001064.1:787349-852528 GCA_006410615.1 Neotragus moschatus | reverse complement strand
CTGGACTGTGAAGAAAGCTGAGCGCCGAAGAATTGATGCTTTTGAACTGTGGTGTTGGAGAAGACTCTTGAGAGTCCCTTGGACTGCAAGGAGATCCAACCAGTCCATTCTGAAGGAGATCAGCCCTGGGATTTCTTTGGAAGGAATGATGCTAAAGCTGAAGCTCCAGTACTTTGGCCACCTCATGTGAAGAGTTGACTCATTGGAAAAGACTCTGATGCTGGGAGGGATTGGGGGCAGGAGGAGAAGGGGACGACAGAATATGAGATGGCTGGATGGCATCACTGACTCAATGGATGTGAGTCTGAGTGAACTCCCGGAGATGGTGATGGACAGGGAGGTCTGGCGTGCTGTGATTCATAGGGTTGCAAACAGTCAGACATGACTGAGTGACTGAACTGAACTGAACAAAACATAAAAGGTGTATAGCCTATATTAGGGCAATCTAACCACTCAGTGGTGACCCTATAGAAATGCTTACACAAGTGGGCACATTGAAACACATGCAGGGAGGTTTGTGTCCAAGCAGCAGTGTACATAGTAATAAGAGAAAACCTGAAAGCAACATAAATGACCATCCATCATCCAATAGATAAATAGAGATCTGTGTAGCAGTTAGAAACAAGGTAAATCTTTATGGATTAACACAGTTAAGACTTCCAAGACATGTTAGTGAGAAAAATCAAGTTGTGGAATATGAGTAGTAAGATACTAATTATGTAGAAACATCACACATTCATACCCAGTCATATATGTATTTATGTGGCAGTCTGTCTCCTTTTCAACCTGTGTATACACACACACACACACACACACACACACACACACACACACACACGTACACGGGGCTTCCCTGATAGCTCAGATGGTAAAGAATCTGCCTGCAGTGAGGGAGACCTGGGTTCGATCCCTGAGTTGGGAAGATCCCCTGGAGGAGGGAAAGGCTACCCACTCCAGTATTCTTGCCTGGAGAATCCCATGGACAGAGGAGTCTGGTGGGCTACGGTCCATGCGGTCACAAAGAGTCAGACACAACTGAGCCACTCTCATTTTCACACACACACACATACATATGTATTTAATGCTGAGCAACCAGGGTTGAGGAAAGTATTCAAAAGATACCTTATCTTTCCCTCTTTATTTACTTTACTGCTATAAAAATAATTTCTGTATTACTTTTAGAATTAAAAGTTTTAAAAAATATTTTCAATAAAGAAAAACAAAATATACTTTCAATTTGTCATAAAAAATATACTATATTCCATTTTTAACCAACTTGTTAAAGTTGCTGCTGCTGCTGCTGCTGCTAAGTCACTTTAATCATATCCTCAGTAAACCACAAATGGAAGGGAACTTTCCCAAATGATTATCAAAAACCGACAAAAACTTACACTAAGATATCCTACGTAATGGTGAGAAACTGAAAGCTTCCCGACTAAGATCAGGTACAAGACAAAGATGCCCCCTCTTACCACTTCTTTTCAACCGCACGCTGGAAGACCTTGCTAATAGAACAAGGCAAGTAAATGGTATACAGATTGAAAAGGAAGAAATAAAACTATATTTATTTGCAAACATGGTTATCTATTTATAATTAAAAGAGCCAAAAGAATCAATTTTTAAAATTAAGTGATTGCATCATGGTTTTAGGATATATGATTAACATACAAATGTCAATTGTTTTCCTCTGTAAGAATGAGGAATAAGTGGAATTTGCAATGAAAAGCACAATGCCATTTACACTAACACCATCTAAAATAAAATACTAAGGTACAAATATGTGTAAGATCTATATGAGAAAAAATACAAGACTCTGATGAAGAAAATCAAAGACTAACTAAATAAATGGAGAAATATTCCATGCTCATGGATAGGAAGACTCAATATTATTAAAATGCCAGTTCTCCCCAAATTCGTCTATAAATTTAATGCAGTCCCAATCACAATCCCAGAAAATTATTTTGTAGATATTGACAAATTGATTCTGAAGTTTATACAGAGAAGCAAAAGATTCAGACTAACCAACACAATATTGAAGGAAAAGAACAAAATTGGAAGACTGATGCTACTCAACTTTAGGACTTATAAAGCTACAGTAATCAGGGTAATGTGATATTAGCGAAAGAATATACAAACAGATTAATAGAACAGAGTAGAGAACCCAAAAATAGAACCACATATATTTAGTCAACTGATCTTTGACAAAGGAGAAAAGGCAATACAATGGACAGAGATAATCTTTTCAACAAATGGTGCTGGAACATGGACATCCACATGTAAAAAAAAACAAAAAAGAATCTAGACACAGACTTTATACCATTCATGAAAATAACTCAAAATGGATGATAGACTAAATGTAAAATGCAAAACTTTAAAACTCCCAGAAGATAACAATGGAAAAATCCAAGTAATCTTACATAGGGTGATGCCTTTTTAGATAAAACACCAAAGGCACAATCCATGAAAGAAATAATTGATAAGCTGGATTCCATTAAAGCTTCAAACTTCTGCTCTTCAAAAGACAATGTCAAAACAGTAAGAAGACAAGCTACAGACTGGGAGAAAACATTTTCAAAAGCAACATCTGATAAAGAGTATTATCCAAAATATATAAAGAACTCCTAAAATGCAAAAGAAAGCATATTTTAATATGCCAAAGACCTTAACAGACTCCTCACCAAAGAAGATATACAGATGGAAAACAAGCAAACAAGGGAAATTTAAATTTAAACAACAATCAGATATCAGGTACATCTATTAAGATGGCCAAAATCTGGAACACTGATGCCACCATGTTCTGGCAGAACAAGAGGAATTTCCTTACATTGCTGGTAGGAATGTAAAACAGTACAGCCACTTAGGAAGGTAGTTCGGCAATTTCTTACAAAACTAAACCCTCCTACCATACAATCCAGCAATCATGATTCTTGGTATTTACCCAAAAGAGCTGAAAACTTAACTCTACTCAAAAACCTGTACACAGATGTTTACAGCAGCTTTATTCATAAGGGACAGATCATTGACATGACCAAGATGCCCTTTAGTAGACGAACTGATAAACTGTGGCATATCCAGAGAGTGGATGGAAGCTGGAAGATAATAGAATATTATTACATTAAAATGTTATTTTATGCTAAAATTATATGAGCTATCAAGCCATGAAAAGACATGGAGGAACTTTAAATGCCTGTTACTAAGGAAAAAAGCCAATCTGAAAAGGGTACATACTCTAGAATTCCAATTATTTGATAACTGTAAGATAGTAAGAGCCCTGGAGAGAGTAAGTGGTTGCCAGGGGTTGGAAGGGATGAATATGTGAAGCACACAGGATTTTTAGGGCAGTGAAAATACTCTATATATTGTAATGATGGATACATGTCATCACACATATTCCAAATTCACAGATCTTACACCACCAAGTGTGACCCCTCCATGTGGACTACCAACTATGGACTCTGAGAGATTATTATGTGTCAACGTGGGTTTGCCAAGCTTACCACACAACCACTCTGGTGGGGGATGTTAATGGAGGAATCTTGGCATAAGTCGGGTAAGGAGTACAAGTATTCTCTGTTTTTCCAAAGCTCACTTTAAGCCACTTGGCTTTTATGAGAGATCTACATTAGGACTTGTTTTCATTAACTAAAACTCAAAAGAGGATTTTTTGCTTTTACCAAAAAAAGCCGAAAAGCAAAATTAGCACCCAGCCTTTATGTTGTAGCGAGATGTTACAAAGGCAGCTAGTACCTCGAGCAGCAGAAGTGGCACCTCCAAGCTCCTTCCCTGGGAACTACGTCGCATCTCAACATCAAGCCGTCACAGCTCTGAATGATGTCTGTGAACATCTGCATTTTATCTTGATTTACTTTGTGCATCCATCAGGAACATGTGTCCTAAGGTAACAGTTTCTCTGCTTTAGGACATTTCAGATTAGAAAGGGTTTCATGGGAAAACTCTCCTTCCAGGTAGTGGGGGAAACTTGTATATAGAAAATCTCTGCACCTTCCACTCAAATGTGCTAGAAAGGGTTTCATGGGAAAACTCTACTTCCAGGTAGTGGGGGAAACTTGTATACAGAAAATCTCTGCACCTTCCACTCAAATGTGCTGTGAACCTAAAATCAGTCTTTTTTAAAAAGGTGCAAAAGGGAAGTAAATGAAAATAGTGTTCTCCCCACCATCTACTCCAGTTTCAATTCCCAGAAACCGTGAATATGAAGTTTCTTTATTGCTGTTATTTTTTCCCTAATTTTTTTCTGATATTTAGTTGAAGATACTGCTATTTCGTAATCTAGCATCTAGAATTAGGATAAAAAATCTGATTTGTATTTCTAACATTGCTATGTAAATAAAACATTCATTTTCACTGGCAACTTTTCAGATTTTCTCTTATCCTTGGAGGAATGGGATTTCCCCTAGAAAGTATCCAAATTCTGTTCTCCTAGGATGTTTTTCATTTATTTTACTTGATGTACTTACCAGACTTTTTCAAAATTAAGAATTAACCTTTCTTAAATCTGAATAAGTTTTTTTTCTACTTTGTCTTTGATTATTTCCTGTGTTTCATTGCCCCTTTTCTCTGCTTTGGAATCCTGAGCTAATGTTCAATTAGCACTAATTCTAATTGAAGAGCTTTCATTTGATCAGTGTATGCCTAGGCCATATCAGTGGTTAAATATCTTGAATGGTACCCCCAACTAGATTTATTCCGTGTGTCCTTAAAGACTTTCATTCTCTATTTCCATTTCTGTGGTATGTTTCTATGATGAACAAAAGAGTGGCCCTCAAAGGATGTGGCCATATCGAATTCCAGAATATAACCATATTTGGCAAAAAGGCCTTTGAAGATATAATTAAAGAGCACTGGATAGGACCACCTTGGATTACGATGAGCCCTAAGTAGTTAGAAGAGGAGAGAAATACATGTTCTGACACACAGTGTGTTCTGACACACTGATTGTAATGATAGATTGACAAGCCAGGTAATGCCAAGGATCACCAGCAGGCACCATTCTGAGAGAGAAGCATGGAGCAGACCGTCCCTCAAAGTCTTCAGTCCTGCGGATGCCTTGATTTTGTACTTCTAGCCTCCAGAACTGCACGAATATAAATTCAGTTGTTTTAGCACCAGACATGACTGAGAGACTTCACTTTCACTTTTCACTTTCATGCATTGGAGAAGGAAATGGCAACCCACTCCAGTGTTCTTGCCTGAAGAATCCCAGGGACGGGGGAGCCTGGTGGGCTGCCATCTGTGGGGTTGTACAGAGTCAGACATGACTGACGTGAATTAGCAGCAGCAGCACCAAGAAATTAACACAGTTTCCTTCACTGTACCTTTCAGATTCTTACTTTATTTTTAACTACAATCATCTTGTGATTTAGTCAACTCAAACTTTACTAAAATTTATCACTATATACTTAATTTCCAAGATTATATTCTTAAATTTTATTGTTCATTTCACCATGTTTGCCTTAATTTAGGGGTGCCAAAAAGAATCTTCCTAAAGATATCAAATTAAGATTTTTAATTTCTATTTTGTTCTTTTGGGGTCTGGAATCATCTCTATCTTTTTGCCTTTTCATACTGTTCCATAGTACATGAACTGTGAACATCCATATGTTCAAGCTGGATTTAGAAAAAGCAGAGGAACCAGAGATCAAATTGCCAACATCTGTTGGATCATCAAAAAAGCAAGAGAGTTCCAAAGAAACATCTACTTCTGCTTTATTGACTATGCTAAAGCCTTTGATTGTGTGGATCACAACAAACTGCGCAAAATTCTTCAGGAGACAGGAATACCAGACCACCTGACCTGCCTCCTGAAAAATCTGTATGCAGGCCAAGAAGCAACAGTTAGAACTGGACATGGAACAACAGACTGGTTCCAAATTGGGAAAGGAGTACGTCAAGGCTATATATTGTCACGCTGCTTATTTAACTTAAACACAGAGTACATCATGAGAAAATCTGGGCTGGATGAAGCACAAGCTGGAAACAAGATTGCTGGGAGAAATATCAATAACTTCAGATACACAGATGATGCTGCCCTTGTGGCAGAAAGCGAAGAGGAACTAAAGAGCGTCTTGATGAAAGTGAAAGAGGAGAGTGAAAAAGCTGGCGTAAAACTCAACATTCAAAAAACTAAGATCATGGCATCCAGTCCCATAACTTCATGGCAAATAGATGGAGAAACAATGGAAATAGTGACAGACTTTATTTTGGGGGGCTCCAAAATCACTGCAGATGGTGACTGCAGTCATGAAATTAAAAGATGCTTGCTCCTTGGAAGAAAAGCTATGACTAACCTAGACAGTGTATTAAAAAGCAGAGACATTACTTTGCCAACAAAGGTCCATCTAGTCAAAGATATGGTTTCTCCAGTAGTCCTATATGGATGGATCTTTTTTTCTTTAAAAAAAGATTTACAGCCTGGATAGAAGACTTGGGGGAGAATGGATACATGTATGGATATAGGTATGGCTGAGTCCCTTTGTTATTTACCTGAAACTAGCACATCATTGTTAGTTGGCTACACCTCAGTACAAAATGGATTTCCCTGCTGGCTCGGACGGTAAAGAATCTGCTTGTAATGTAGGAGACCCAGGTTTAATTCCTAGGTCAGGAAGATCCTCTGGAAAAAGAAATAGCTACTCATTCCAGTAGTGATTGCAGTAATGATTGCAGCAATGAAATTAAAAGACGCTTACTCCTTGGAAGGAAAGTTATGACCAACCTAGGCAGCATATTAAAAAACAGAGACATTATTTTGTCAACAAAGGTCCATCTAGTCAAGGCTATGGTTTTTCCAGTGGTCATATATGGATGTGAGAGTTGGACTATAAAGAAAGTTGAACGCCAAACAATTGATGCTTTTGAACTGTGGTGTTGGAGAAGACTCTTGAGATTCCCTTGGACTGCAAGGAGATCCAACCAGGCCATCCTAAAGGAGATCAGTCCCGGGTGTTCATTGGAAGGACTGATGCTGAAGCTGAAACTCCAATACTTTGGCCACCTGATGCGAAGAGCTGACTCATTGGAAAAGACCCTGATGCTGGGAGAGATTGGGGGCAGGAGGAGAAGGGGACAACAGAGGATGAGATGGTTGGATGGCATCACTGACTCGATGGACATGGGTTTGGGTGGACTCCAGGAGTTGGTGATGGACAGGGAGGCCTGGCGTGCTGCGGTTCATAGAGTCGCAAAGAGTCGGACACAACTGAGTGACTGAACTGAACCCATTCCAGTATTCTTACCCAGAGAATTCCATGGACAGAGGAGCCTTGAGGGATATAGTCCATAGGGTCAAAAATAGTTGGACATGACTGAGCTTTCACTTTCCAATACAAAATAAGTTTAAAAAATTTTTTTCAAAGAACCCTTAACCACTCAAGAGTCATAGAATTTTAGAGATAAAAGGATATTTATCGCCTTTGTTCCATAGATTTTTAAAAAGACAACTGGAGAGTTTTGCATTAGGTCATAGAACTTTAAGAGTATCTATACTTACAATTTAATTATTTCATTTATTAAATATTGCTATATATGTGATTTGAGAAATCTGTTCACCACTATTCCTTTTACTATCACTCATGAGGATTTTGATTGTCCCACAAGGACATTCCACTAATTCTCATGTAAAATATGACCAAAATGGAATTTTTTATTTTCCCCATTGTCTCCCAATGAAACTAACTTTAGCTAAAAACATCACCATGTCTCCCATTACTATGTAAAATTTTGAGAAGAACATTTTTGACTCCTTCCTTTCCCCTTTTCCCCTCCCCAGGTCAATTAGCCGTCAAAGCCCAGCCATATGCTTGGAAATCCATTCTCATCATGATCTTCTCAGTGTAGCCCATGGTCTCTGAACTAACCATAGCCTGCCAAGAAATATCTGCATGTGCTAGGCCCCTCCTTCCCTCCCTCTCTCTCTTTCTCTCCTATATCCTTCCTACTGTCATCAGTTACTGTCCTTAAAGATTACCCTCTATTCAAAAGCCTTTAGAGAATCCCTGTAATTCACAGAATGAAGTTCAGATTCCTCAGGACAGCCTTCAACCCCTTCCATGGTCTGGTCTCAATCTACCCTTTTAGGCTTCCCTAAAAATGAATTATTTGATGTCTCCAAACATAACTAAGACTCATCAATGCCTATACCTTAATTCATGTTAGGCCACCTCACCACCAACCTTGGAATGTTCCCACCCCAGTCCTAATTATCTTTCAAAGTCTTGTTTAGACATTATTCCCTCTAGGAACCTTCTATTAATATCAGCTCTACTCCAAAGTCTCAATCAAAATTAATGCTATATTTCTTAACAGTTCTATTTTGGTTTACCTCTCTTATCCATTTGATACATACTTACTCATACTACAATCAACAAATATAGGCATTTTCCCTGCTAAATCCCATTTTTTTAATTACCCACAGCTCTTAGCATATAAATGCCTCACAAGTATTTATGGAATTGTGGCATCATCAAGTGAAAAGCATTTAAAGTAAAACAATAAATAAAGTGTATTACACTAACAGTATATAATATTATACAGCATAAAATTAACTTTTAGTCCCCTGCTAAATTGTACTTTTTACCTTTCTTGCCAGATACAATGCCTTTTATAGAAGAAGTTATAAGAAGGAAGCATATTTAATAAAAATTCTTAAGATTACAGAAATCTTAATTCTTAAGATTAAGATTAGAGTTAATAAATAAATAATAAAATTGCTTCATCTCTTTCATTTTTTTTATTATAGCACACACATACACAAAGACATAGCCATCTTTGTTCTAATTTTAGATCCTCAAATAATCACAATGAACTCCATAAGGAATACATGAGGTTGAGGGAGTAGCTTGAGGGAGTAAAAGAAAATCAGCAGGATGCTGTTTCTATTTAAAGTTCCTAACCATGGCCCTCAGCTCTGATCAGTAGAAACTAGAAGTCTGACACTCTTTGCTCAATTTCCCTCAATGACTTGCAACTTCTGTGTGCCGAGGGCTATTTTCCAGACCTACTATTTTCGCAGACCCTATACACGTGAATTTAAATTTTTCCATTTTTGCCACTTTGATGCTGCAGAATACTAAGGATTTTTTCAAAGAATAAAATGAGGTTAAAAAAAAAAAGTCCTGCTAAGCTGACTTCTCCCTTTGCCAAAAGAGCACAGAAAATATCTTAGCAGTGGCTGAAAATGAGAGAGCATAAAATATCAAACAAGAACATCCTGTCCTTTAAATGCTTGACTTTCAAATGTAGATAAATTTAATTCATGCCAGTTTGATGGAAGGAAGGACTAATTGCCATTAGTTTGTGGCCACTGGAGAATAAAAACCCTCTGTTTTATCAAATTATAAAGTATTACCATACAAAAAGTGAAAACACTTCATGCTAATTCCCTTATTAAGAAATCAAACTTATGAATTTCTGAGATATCACTGGCATTAATTCCATAAATTTCCTTCGAGTCAATGACCACCTCAATGATCTCTACTAATAACTCACCAGAGAAAATCTCTCCAATTAAGTAATTTACATTCGATTATCTATTGTAATTTCACAGCAGAGTTTTCTGTGAATTGCACAGGGTTCATAGGTTTGGGATTATCTTCACTTTTAAAATTTTGTCAGTGAAATAATATGTTACTCACCTACTTGCCCACTTTCCAAATAACATATGACATAAACATAAAATAACATAAAATAACAAAGTGTTATATAATGATTTTCTCACATATAATAATTTAAGTCTTCACATGGGAAATCAACGTCATTTTCCTATTAAAAAGAGATCTAAATATACTTAGCCTTATCATTCATAAATTTCTCTCAATGCAAATAACTAGAATATCTGCTCTGTAATATAAAAATAGATTTTCTTGGGTGCATAATTAATTCTCTCAATAAAACACATAAAGTTTTTCAGAATTATTTCAGAACACTTAATGAAACTAAAGACAATACAAATGATAAAACAGTGAAAACAAGTGAAACAATATATTACTTCATATATTACTTCTAAAGGAAATAATTATCACACAATAATTTATGTCTAATAAATTACAATAAATCTTAATAAGATAGCTGAGACTCTCCAATAAAGTTTTTATAAGTTTTAAGAGCATACTACTTAATACAAATGAGTAATGTGATTTACCTGTTACTGCTAAAAAAAAAAAAAAGATTTATAACAATACAGACTAGAAGAGAAATTTGATCTCTCCCAAGAGAAGGTAAGTGTCCCCTCTTCTCGAAGCAAAGAGACTAAACAAACTACTAATTTCTATAACTAAATAACTCATTCACATTACATACAAAGGGATATTACATATATCCATCCTTTGATACAAAGTTAGAATTCCTATGACTAAAACTAATTATCAACAGTTAAGCCCTCTAGGATGCAGGCAATACACTGGATTCACAAATAAAATGCTCGAACTACAACCTGAGAACCACTTATAATATACGGTTGATGATTCTTATAAAGCCACCATGCTTGCTAGTGTTCTCTAACAATAATATTCAAGCATTCAGCTTTTCAGAAATTCACTCTCTCTCTGCCTCTCTTTGAAAAAAGATATACTTGGAAAACAAAAAATAAATTCAGTATAATTAAAAACGTACATACCCAGACACAGGAAATGACAACCATTCTACATGTTATTTCTAAGTCCTCCTAATGGATATTTCTTTCCTGATTCCACAATAAGCTGAGTAAATTTTCACTGGGAAGTTTAGAGTTCACACTAATTAAACTACCAAGGACCACTTCACTATGCTTTTATCTCAGGTTTCCTAGGACACTTGTGGGATTGGTCAGAGTTTGGACATGAAGTATGTAAAACAAAGCCTGGTTTATCGAAGACACTCAGTGCTCCAGTATTCAGCATCTCTCATTAGCAAAACAAGCAAAGCACAACGGAAGGAGGGGAAAATAAAAGGGTTTTGTCACTAATTCCCCATCTCCCTGAACTACACGTCGAGGTGCTCTTCGCCCTAGGTCCTTTACTCACCCTGCCTCATTTCATTTTCTTCTCCCCCAAAATAAAATTTCTCCAGTGTGTTAAAAGGTAAAATGCTGGAGGTTTGCATCCACTCACCCTTCTCTTTATAACCTCACCTTTCCAAGGCCCCTGATTCAGACACGGGACTAGGTTAGCATAGACAATAATCAGATCCTCCAAGGAAAGATCTTCAAAATTAATCAGAATTCAAAACAAGTCCTTTCCTTCTAAATACCTTTACTCCTGTTAGACAGGACTTCCACAAGATCAAACTAAATCAAGTAAAATTATATGACTCTGAGGCTGGCATTTCTTTTGACACATGCTGTGGTCTCCCGATCTTCATTCTTCATCTCAGGCAGCTGCTGAAACAGCTGTGGTTGCTATACATTCTCTTGTCATCAGTATTTGTTCTGCAACATCCCTGGATTCTCTCTGATGAACCACTTAAGGTCAAGTTGGACTCATTAGGTAATTCTCATTCAACAAATCAAGGAGGTGAGTGTAATATCTGTGGTAAGACCAAAAGTGTCACAACAGGGAAAAAGGAAGTGAAAGTGAAAGGCACTCAGTCATGTCCAACTCTTGGCAACCCCATGGACTCAGAGTCCATGGAATTCTCCAGGCCAGAATACAGGAGTGGGTAGCCTATCCTTTCTCCAGTGGATCCTCCCCACCCAGGAATCAAACTGGGGTCTCCTGCATTGCAGACAGATTCTTTACCAACTGAGCTATCAGGGTAGCTTCCAACTACGGATTTGTGGTCTTTTACTAAACAGACTTCTGAATGGCCCTTGTAGAACCTTCTGATTTTCCCATTAAAACTGTGGAAAATCCACTTATATCCTTCCTATCCTATGTTATTAGAGTTTCTACAGTTGGATGACTTGTGATAATTAATTGGACTAGTACCTAACAATAGATTAAGACAATCTGCATTAACTCAGAGATGACACAGACTTTCATTTTAAAAATATTTCACTATCAACTTCACAATTTTCAAAAATGAGTAATGGTGTTTACCATGCAAGAATAAAATGGTTGGAATGTGTTTGAACCAATTTTTATACTGTCATATAAAAGATATAATATGTTAATAGTGCCTTCCTTTTCAATGCAATATTATCCCTCCAATTGGTATATAAATGACTATTATCTAAGTATATTTCTGTCCTTATTAGGCATAACTGACAACAAGGAGGAGAAACCGATATATACCAGTCTAAGGGACGCTGTAGATATTCATGGAAAGAAAAGTGATATCAAGCCAAACCTGACAACTGGAAACTTTGATGTCTTTGGAATGATGATCTCTTACCATTTGCTTCTCCTTATATTTTGTCACCATGCAAAACAGCTTCCTCTGCTTATTCTTGGTTTATGGCCTCTCCTCCCTTTGATCACTTGGACCTGGTTGTCAATGACTCCATTTCTGCATGACCTGGTAGTTTTATCCCTGAGAACTAAATTGTTAAGACTCTCAAAAACCTTTAGCTTAAATTCTCAAGAACAAATATATTTGGCCCAACTCATCTGCTTTGAAAGAGCTTCCTCTGTGAAAAAAGACATGTCTTGAGGAACCAACATGGCAGCTTTGGCCTGATCCTTCAATAGGAGCTATGGGCCATTCCCAGTAGTCCTGGTGAGCAGGGCATAATTCAGCACAATTTGATTCTGCAAATATATGAGTACTTCCTACGGTTCTTGGAAGGAAATAATATGTAAATCACCCTAAAACCAGAAAATTCAAGGTAGCCTCAAAAATGGTAGCCAATACAATTTAAGAATGCATATTAAATAGATATCGACAGAGGCTACATTTAGATAGGAATTGTTTTTTCAGATTTTAAGGCTTAGAGCTTCACTTGGCCTATAATTCTGATTGCTTCATGCTTCTCCATAATCCTATGTACAACAAATCAGATCTGAATATCTGACTTAGTTCTCTCCATCCATTCTTTTTAGAGAAACAGCTACAAAAATTTCCAAACAGCTCAAGCATGTCTAATTTCCTAATAGACTCTTTGCCCATAATCATAACCATACTCATGTGTCCTGTAATCATTTCCATCTTGGGGCTTCTATCCCTTCTTTCCTTCTGCTAGGAGTTTCTACCCCCACTTTCTTCTCAAAATTATTAAACTTCAAGACTTATCTTTAAGTCTCACCATCTGCCTTATATCCTCCTTGACCAATCCAATTAACTGATATATTTCTCAATTGTTAAACATCATGCAAATGGAAACACAGAAAAATTAATAGATCTGAGAATTATATGAGGTGACATTAATGATGAGTATTTGTAGCAGGCTAATTTCCTACCTCTTCCATCTTACTTCTTAAGAGAGTATCAATTTGGAGAGTGAAGCATAGTGATGTTCTCATAGAGAAAACAATAACCAGCTTCTCTGGTAGAGAAAACATATTGTGAAATATAATTCCGGCCAATGAGACAGACTGAACAGTTGAACAGGGTTGAGTAAACTCATGCTGACTTAGCTTTTGTCCTGCCTTTTCTTCTGCCTAGAATATGAATGTGATGTTGGAGACGGAGCATCTATCCTGTAACCACAAGAAGACCACAAAGAAAAGCGCAAAAGATTCAGATTATAGACACTGAAATCTTTGAGCCAGCAACTCTCTATCTCCTCATTGAATTTTTAAATGTCTAAGGCACTGTTTTATTGGGTTGGCCAAAGCATTCATTTGGATTTTCTGTAAGATGGTTTGAAAAATCCAAACAAACTTTTTGGACAACCAAATATTGGGGGCGTGGGTAGGGATGAGACTGTTTCTGTTTTATGGGGAAAGCCCTTCTTACTTAAACATCTGTTGGAATAGAGTAGGCAAAGAATTGACTCACTTGAAAAGATCCTGAGGCTGGGAAAGATTGAAGGCAGGAGGAGAAGGGGAAGACAGAGGATGAGATAGCTGGATGGCATCACCTACTCAATGGACATGAGTCTGAGTGAACTCCAGGAGTTGGTGAAGGACAGGGAGGCCTGGCGTGCTGCAGTCCATGGGGTCGCAGAGTCAGACATGACTGAGCGACTGAACTGAAGTCAGCAAAAACTACCTGCATCTTCCCCTAAGTTAGTGAAGCTATTTTGAACGTTCTGTTTATTTTCAGTGTGATTTTCTTAGAGAGTTGAGGAAGGGCAACTCGGATGCTAATCAACTAGCTTCTCCACCGTCACACTTGCACTTAAATAGGGTTTCTACCTTGGAATTCAAAGTCAAAGCTCAGGAGTGCTCTTACATAGCCTTCCAGGAATATCAGCTGTCATTTGATTTAAAAAAAAAAAAAAGAAAGGAAGAAATTCAAAGCAATGGAACAGAGTCTTTGGTCATAATTAAAATTGCCTCAGATTTAATTTAGTTCTCTGAATAAGAGAACCAGTCCCCACACTGGTGCTGATTTTTTCAAGGATAATTGAAGGATCCTTTGAAAAATGTTTGAGGCAAATGGCAGGGATAATCCACTGTTAGCTTGTTGCCAAGGTCTCTATTCAGGTTTGACTCAGCAGCAATTTGGGGGCATATTAGTCCCAACTTCATCCAATCAACAGTGATCATCCTCAACACCCCAAATTTGAACTTTTATATGCTTACAATATTTATTCATAAATAAAGGAGGTCATACACTGAGAGTTCCTCAACACCTTGAATATTTGACTAGTATTAGCCTCTGTGCACTTCTAATATCTAAGGAATCAAAAAACAAAACAAAATAAAAACACAAGCAAAAACCTTTATATAACTGAGGAGAAAAAATTGGAGAATGATTCAATATTTTCTTGATTTCTTTGAAATTCAATATTTAAAATAATTAAAATACTATATTTAATTTGATAGATTATATATAATTTAATATAGTTAATACAGTTCTCAATTTGATAAAACAAGAGTTTACCTTCTTTGATTTAAATGGAAACAAATTACTGATAAATTAACTCTTGGATCTTTGTTTGGCATTTGTTATAAACATTTTTTTCCATAGTACTCTAAGGGAGCCTATGATGGCGATACCTTTTCCAGTTAAAATTATATATATTAACTGTAATCTAAAAAATGAACTGTGACTTTGTCAATGCTCTTGTGTCAATGTCCTTCCTATTCATAGATGTCTCTGTAAGGTTGTTCCGGCATAACTGGAGACACTGCTAGGTTGCCAGGAATTCTCGCTATGATTTGTCCATAGGAAGTCTGGGCTTGGATCCAAGGAACTAGAGCTGGCAAAGTCATTCCCCTACTTCCCAGAGATTTACTAAGAAACTACCCCATCCTGTAGGCTGTCCTTTTTCCACAGCTACCCATAATGATAATATTTTCTTGGCACTATTCCTTGGATACTGCGTTCTACTGGCATTTCTCCAGCTCAGAGGAGAGTGAGACTCCCAATCAGAACAGGAACCTACTGGGATGGCCCTACAGAGACATCTACATGAGCTTCTCCTAAGGCATTTAGAGGAAAATCCAGTAGATGTCAAAACATCCTCCATCATCAGAGCACTCCCCAAAGCAGTCATTTACAAAAGACACACACTGGAAAGTAAGGTGGCAAATTGTAATTTCTTGTTATAAATATGCTGTCATACCAAAGTAAGAAACTGCAGAGTTGTGTTAAGCTGATGGATAATCTGGCAGCAAGCAAACATATACTTATTGTCTTTTCAGTCTAAACTGTGTAACTGTTCCCTCCTGTCTTACATGCCAAGCTTCTCAAAGGCTTCATCCCTAAATTACTATCATTAGTAAGTACAGGAGGGCAGCCAGTATCATCTCTCCTCAAGCTATCTCTGGAAGAAAAAGACAGCATAAAAAGAGAGGAATTCAACTCTTTGCAGTTAGCATTTTTATTGACTACCCAAAGGGTACATGACTAGCAGATGCGTAGCTTATATACATACAGCCCCAGTGGAACCCACGATTGAAGGCATGCACAGTAAAGCTTTCAAAAGATAAATTCACTTTCACACAAGGCCATAGATAATATGCTCACTGTTGCCATCTCAAACTTTAAAGGACACTTACTATTCATGCATTCTAGCACATTCATATTTCCTAGTATTGTTTCCAAATATACCTAGCACACTCTATAAATAGCTTTTTTTCCTGGAATTTCCCATTGACATTACTTTTTCAATTTGCTCTCAGAGTTTAAGATTTTTCTTCCCCTAGAGGATGTCAAAATTTATCATGGCTAAATTTAAAAGGATAATGGAACAGGTATATCCCCTTCTCAAAGCACTTTACATAATCACATTGAGGTTCAGTCAAATTAACAAATGGAATTTGGTGGTTCCACACTAGTGACAGAAAACTCTATATTTGCTCTGATAAGATAAAGGGGAGCCTTATTAGCACAGCTGGTCTTGGCCACAACTGCTTTGCACCAACAAATGGAACATGAACCATAATCTTTGTTATTAAAGTCTCATGACATCACATAATCTGCACCGTGATTCATTTCTATTGGGATAATGGAGAGTTAACAGAGGAGTTCATAAATATTGACCCTGAAGAAGTTCTGACGTTTGGTATATAACACCAGAGGTAAGCTTTTACATAGAAACCTAGAAAAGCATTTATACTATACTAAATAACATTAGTAAAATAAAATATCTTTTGAAATAACCACCTTTACTGAAGTGGTTTTAATCAGGCAATATTTAGATAATTGACGTGACCTGATTATATAGTGGAGGCCTCAGAGCACATTTTGGGATTGATACCAAACTCACTACCAAGCAGGAATACAAACACAAAGAATATCCAGGACCTTGGCCCTCCTCATGTTAGATGTGTCTCCTGGCTTGCTTACTCCTCAGATCCTGCAAAAATTGTAGCAACTGCACAAGACACTGAGGCCTGGAGAAGTTCTGCCTATGGACAAGGTCAAGATGCATTCCAAGGCTGGACTTTAGACAAAGGGATCCAATTGATATCAGAAGAAATCAAGGACCCTAAGGAGTTGGTAGGTGTTTCAAGAGGGCATCAGAGGGCAGATACACTGAAACCATACTCACAGAAAACTAGTCAATCTAATCACACTAGGACCACAGCCTTGTCTAACTCAATGAAATTAAGCCATGCCCATGGGGCAACCCAAGACAGGTGGGTCACGGTGGAAAGGTCTGACAGAATGTGGTCCACTGGAGAAGGGAATGGCAAACCACTTCAGTATTCTTGCCTTGAGAACCCCATGAATAGTATGAAAAGGCAAAATGATAGGATACCAAAAGGGGAACTCCCTGGGTCAGTAGGTGCCCAATATACTACTGGAGGTCAGTGGATAAATTAATCCAGAAAGAATGAAGGGATGGAGCCAAAGCAAAAACAATACCCAACTGTGGATGTGACTGGTGATAGAAGAAGAGTTGACTCATTGGAAAAGTCTCTGATGCTGGGAAGGATTGGGGGCAGGAGGAGAAGGGGACGACAGAGGATGAGATGACTGGATGGCATCACTGACTCAATGGACACGAGTCTGAGTGAACTCCGGGAGTCGGTGATGGACAGGGAGGCCTGGTGTGCTGCGATTCATGGGATTGCAAAGAGCTGGACATGACTGAGCAACTGAACTGAACTGAACTGAACTGAAGGAGTTTCTAGTCCTTCCACTAGGTTACACTGGACAGGGGTAGCAATGAATGAAGAGCTGAGAGAGAATAGAAAGAAGTAGAGATTGCATGCGTGGCAGAACAGGTTGGAAGCAACAGGCCATACCTGACGTAAGTCCACAGGGACAGGAATGTGTGTGTTTTGTTCAGTGCTGCATACCCAGTTTGAGGCCACATAATAAGTTGAACGAATAAATGAGTGACTGGGTTGATTAGATTATTGGATCCATTTTCTTTGTCGGTTCTATAACCCATGACTTCACAAAGCATGGTTCAGGATATCATTTTAAGTGATAATGGTACTTTATAAGCCCTAATTCAGAGATTTAAAAAGTTTCCCCTTTTCAATTTTCTCATAACACAGAGAAAAACATCAGTGTGATGTTAGTAGGTCTTTAATATCTCTCTATTGCTGTTTTAACAGGACATAGATGTTCTCAGGCACTGAGCGCCAGATAGCATCACTAGCTGGAAGTATAGACGTCTTTCACTTTTCATCCTATTAATTAGTATAGTAACCATCTGTTTTATGAGAGTTTTTTATGATTTGTGGTATTAATGTAATATTTTATTTAAAAATTATTTAAGTCCTCGAATTGCATTGATGTAAAAGTAAAACATTAGGTAAATAATGAAGGTCACAATTACACAAGGCAAAAATCAGAGGATGATAACCAAATCAACTACATTTGGGAGTCTCTGTTCTAATTGTTTTGCATCTTTTAGGCCTTAGGTCTTATTTCTGTTCTAATAAGTGGACACTTAATATGAACTTCAGATGATCCTCACAGGTGAGCTCTAGGTCTAGACCACTGCCTTGCCCAGCACACGTAGCAACCTGAGAAAATAGCCCATCAACAAATCCACACATATTCTTCAGTCTCTTAGAAAGCAGCTTAGATGCAAATACAAAACTCCACTTTCCAAAATCTGCCATAAAGATCTTATTTTTATTGAGAGAGATATCTATAACTGTCCTTTTATATTTATTCATTTGACTTTCTACTATAATACTAAGCTAATTTATAAATAAATACTCAGTTAATAAATGAGTTTAAGAAATGAGAGAAAACATCTCTTTAGAAGACAAATATCAGCTAGAAATTCTGGTGAACAGCAGAAATTCTTTTGGATGATTATAACTTTAATCCTGCACTGGCAGGCATATTCTTTACCACTGAGCTGCCAGGGAAGCTGCATAACTTTAATTCTGTAATAAATAACTGATAGATCTCAAACTTGTTTCAGCAACAGCCTGCATTATCTGAATTGGGAGACCAAAGTTTTTGAACTAATTTGCAAAGGTGGTATGAGTTGCTAACCAATGACATTTATTTTTGCCATTCAAAACTATGGATAAAAAGGGGCTTAACCAGAGCTGAAGTTCCTTATGCATTTGCTTATGGTTATACCACTAGAGAGTTAACAAAAGCACTGATTAACTACAGAAAAGATGTTGTTCCCTATGCTTAACCAAGGAAAACCTGATTGCCACAGAACACTACTAAAAAACAAAATAATAAAATCCACACATTCAGTAAAGAAAACAGATCCTCATTTTCTCCATTTTAACAAAGGAATCCCTGGTCAGCAGGCCTTTAGAAACATGAATAAACACTGATGCTCCTATAATTTGAAAGGAAGAGAGACAATATGGAGAATTTTTTATCATCCTTAATGATTCATTTTACCTGATTCTTTTGTGTCTCTGTCTTCCTCTAGTTTTATTGGCTTTTTGCTACTTCACAGTAATTAAGACTTAGATGTTGGGACCAAGAGGGAACTGGAAGAAGAGTAAAAGTCACTCATCAGTCTAGCCCAGTCACTCCCACCTTTCAGCTCATCATGCAACCATCAGAGGCTACTGAGACAATTTCCTTAGTGGCTCAGAGCAACAGGAACACCTAATAACAGAGACTCGTAAACTCTGCTAATAGAATCGCTGAGATGTCCCCTTCTATCTAAAATAAGGCATGCTACTGTTGGAATGCTTTCTGTGAAATTCTTTACCTCACAGGGGTGTTACTGTTGGATACAATAACTTTATAAATACACTTTGAATTTCCTGGAAAAGTGACATGTAAATAAAGCATTATTGCCATAACATCTCCCTTAATGATCTAGAAGAGGCAGTAAATAGCAAGTTGATGGATTCACAGATGGTACCAAATTGAGAAGTGTTACAAACATCAGTAAATGCAGGAAAAATTATGCAAAAGAGACCTAACATGATTTAAATACTAGCAAAACATTTTCAACTTTACGGGGAAAGAAAAGGACATTTTTAGCATGCTCAAAATACAGGGTCCAGCATAGCTGCTACAGCCAGCAAGGACAGACATTCCAGCCTGAGCCACGCTCAAGTCTTCAAAATCGACTAACATGCTGCCTTGCCTTGAAGAGGGGCATAAAGTTTGTAACAGACAGGGTGAGGGGACCTATGATTTCACCAGAAACTGCCAATGAGAAGTTCAGGTTTGTATGTTCCTAACTTTGAAAAAATACAAAGTTCCATTTAGGAAGCTTATCCCAAGTAAATGTGTTTCGGTCTAAGCATTTTTATAAACCTAAATTTGTCTCCCATTTAGGCAGAGCCATCTGTCTGGGCAGATTTTGCATATGGACCAAAACAGAAATAATGTGCCTTAGGAGGGCAGTGCTTGGGGTTGCAGGTGGCTTTGATCTGGTCCCCTACTTCCAACTGTGACTAATAGGGTACATCTGAGACATGTGGTTAGAAAGGCCATCTGCGGTTGTGGTGAGAGAATAAAGCAGACACCAATGACACCACCACCAAGCTTCTACCAGCTATGCTCCACCCTGTGCCTTCTGGAAAATTCAGACCCACCTTTAGGAGACCCCGGGTTGATTCCTGGGTCAGGAAGATCCGCTGGAGAAGGGCTACCCACTCCAGTATTCTTGGGCTTCCCTGGTGGCTCAGCTGGTAAAGAATCCGCCTGCAATGCGGGAGACCCGGGTTTGATCCCTGGGTTGGGAAGATCCCCTGGGGAAGTGAAAGGCCACCAACTCCTGTATTCTGACCTGGAAAATCCCATGGGCTGTATAGTCCATTGGGTCACAAAGAGTCAGACACAACTGAGTGACTTTCACTTTTCACTTTAATATCAAAACATTTTAAAGTCAGAATCAATTTATTCCCCCTTGGCTTCTAGGACACTTGGTGGTGGTTTCATTTGTTCAGGTGTTAGACAATAGTTGCTGGATATAAAGCCTTCTTGAACTTGACACAGGCTTTCTGTGGTTTTTCAGGAGCCAGGGCCAGCCACCTGTTCTATCGAACTGAATTCTCTGGTCACTGAGGTCTGACGCATGAGGTCTTATGGTAAGACCAGTGTTCAATGCCATTGTGGATCTGAGTACGTGCCACTGATCTTTATTATCCTGAGGTATTTATTTCACACAGAAAATCATCTCACAAGTGATCATAAAGAAAAATAATTTGGTATATCTGTCAAGGTATTTGGACCCTAAAAAGAGAATCTAAATCCCATCACTGAAAATATGGTGATGAGACCCAATAGTTTATTCCTCTCCATCAAAAAATAAAGAGATTAGAGGTGATCGAGCCAGGTCTCCTACAGCATCTCATGATGTCAGACACCCAGCTTCCATCCACTTTGTGGCTCTGCCATCTTTAGCAGGCAGCTTCTGTCTCACAGTCCAAGGTGGGTCCTTGACTCTAACTCTCCAACTTGCAGCCCACTGACTGAGAGCTAGTTGTATGGCCAGGTCTTCATCTTGCTGCAAATTAATTGGAAAATAAGGCCTTTACTCCAGACATCCACGCGGCAAGTCAAAATGAGAAGTGCTGGTATGTCTATTACTGAATAAGAAAGAGAACAGATTCTGAGGGATGACTAGTTTAAATTAGGAACTGTATTTTATAACCTAACTTAGCAGAAATGTCTTTGGCTGAAGGTGTATTTCTACACAGCTGGCTGACAGAGTGACATCATTTCTTTAAGGGTGCAGGTGGTATCATCTTAAAGCAACAGTTTCCCTTTTCGGGCATCAATGAACAAAGGAAAAAGGTTTTTTGAAAAGGCTTCAGTAATATTCAGGAAGACTGGAGGTGCTATAGAACCAAAGAGCCCTCTTGAAATAACTGAGCCTGGTGGGTTATGACAATATTGATGATGGTACAACAGTAAAGCTGACAGTGACATCAGTGATGAGTCAAACTAGAAAACATCAGCGTTGAAGAGTTTGTCTCTGGACACCTAGCCTGCAGCAGCCACTAGGGCCCTCGAGGTGGTTGCGGGTTCCTTTGAATCCTGCATTAATCAACTTTGAAGCTCACTCTGTGATGAGAGAAGGAAAGCATTATAATATGAAGATCCCTTTATAGAACTGTGAACTCCATTTGCAAAATAAAAAAAAAAACAGAAAAAAAGAATCATTTTAACATTCAAACCTTAGTCATTTTAAAGATTCTTTTAACATTCAATTCAGTCAAGTCACTCAGTTGTGTCCGACTCTTTGCCCATGGACTGTGGCCTCCCTACTGCTGCTACTGCTACTGCTGCTGCTAAGTCGCTTCAGTCGTGTCTGACTCTGTGCGACCCCATAGATGGCAGCCCACCAGGCTCTGTGGTCCCTGGGATTCTCCAAGCAAGAACACTGGAGTGGGTTGCCATTTCCTTCTCCAATGCATGAAAGTGAAACGTGAAAGTGAAGTCTCTCAGTCATGTCTGAATCTTCATGATCCCATGGACTGCAGCCCACCAGGCTCCTCCATCCATGGGATTTTCCAGGCAAGAGTACTGCCATTGCCTTCTCTGCCAGGTCTCCCTGTTCATTACCAACTCCCGGAGCCTACTCAAACTCATGTCGATTGAGTATCTGATGCCACCAAACCATCTCATCCTCTGTCATCCCCTTCTCCTCTCACCTTCAATCTTTCCCAGCATCAGGGTCTATTCCAATGAGTTGGTTCTTTGCATCAGGTGGCCCAAGACTTTTAATATTAGTCTTTGGTTAACAAAATAAACATGGATTCTTGACTATTTAACACAGTTTATTTGTGCTTGGTATCTGAACAAAATTTCCTAGTTTTTCTCAACCTTTAAAAGGATTCTGCTTCATGGTTTTGCAGTGTGTTGAATCATAGGGATTTCTTTGTTTACATCATTATACAATGCAAAAAGAAATGAAAAATGTTTAGTTAGTTAGTTCGGTTGCTCAGTCGTGTCTGACTGTTTGCAACCCCATGAATCGCAGCACACCAGGCCTCCCTGTCCATCACCAACTCCTGGAGTTCACTCAGACTCAGGTCCATCTAGTCGGTGATGCCATCCAGCCATCTCATCCTCTGCCATCCCTTTNACCCTGTACAATCTTTTCCCCACGATATTTACAAATTACCTAGCTTCTTCTAAAGTAAGCTAGGTTTTTATTTTTAGTAAAATAATTATTTACGTTATGTTCTTTCTAGTTGAAGACTCTCTGTTTTATCTTAAACCATTACATTAACATTCATGATGACATTATCAATGATCCCTTAACTATATATTTTATTGGACTCATTATTCATAGGTTCCCAAACAAGGCTGGGTGTTAGATCACTGAGGGAACCTATTTAAAATACAGACTGTTGGGTCCTATCTCAGATTTAAACATTTTATCACTAATTTTGGACTTTAAGAATCAGCATTAAAAGTCTCCTCGTGATCTTAACGCAGTCAGGGCTCATGTTAGAGCAGCATCCAAGAGTGAGGATCCATGTCCTCCTCCAGGATCTACTCTGACACATTTTCAGTTTAGCCAGAGTGCTTCATGGCTTCATTACCTCGTCCCCCTCCCTTCTTCCTTTCCCTTCCTTTCTCTTTTTCTAAGAAGCAACCCATTCGGAGATACTTTTGAGTCCTTTCATGTACCAAAATGTACTCTTTCCCTTCATATAATAAGAAAGAGTATCTGGCTAAAGAATATCAGGGTGGCAACCGTTTTTCCACTCAGAGTTCTGGAGAGCATACTGAACTGTCCATAAGCATTTGTGTTACAGATGAGAATTTAGGTAACAAATTCTTGCTTCTTNTACTCTTTCCCTTCATATAATAAGAAAGAGTATCTGGCTAAAGAATATCAGGGTGGCAACCGTTTTTCCACTCAGAGTTCTGGAGAGCATACTGAACTGTCCATAAGCATTTGTGTTACAGATGAGAATTTAGGTAACAAATTCTTGCTTCTTAGTAAGCAACCTATTTTTTAAGTGTGAATTTGTAGATGAATTTTCTCTTTATCCTTGGAATTCAAACTTTATACCATGATGTGTCTAAAAGTTTTTGTTTTCATTAATCTTCACCAGCCTGTGGTGGGTTCATTTAATGTGAAGGCTTTAAGAATTAGTTCAGCTCAGGGGGAATGGTAATCTATTATTTCTCCTCCTTATTCACATCTGTTCTCTATTTCAAAAATGCCAATTATTAGCTATGAGTTGAGCCCCAGGATCTATCCTTCGTGTCTCATCTTCTCCTTTATAAACTGTCTTTTTGCTTGTAGTTATGTTCATTCTGCCAGCCTTCCAGTTAATTAATTTGGTTTCCAGGAGAAACCTTTCTCATATTTACCACTTCTTTGGATACTTTGTGTGTTTCCCTGAAAAAAATCTTTTTTGCTTTCATTTTCATTTTTTTCCTTTTTTCATGATTAATTTTGATTGATAAATACAATATCTCCTGTGATTGACAGAAAACTTCAACTGGTATATCATTATAGTCCTCGTCTACACACAGCTTTAACCTTTCTCTAAAACAACTGTGGTTATGGGCATTGACAGGCCATGTGGACAGCAGAAAACAAGAGCAACTGCACCCATTCCCTAAGTTTGACAAATACCTGAGTCAACAAACATCACCACAGCTCTCCCACGTCTCCCTCTGCATGAAGGGTGGCCTCAGACATCCCACAAAATTTCAAATACATGGATGGGAATCCATATGGATTTTCTAGTAGTGGGACATATTTTTCCCTATGACTATATGGTTAGAAGTTGGGAAAGCAGAAAAGTCTAAAATAAAATAAAAACAAAACCCAACTAAACTGCAAATCATGGTGTTACCTCAAATTTTTTTCATAGTGAAAGGATTCTTTATTTTTTTAAAATCCAAACATATACACACATATAACAATATGTCAACATTAAAAAGGAGTATTTTAAATACAATGAACAGAATTCTGAACAAAAGACACTTAATTCTCAATTAGAGAGGAACCTCATGGCAATGAACAAACATGAGTAATTCAAGTGCAAATCATGTTGAAATAATAATATGCTCAAATGAATAAAATGCATATGAGAAAACTACACTAAAATATATGTCTTTAAAAAATTTTATCCTCATTTACACCTACATTATATTTAGTCTTAAGCCCCTGCTTTCACTGAAAAAGAATAAAACTGAACAAAATCCCAGGTGGCACTAGTGGTAAAGAACCGCTCTGCCAATGTAGGAAACTTAAGAAAGGCGGGTTGGATCCCTGGGTTGGAGAGATGCTCTGATGGAGGGCATGACAACCCACTCCAGTATTCTTGCCTGGAGAATCCCATGGACAAAGGAGCCTGGTAGGCTAGAGTCCATTGGGTCACAAAGAGTGAAATACAATGAAAGCAACTTAGCACACACCCATGCATGTAATAAACAAAAAATAAAATATTTGAGATATTTTTAAAAGATGTAAGATCATTATGTTATGTACAAAAGGCAGTGACTTTACCTTAACTTCAGATGCAAATATTCTAATCAGTTATTTGACACTGAAGAACTGATACACACTCTTCTAAGTGGAAATAAGTAAGTGTTAGTCACTCAGTCGTGCCTGACTCAACTCTTTGCAACCTCACTGACTGCAGCCCACCAGGCTCCTGTGTCCATGAGGTTTTCCAGGCAAGGATACTGGAGTGAGTTGCCACTTCCTTCTCCAGCAGATCTTCTCAACCCAGGATCAAACCTGGATTTTCTGCACTGCAGGTAGATTCTTTACCGACTGAGCTACAAGGGAAGCCACACACTCCTCTAGAGTTATACTAATAAGTGATGAATGTAGTTGACTTAAGCAGTTTATCTGATTACTGGCATTGAAGAACACTGGGCTTATACAAGAAACAAGAATTCCTCGATACTGATTTACACAAATCTCACAGTTCAAAACTTAACTACACCAACTCCTGGTATCTGACTATCGTATTATTTAATATATTCAAACTAGGAATGTGTTCTATATGTTCTGCTTATGGGAAGAAACCGATTATGCCCAAAGACTGAGATTGTCTTTGGCAATATTTTACTTAAACCCAGGTTCACTGTGGGAATGACAATAATTTCACAATAGCATACTGGGTAATGTTTCTTTAAAAAGAAATAACATTCCAATCCAGTGATAGATTAATCACACTACTGTTCCCGATAAGAGGAGATTAAAAGATTAAAAACCAAATTTAGTTTGAGGTGTACCTCTTTATGAGCTAGTACTTCAGAGAGATACTTGACCAACCTAGAGCTGACTTCTAGCTGCCAAGTACAAAAATAAAAGTCCCTGGTTGCTAGGTCATGTTGCTAGGGACAATGGCACCAGTGTTGGCAGCAACACCATCCTTTTGGGTACCCTTACAGCTTTTGTCACTGCTGGTAAAAGATCTGTCTTTTCCAAGGTAGGAACTAATGTCCTGAGGGTGTTTCAAGAGCAAGGTATGTCAACAGAGTCACCTTGCCCAGACTTCAATTCTCAGATTATCTTCACAAACTCTGGGTATATATAATCTATGTCCCCTCACCATAGTGGCCTCTTCACCTGTTTTTTTTTAACGATAAGCATCCCTGTCCAGGTAGAGGGACTAGCAGCTGGAGTTACTGACTGCTTATTGATTGTAACAGATGAGATGACGACATTGATGTAACTTACTGCTTTCTCATATCAAGACAATTTTACCTCTAAAAAAAGCCTCCATTTTTCCATAAATAAGTGGCTTAAAAAAACTTAGGTCATAAACAAGTAAGATTTGAAATCGTATCAAAGCAATACACAACACTATCCTAATCATGACCTAGAAGTTCTCTCTTTACTTGCCTCTGTGAGATAATGTGATTTATAAGAAGAAATATATATTTGGTCTTCATTCATGGTTCTGGCATAATCCTCCCATAACCCTTGGAATTTTTAAGTAATAAGAGGACTAGGAGCATCTTTTGTTCTAATATTTAGACTCTGTGACTCTGGTTCCTGACTAGATAGAGCTCCTAAATGTCTTGGAATTTCCTAGGTCACAGAAGTATCCTTCTTTTTCTAATGAAGTAGTTCTTGGCGTGCTAACAAATAGTTCCAAAATGGGGGCCAATCATCAGAAAACTAAGCCATGATTAGTTTAGAACTTTCAGCCCCACCTCACATCCTCAGAGAAGGGGAGAAGGGTGAGCAACTAAGTATGCCTACATGATGAAGGCTTCAGAAAAGTTCCAAAAGTACAGAGATTTCCAAGTGGTTAAACATATCCATGTAATAGAGGGCAGCAAGCACTAACCCTATGGGGACAGAAGCTTTTGTGTTCAGGACACTTCCAGACCTCCCCTATGTACTCTTCATCTGGAAATTCATCTGTATCCTTTATCATATAGGGTTTGCCTGATGCTCAGATGGTAAAGAATCTGCCTGCAATGCAGGAGACCAGGGCTCAATCCCTGGGTCAGAAAGACAACGTGGAGAAGGGAACAGCAATCCACTCCAGTATTCTTGCCTGGAGAATTCCATGGACAGAGGAGACTAGCGGGCTACAGTCCATGGGGTGGCAAAGAGTCAGACATGACTGAAACTATAAACTGATAAATATAACTATGTCCGTGAGACTTACTAAGCTATTCTAGCAAATAATCTAATTTAAGATGGGGGGTTCATGTGAACCTCTGAATTGTGCCAAGTCAGATGGAAGCTGTGGGTAACCGGGTGACCTACTACTTGCAATTGGTTCTCACGCAGGGGCAGTCCTGTGGAACTGAGCCCTTAACCTATGGGTTCTGCACTAACTCTGGTTAGTGTCAGAACTGCACTGAAATACAGGACACTCAGAAATATCAGAGATAATTGTTTGCTGTAGGATTAAAACACACACACACACACACAGATGGTGCCAGAAGTGTTGTTGAGTATGGTGGTAGCATAAGTGTATAACTGTGAAGAAGAAACATGCAGGAGAGGTGGGTATTTTCTACACACTCTCTGCTATGTGTATATTAGCATGGTGTGTATTAGCATGTGTGTATTCATATGGTCCATCATGTGAATATTCTTTTGCCAGAATGTCTTTGTGTTTCAGTTGCATCAGGAAAAAATCTGATGATATATCAACCTTGTTCCATCATTCATGATATCTGGAGCCTAAGATAGAAGTGGAGTCATTCTTTCTACCTCTTTTCACATCTGTTAACACACAAGTCACACACCAGCTCCTTCACTGTACCCCTGTGTATCTCAGGTCTCTCTTTCCTTCCATTCACTTCCAGTATATCTCAAGTCATCTTCTTTCCTGAAGAGCCCTCTGTGTTTCAGAACTTCTTCCTTTCACCCATTTTTCATAGAGTGCTAGAATGATCTTTATAAAAGATCTTCCAATAACTTCCCATTACCTCATAATAAAGCCCAGAAATTTTAACACGAATTTTATCATAAAATTCATGATATATACGCCCTTCATCTCCAGCCTCATCCTCCTACATCCACTTAGCTTCAGCCACACTGATTTCCATCTATTTCTTCAGTTACCGAATACAATATGGTTGCCCCTCTGAAGGTACCTTTGAAGAAAGCTTCATAATGCAAAGCTTTCTGCCCTATTTCTCTAGTTAACACTTTCTCAGCCTAGAGAAATCTCCATACATCGGTCCTCCGATTCACTCACTCACAGCAATTAGTACTCATTTTTAACACTTATCACAGCCATAAATAAACAAAAATATGATTGGTTGTTTAGCATCTATCTCCCATCCCAAAACATAAACTCCATGAAAATAGGCATTCTGCCTTCTGTTCACAAAAATGTGCTCAACATCTAGCACAGAAGTGTGTACACAGAAGAAAGGGGCTCAATACAGACTTACTGAATTTATGACCCAAATATGAACATGGGCAACCAATAGGAATGGGGTGTAAACTTAACATGCACTGCGGAACCACATAACCAAATGAAAAAGATTTTCAGCCCCTGTTGAGGAAACTTTAACAGACCTCAAGAAAGTCTTTAGACAGTTTGGAAGCATTGCTAAAGCTCTGTGATAAAATAAGCCTGGACTGGTGATCAAAACATTGGTTACGACCGTTATGACAGTGACGGCAATAACACAGATGATTTGTTAAGAACTTGGTATGTACTAGGGACAGTGTCTGGAGAAGGCAATGGCACCCACTCCAGTACTCTTGCCTGGAAAATCCCATGGACGGAGGAGCCTGGTGGGCTGCAGTCCATGGGGTCGCTAGGAGTCGGACATGACTGAGTGACTTCACCTTCACTTTTCACTCTCATGCACTGGAGAAGGAAATGGCAACCCACTCCAGGGTTCTTGCCTGGAGAACCTCAGGGATGGGGGAGCCTGGTGAGCTGCCGTCTATGGGGTCACACAGAGTTGGACACGACTGAAGTGACTTAGCAGCAGCAGGGACAGTGTCATGGAGTTGGCCTGGATCCTATCACTTCTGACTCATCGTAATCCTTCGAAGTGAGTACTGTTATTATTTTCACTTTAAAATCATGGAACCTAGGACTCATTAATTTGAGTCCTAATTTATCTGGCTTGCCTGAAGTTCCAGCAAGATAATTAATATATGATTAGCGATCTAGGACACAAACTCAGTTTGTCCACCTTCAGATTCTAAGCCCTTAACCACTATGCAACACTATCTCCTAACTTTGCCACTATGTAGGACACTGGCCAAGATGACCCTTCTACTATGTTCATCATGACCTATTCAGTAAAATGATGGTGTTACACCAAAGGAATGTCCAAATGCCTTTTACCTCTAAAAATCAATAGAACACATATTTATACAGTCACAGAAGGAACACCATGGACTGACATTCAATAATAAAAAAAAATTATAATTTAGTAACATGTCCTCCCCATCCTACTTTAGTTTTTCCATAAATAAATTAGGTAACTTGGCATTTGACTGGACTATTCTTTTTTAAGCAATTTTATTAATTCAAGCAGAAGATATTAGGGAAATAGAAGGCAAAGGAAAGCAAAGAAAAAAATAAGAGTTTGAGTGAGCTTTGGAGTTCAATAACAAGGAAAAGGAAATAAGCATTTTTAATTTGCAAATCACATAACCAGCCAAAGCAGGTGGTCCAAGATTAAAGACAAATGTGGGCAAGGTTTGTCAAAGGATTAAACTAAATGTTAAAAAAAAAAAAAAATGTCAGGTTGTGTCAAACTGACCTTATTATTGTTCAGATTTTAAAAAAAGACCATAGTAGGACAAGCATAATCCATTTAAACACTGCATTAACAATGAAAGAGAGTATTGTTAATGACTGGTTATAGATCTCATTTCCTGCAAATCACCTACCAAAAAAAAAAAAGGTGGGAGTGGCTCACCTCACACGACAGAAGGCTTCAACAGTTCTCAGAGAAAGACAGTGAGGAGGGACACCTCAAACGCCTGGCAACAGATAATCCATTTAATAAGAAATCCACAGGGTAGAATGCCTTTGATAAGTATAGTCTCAAAACCAACCTTCTGATGTGTCATTCGTGTCCTTTCCCACTGCTCTGAGGCACCTGCAATTTTTTTCCTGATGCTCCGGAAAAACTAGCTTGTATCACCAGATGAAAAGTTTAATAAAGAATCTTGATGAAAAAAGCTTCATAGGTCAGGACAAGAGGAGACATAGGATGCTTAACAATTTTGTATTTTGAGATTTAATTTTTAAAATATTAAGGAAGCATTAGGGGTATAGATACGGTAAGCTTTGGGCATCTGTTGAAAAAACTGTTTTATTTTAAAGTTAAAAAATGTTCAAACTCCTAAAGAGGAGTGTGTTCATACCGAGAAGTTCTTAGAGGAAAAATCTCGGTTAAAAGTATCAACTCTGGAATATCAATCTTACACATCCATCTCCCTGATCAGATCTTGTCTTGTGCTAAGACAGTCAATCAGCGCTCTAGGAACAAGTATAGGCATGATGCCAAGAGTGCTGATTGTGATCTGAGCTCATAACTACTTTCCTCTCTGCCTCTCAGGATCCCCACATCATGCACTGGGCTGGAAAAGTTGTGAACTGAAAGTCCCTGGGTGAAATGTGGCACAAGGTAGGTCCTGTCCAGCCCATTCAGTGCTCCCTGCACTGACTCATGTAACGGAAAGAATGCTGCATTATTTCCCAATATTCTAAAATTTGGAAATTTAACCCCTCCGAACAAAGAGAAAAAAAACAAATTAAAAAAAAAAGAAAGAAAGAAAATATCTAAAATCAGTAGATAACTGGCTTCTCTTGAAAAAGTGAAGATCTAGAAACAATAAGTTCAAATTCCCAAATGGCAAAATTAGCCACATGTACTGCCTGTTCTCCAGCCTTCTCTGTTGATCAACCACTCACGTATTCTATAGCGGGTTTGATTCTCCTGCTTTTTGTGGTCCCTGCTGGCAAGGACATTTTCTCTTCTCTCTATCAGTGGTGATTCACTTCACTGAGAGTCTAGGCTTTTCTCAAATGTAGAACTGGAAAGAAGATGAGAGTAATCGCTTGGCCACTTTCATCTCAGCAGCCAGCATTTACGACGCTTATGTTTGGTGTAACAGCTCATTCTGTCCTTCATAATTCTTTCAACAGTTGTTGAGACCACAATCACATTTGTAGGGTAAGAAACTGTTAAATAAAAGCTTTTATTCTCTATTATTTATGAAATGCATTTTAAAAAACATTGAGTATGTATGTACTGAAATATTAATGCAAAAATAATGAAGGACAGTAGACTTTTGGAAGCATACCTAAACTTTTTACATTATTACTTTTGGAAAATGACATCTCCCCCTTTGTCTGTCTTTGTGTTATAAGCTGTATTTTCTGGAACATAAAATTTGATGTGTAACTTTGCCATTCTGTCCTATTTACCAGGGTTGTTAAAAAGACCCTTCGCACATTTCCATTTCCCATGTAGGGCAAGCAGTATGTCCAAGATTAAAGAACATGTGAATTAAATCCTGGCAACTTATACTAAATTGAATCCAAACACTAGTCCTTGTAATTTAGGGTATGAGTGTGAGGCTCCACTCTAATTTCAGTATAAATGAAATCATCCTCTCTAATTTGGGGTTCTTTTCATTCATTTTGATAGACTCCTGGGAGTGATTTTATGCAAATGTGTGCTTATTCANTCCTGGCAACTTATACTAAATTGAATCCAAACACTAGTCCTTGTAATTTAGGGTATGAGTGTGAGGCTCCACTCTAATTTCAGTATAAATGAAATCATCCTCTCTAATTTGGGGTTCTTTTCATTCATTTTGATAGACTCCTGGGAGTGATTTTATGCAAATGTGTGCTTATTCAGCCATGTCTCTTGAATGAAAACAATGATTTATTCTGTACCTACTCATGAAAGACAATTAATTTCTGAGAAAATTCGAAGGGAAAAGATTATGTCAGCAACTGTGTTTCAAGATTAACTGAAAACATTCATCTAAAACTATAGCTAAGTCAGTTACCACAATGTGGCGTGAATATATTTTAATACATAAAATTAACATTTATTGGACACTTCCTATAAGCCAGCATTATCCTAGGACATCTCACTAGATATTTCACTTTATCATCTCAAAAATCAATTTTTATAAATGAGGAAATAGGCTTAAATCTTTAAAAAACTTATCTCAAGTCACTCAGGTAAGTAAGTANGAATATATTTTAATACATAAAATTAACATTTATTGGACACTTCCTATAAGCCAGCATTATCCTAGGACATCTCACTAGATATTTCACTTTATCATCTCAAAAATCAATTTTTATAAATGAGGAAATAGGCTTAAATCTTTAAAAAACTTATCTCAAGTCACTCAGGTAAGTAAGTAAGTATTTGTCGCTCAGTCGTGCCCAACTCTTTGAGACCCCATGGACTGCTGCCCACCAGGCTACTCTGTCCATGAGATTTTCCAAGCAAGAATACTGGAGTGGGTTGCCACTTCTCTCTCCAGGGGACCTTTCCTGACCCAGGGACTGAACCCGAGTCTCCTGCACTGCAAACAGATTCTTTTTTTTTTCTACCAGAGACATCCTAGCATCTTTTATTTTCTTTTATTTTATTAAATATAAAATTATTTATTTTAATTGGAGGTTAATTACTTTACAATATTGTATTGGTTTTGCCATACATCATCAAGAATCCGCCACAGGTATACACGTGTTCCCCATCCTGAACCCCNAGCAAGAATACTGGAGTGGGTTGCCACTTCTCTCTCCAGGGGACCTTCCCCGACCCAGGGACTGAACCTGAGTCTCCTGCACTGCAAACAGATTCTTTTTTTTTTCTACCAAAGACATCCTAGCATCTTTTATTTTCTTTTATTTTATTAAATATAAAATTATTTATTTTAATTGGAGGTTAATTACTTTACAATATTGTATTGGTTTTGCCATACATCATCAAGAATCCGCCACAGGTATACACGTGTTCCCCATCCTGAACCCCCTTCCCTCCTCCCTCCCCATACCATCCCTCTGGGTCATCCCAGTGCACCAGCCCCAAGCATCCAGTATCATGCATTGAACCCAGACTGGCTATTTGTTTCATATACGATATTATACATGTTTCAATGCCATTGTCCCAAATCATCCCACCCTCTCCCTCTTCCACAGAGTCCAAAAGACTGTTCTATACATCTGTGTCTCTTTTGCTGTCTCTCATACAAGGTTATTGTTACCATCTTTCTAAATTCCATATATAGGCGCTAGTATACTGTATTGGTGTTTTTCTTTCTGGCTTGCTTCACTCTGTATAATAGGCTCCAGTTTCATCCACCTCATTAGAACTGATTCAAATGTATTCTTTTTAATGGCTGAGTAATACTCCATTGTGTATATGTACCACAGCTCGACTGAGCTATGAGGGAAGCACAAGTTACCCAGGTAGTAAGCAATAAAGATGTGTTTGAAACTAGAAATTACACCAGAGAGTGTTCATTTTTAATTTTCACTTTGCAGAGGTAATCCCCAATTTATATGTGCAAAATATATCAAGAATCGTTTCTTATTTGTTGTACCCCATGAGAGTCTGCAGTTTTACAAACTCCTCTGATGATGTTTATGCACCAGTCCTTTGGCAACTTAAAACCCACAGGCTTCAGGCATGCCTTCTCCAATGCATCCTTTCCTCAGCTGGTTCTGAGTGATCCTACCAAGGTTCACCACCTTTCTTCTGCCAACCCCAATAAACACATGTGCCCTGTTCTTCCCCACCCATCTGACTTCTCCCTGGGATACAAATCTTCTCTGGACATGTTCCTATCTCATACCTTAAAACATCCTCTTCTAAGAAGCCACCCATTTCTCACTTTTATTACCTACCATGATTATGTGATATACTGTATTACATTCATATGTATTTACTTTGCTTATTTCACTTTTCAAATATTCTTTCCCATTTTCACTGGTTTAAGTGTAAATTTAAATAAGAAAGCAAAACTTCTCTTTCTTTAAAAATCTCTTTGGGAAAGTAAAGAAAAAGGCCTCAAGGAGACATGCAAGAAGAAAAGAAGGGAGGTTATGAGTAAAACAAGAAAGAAGATATTCAGACACACAGATGAAAAATTTTAATGATCCCAAAATGACTGACGGACATAAAATAAGCATCTCACAGATACGGGTTTTTACCTATTCTAAAACACCCAAGTATACACACCTAGGAGGGAATAAAACGTAACCTCAATACACATCAGGGAAGCCTGGTTAGCTGCAGTCCATGGGGTCCCAAAGGGCCAGACACAACTTAGAGACTAAATAATGACAATACACATCGTGACTGCATTCAACTGCAGAACTACCAAAACTGAGACTAAAAGATTTGCACAGTCCTATCCTAACCCCTGGAGAAGGAAGTGGCAACTCACTCCAGTATTCTTGCCCAGGAAATCCCATGGACAGACAAGCCTGGCAGGCTACAGTCCATAGGGTCCCAAAAGAGTCAGACACGACTTAGTGACTGAAAAACATCATCCTAACCCTATCACTGTGTAATGCTGCGATCTTGTGAAAAGTTACTGGAATTCTCTCAGCTTCCATCTTCTAATTCATAAAACAAACATTCACTGAGAATCTATAGTGAATCTGACAAGCCAATGGAGACAAAGGCTTCCCAAAATCAGAGCTCATTTGCAATCAAATGCTCATTTTCCACCTGGCCTAATGGGCAGGATATCCTCTGCGGACACCCATGTGCTGTGCTTAGTTGTTCAGTCCTGTCTGACTCTTTGCAATCCCATGGACTATACCCCACCAGGCTCCTCTGTCCATGGGGATTCTCCAGGCAAGAACACTGGAGTGGGCTGTCATGCCCTCCTTCAGGGGATCTTCCCAACTCAGGAATTGAACCCAGGTCTCCCACATTGCAGGAGGATTCTTTACCAGCTGAGTCACCAAGGAGGCCCAAGAATACTGGAGTCTGTAGCCTATCCCTTCTCCACCGGATCCTCCAGATTCAGGAATAAAACTGGGGTCTCCTGCATTGCAGGCGGATTCTTTACCTTCTGAGCTACCAGGGAAGCCCATACTAGTGATCAGTGTGCTCACTGCCATTGCATATTGCTGCCTCACAGTGGCGCTGTTTATGGAATCTGCAGAGGAAGCTGAGCTACTGCTGCAATGGGATCCCAGAGGGCCCAGCAAAGCCCTTGGAGGAGAATTTCACTTCCTGAAGGCAAAGCTTATCGAGGATGCATGGTTCTTAGGCTTCCAGTATTTTCCTGATTCAGATTTTTTTTTAATTTCCAGAAACAGCCACCTCCCAAGTCNGAAGCTGAGCTACTGCTGCAATGGGATCCCAGAGGGCCCAGCAAAGCCCTTGGAGGAGAATTTCACTTCCTGAAGGCAAAGCTTATCGAGGATACATGGTTCTTAGGCTTCCAGTATTTTCCTGATTCAGATTTTTTTTTAATTTCCAGAAACAGCCACCTCCCAAGTCCCCTGCCGGTCATGGAAGCACTGGCAGGAATGGCTCTAGCAATGCCAACTCTTTTCCCTCAAAGATCTCAAGGGGTTTTGTTTTCGGTCCGACAAGTTGAGCTATTCCTAATCCTGAAAGATGATGCTGTGAAAGTGAGGCACTCAATATGCCAGCAAATTTGGAAAACTCAGCAGTGNTGGCAATCTTGATTCCAGCTTGTGTTTCTTCCAGTCCAGTGTTTCTCATGATGTATTCTGCATATAAGTTAAATAAGCAGGGTGACAATATACAGCCTTGACGTACTCCTTTTCCTATTTGGAACCAGTCTGTTGCTCCATGTCCACTTCTAACTGTTGCTTTCTGGCCTGCATACAGATTTCTCAAGAGGCAGGTCAGGTGGTCTGTTATTCCCATCTCTTTCAGAATTGTCCACAGTTTATTGTGATCCACACAGTCAAAGGCTTCGGCATAGTCAATTTTCATTCCAATCCCAAAGAAAGGCAATGCCAAAGAATGCTCAAACTACTGCACAATTGCACTCCTCTCACATGCTAGTAAAGTAATGCTCAAAATTCTCCAAGCCAGGCTTCAGCAATATGTGAACCGTGAACTTCCTGATGTTCAAGCTGGTTTTAGAAAAGGCAGAGGAACCAGAGATCAAATTGCCAACATCCGCTGGATCATGGAAAAAGCAAGAGAGCTCCAGGAAAATGTTTATGAGATGATAACAGGGAAATTGAAGCTTTCCTTTTTTCGACTAACGTCTTTACTTTTAAAGGTAGAATTTTGGGACTAGTTTAAAAATCATCACTTTAGTAAGGGTCATTTTAAATATTTTTGTCACAGTAAACAATTTTATGTATCCCTCTTCACATTTTAAAAGTATGCAATTACCCATCACATAACCAACTATTATTTATTTAACTCTTCTTTAAGGGGGAGTGAACCAGGTATTTTTGCTTGTCAAGTGGCTCATTATTGGGTAAAATTGTTAACCAAGGACATTAATAACTGTATTAGTTACTATTTAATTGGTGATAATCCCACAAATCTCTCTTGCGTATTTCTGAAAAAATATTGCAATAATAAAAAGTCTAAATTCAGAAATAAGTAACTAACTAGCACACTCATGTGAAAGGAATGCCAAACATCACACCACTCAGAAGAAATGTTCTTCAAGTATAACAGAAAATTACAATTCCTCTCCAAAATTAACTTGAGCGTAACTGCAAAGTTCACGTCTGAGGTCTCTAAATCATTTCCTTTACTTTGCCTAAAACACATGCATTTGTAAATCTTTAAAGATCCTACCAAATTATTTACGACTTGAATAGAAACATTTTTCTGTTTCTCTAAGTTTTTTCATAGCAAACAATGAGGCTAATTGAAAATATTTCTAAGAAATGTATCTAAATTGCAGGAAATCATGTGCAAACTTCAGGAAATTCAGTACAAATAGAGGAACCTCTGGGCTTTAACAACATGAGAAATGCAACAACTCTGGTGAATTAAGTTAGCATCAGCTACCAGAAAGAGCACGTCATAGAATTTCCCTCTCCAATCACAGTGGACCCCAGAATAACCACATATCTTCTGGGCTGTAGGAGGCGAGCTGCCCCTACCTGTGGTAAGGTAGACACAGCAGCTCCTCATACTCCTGAGAGATGGGGAGTTAGTTTTACAGCCATCTTCTTGATAAAACCAAAAGAACTTTTGAGATCCATTCTTGACTTGTCAAGTTCTATGGAACTATTTAGATCCAACTATTAGCAAATAATGCATAACGCTCTGAAGCATCCAAAGCCTCGGTCTACACTCCAAAATCAATTCCAACAAAGGAGTCAAGGTCCTCGAAGCAACTCAACTTTAGAAACACAATGAGCACACGGATTGACCTAAATGAAGGCCTGAACCTTTACTCTTCTTCTCAGAATTTGGAGGAATTAAATGCATTTTTCTTAATCCTTTATACAGAGTTACTGTTTCTCACGTCCAAAGAGGATGCCTCCTTCACACTGAAAAGCAATGACTGCATTTAAAAAGGTGGGCAACTTCCAAACAATGGTCTATGACTTATCATTGTGCTTTTCAGTGCTCAGAGAAATCAACTTTATTAACAATTATCACTTATGCTAATTCTCTTACAGACATGTGTACACTGTGCGTGTGCACACTCACACACACACGCACACACAGCTCCCTCCTCCTGCACAGTTCAGGGACAGTAAAAAGTCAATGGTTCAAAGACTGAAAATTCTTTGTCTCCAGATGCCCACCTAAATACAGGATATAAGGTTTTTCCCTTCTTCCTACAGAACAGGAGCCAGCAAAGAGGACAACCTTGGAGTTCAGTTTTAATTCTCTTTCTGTGCAACTTCGGGCAGAAGGCATAACCTCTCTGATCTTCCATCTCCCTAGCCTTAAAATTAGATTAATGCCTAACTCCCATGCACGTGACAAGGACTAAATGCAGTACCGTCAGAAGCCTATCACACTGTGCCAAGCAAATGACACAAGTTCACTGACACACTTCACATGTGACAATTCTCTTCACCACTGTAAACTCTGGGGTAAACATTCTTCTGAACATTTAGGAGGAAACTAAGCAACCAAATTAGACAGAGAGTTGAAGTTAAACTACTAAATCATATCGTCTGTTCTCTTTTCCCAGAATCTATTTGAAAAACAAACCACACAGGCATTTCAAAAGGGACCAACACTTACGAAGCAAAAGCAAAGTTGTCAACTCACTCATTATGGTTAGAAAAATTGAATACTTTGTAGAGCCTTGAACAACAGGGTCTTTAGCAATCCAGACAAAAATTCTTCCTGTTCAAGCCCCATATCAGAGAAAAAAGTAGCTGGAAATTTCTCTCTCCCTAGGAGTGGCCCTTAACCCAGTACCCAAGAGGCTGGGGAGGACGGTCATACCAGCTCCGCTGCCCTGATCTGAACACCTCCAGGGTGTGGCCTGTGCTGTCTCCAGGGCCCACCTGCAATACTGAGCCAGCCGACCTCTGCAACTTCGTCTGGTATCACGTTCTTGCTGGGCTTGCTTCCTTTCTGGCCCTGCACTCCCAACCTTCTATTCACTTTCCTGAGCAAACTTCCTAATAAGTCACATTCATAAGAATGAGTCCCCCTAAGGTCAGCTTCAAGAGAACCCAATCTAAGATACGCAGCCATCCTGGGATACTTCTGGGCTAAAACAGGGGAGGCTGTGCCCATTCACTCAGAAAGTGAAAGTCACTCAGTTGGGTCTGATTCTTTGCGACCCCATGGATCATACAGTCCATGGAATCCTCCAGGCCAGTATACTGGAGTGGTAATCAGTGATTTTCCTCCAGTTCAATTAGGCAGTTCTCCTGTTTTCCTTTCTGTAGTATATAGCTGGCAGCTGGCAATACATTTGACTCTTTGTGATCCCATGGACTATATAGTCCATGGAATTCTCCAGGCCAGAATACTGGAATGGGTAGCCTTTCCCTTCTCCAGGGGATCTTCCCAACCCAGGGAATCTTCCCAACCCAGGGATCGAACCCAGGTCTCCCACAATGCAGGCAGATTCTTTACCAGCTGAGCCCCAAGGGAAGCCCATTCATTCAAGGGTATGGTGATAACTAGAGAGAGAGAGATGAAGGATACATAGAGAGACAACTGAGAGGCCGCTGTCCTCACTGACATGGGTAAGACCCATAAATGACCCATGCCTGCATTTACTCTGTGCCAGGCATTAATCCATTTAATCTCACAACAAATTCATGAGCAGTGGATACTGTTATTATATCTACTTTAAGACCAAAAGAGATTAGACGACTTGCCCAACTACCCAGCTAATAAGTGGCAGACCTGAAATTCAAACTGCCAGGAGTGTACACTTCTACCCTCTGTGTCATTCAGCCTCTTGGAGAAGTTACATCAACTTGGCCACAGGATGGAAAATAGATACTATTCAGCAATTTTCAGGATTAGTAGTATTTTAAAGGTGAAAAACTCATGGACAAGAATAGCTAAGCTACAGTTTTAATTTTATTTTAATATAACATCGTAACAAATTTGCATCCTAAAATTAATTACAAGCCCATGAGTATGACTTCCCTTTTTTGCCCTCAATTTTCCGAATCGATTTTTAATTTTTGTTTTCAAGACACATACCTGTTTCTTAATTTTCTACTATGTTAAGTGACCAAAGCCACTTAATCTTGATTTTAATTTATTAAAATTTTAAATAAATATTAATTTATTAAAATTAAATACACATCCTGAATTAATTGAAAGCATTAATACACAATTTAAGTTCCCCATAAAATTCTGTAACATCGTAGGTACTAGGCAATACTTGACATTCCGAGTCAGAAGTTTTCAGTTCAGTAAATATCATAATGTACTCCCTTGTCTCAAAGGTATCTTTGAGATTTTTTTTTTCTGTTAATCAATGACCTTTTAGCAGAAAGAAAATAACTTTTTTCTGAAAATGCTTTGGTAATAAAATGTCATAAAGTAAAGAGTCTAGATACACCACAAATATCCTATGTCATCATTATAAATGCCTAGGCAGATGCCATCTCATATGGCCTCAGAAGAAACTCACAATGTTACAACACAGGAGAGCATGACTTTTAGGTCTAAACAGCATACCACGTGCATATGTCAATCCTCTGGCTAGAATCACCCTGAAGAAGTAGATGGCATAAATCCAATCCTTCCTCTTCCTATACTCATTTGTCAGGAATCACAAAGAAATACATTGATTAAAAAGAGAAGAAAAAAATATAAAAAATACCAAAGGCAAACCTGTAAGGTATAGTTGGGTGCAACGCTAAACTTTATTACGATGGTTCCAAATTCAAGGAGGGTAGCATGCTCCTTTGGGTGCATCTGGAGGTCATATGGGAGACTTGTGATTTTGTGAGTGTGTGTATATATAACTTTGCTACAGATTGCTTTTTTCTTTATTTCTCCTTTATAATATAGTGTACATAATATTAATATTTTGAAACTATAAAATTTAACAGTAAATGTCATTAAAAAATGTTTGCTATTAAAAAAAAAAAAGCAGGCATTTTCTAACAGAATTGAGAACCACCACTTCATAACAACAGAAAAGACTCCATAAAAATGGTTAATTTCTACAGACAAACCCTCAGAATATCGGATGGAATCTTAGTGGCATCATCCAAGGACATCTGTCTGGTGCGTTCTCTTTATAATAACCCCAGTCACGTGCCCTCTTCCTGATCACCTCTTCAGTTCAAATGTTTAAAGAGAAAAGCACAAGTCTTTAATGTCTCAATGGAAAAGACGTGAAATTACTTCTTTCAGCTTCCTCCTTGCCATGTATGAATAAGAACACACATCAGAACATGCTCCTGAATTGGTGGTGAACATATTAAAAGGTCTCTGCCGGAAACAGAATATACATTAAAATATGAATATCAAACCAGTCAACTACAGAGGTTTTTTTTATTTTTTTTAGCTTAAGAGAAGAATTTTTCCTTGTTTCTCAGATAAATGTACAGAAATAGCTTGGAGGCATCTCATACCAGTTGACTCACAAAGCTTTTACATGGCAATGTTGCCTCCACATCCTATGTTAATAATAACTGACAATCTATTTGTTATTGGACTACAAGGAGATCAAACCAGTCCATCCTAAAGGAAATCAGTCCTGAATATTCATTGGAAGGACTGATGCTGAAGCTGAAACTCCAATACTTTGGCCACCTGATGTGAATAGCTAACTCATTGGAAAAGACCCTGATGCTGAGAAAGATTGAAAGAGGGAGGAGAAGCGCGTGACAGAGGATGGGATGGTCGGATGGCATCAATGACTCGACGGACATGAGTCTGAGTAAGTTTCAGGAGATAGTGAAGGACAGGGAAGCCTGGCAAGATGCATCCATGGGTCACAAAGAGTCAGTCACGAATGAACAAATGAACAACAGCAATTTTAAAAGATCCTTATTGGATATATGTATATGTGTAACTGATTCACTGTGCTGTATGGCAGAAACTAACACAACATTGTAAATCCACTATACTCCAATAAAAAGTAATTTAAAAATAAAAGATCCTTATATTATAAAAACACGGCAGTTAAAAGATTTACTACTTGACACAGGCACAGCTTCGCACATACACACGCGTGCACACACACACACACACACACACTCATACATATATACCAATTGTCCAATACTATTATTTAGGTCCAAGTTCAAGTGAGACCAATATTTCATCCTTTCACTTCACTTTAGATTCCACTGAGAGTCCACAGTGCTTGCTGCTGCATTCCATTCTGTTCTCTTCCCTAAATATGTGCCTTCGCTCTGGGTTTTTTTTTGCATTTTTCTTTTGTCTATGGGAACCCCCCTCTCCATTCTCCCCCAGTCTGGCACCCTCAACTCCTTTCTCCTGCTTCCTTCCACCCTCTCTTTTTGCCCTCCCCCCCTTGTCCTTGACCATCATCTGGACCCGAGGCATTGTTAACCTGTTTGTTCTTATTTCTGTCTTTAGGAAAGTATGCATATTCAAGTGGACTATCAGAGCTATGCCGTTATTTAAGTCATTTAACTAAAAGAAAACCTCCTCTCTTGAACAAATATTCCCGTCCACTAATGCAACACCACAGAATATCTCGCGGGCTGTCATAGTAGTGCCTGCAGCATGGAGACTCTTTGTGTAACGTACATGGGACTTTACTTTCTTGAAGTGACTTTCAGCCAGTGACTCTAAATGTTTTTGTAGTTACTCTTCCTGTTAGCTAATCTCTCCCTCACCATGTACCACACCCTCAAAAATGTTTCTTTTAACTCAACCTTGAGGCCTCCTTACTCTGCTTTCCATGAGGATTTTGCTAAGTTTTAAGGATTTGGGATTTTTTTAACTGACGAATTATGTAAATAATCATTGTGAAGAAAAATGTAATGGCCCTTCAAATCCCACATATTCAAAATCATTGTAATAACTTGCTTTTAAAGGGCAATTTTATTTTAAACTATGCTGATTTAAAGATGAATTTGAAGCAAAGACAGAAATTAATTAGAGGAAATTTTTCATATGAGGTCATCAAGAAAGAACACTTCATTTTCTGAGGCACTTGACAAAATGAGTAAGCAAGTCTGAACAAAAGCTGGACTACAAAATACAATGCGGCTGTAGGCCATTCAAAAAATAAGAGGCTAAATAACTGTAAAGAAAGAAGTTCTGGATTAACGGTCTCTAAGATCCCCTCTAGTCTTTTTCTGCCTCTTGAACAAAGAGACTCAGTCAAGCCCTCCAAGCCTGAGACCACAGGACAGGACTTGATGAATTTCTTTAGTTTTAGAAGAAAACAAAGAAACTAGTTGCTCAAATTCTGGTGAAACTGGTGAATTCAAGCTCAGATTTGAGTCTGCCCATGTTTCATAAGGCTAGCCTGCTATTTTACTGTGACACCACTAAATTTATCCAGGCTCGAATAGTAAAGCAGGGTAGAGACAATGGCTTTATTTTTACACAATAAACTCTTGAAAAGATAAGCTCTTAATAACGGTTATATTAGTAAAGAAAAGTATGTTATGTGATAGACGCTCTACTTAGGTATATACAGATGCTTAAAGCATTTTTCTATGAGCGCTCAGAGATTCACTCTCCTCTTCCTAGATGGAGCCCAGGACAAGTGCAGAACTTTAACAGCTTTCAGAAGTCAGAAATTAAAAAGCAAAAAGGATAAAATGAGACACTAACTACTAAAGCCTTCAGGAAGAAATGGATAACCAGAATAGCTCTATAGCTAGTAAGTATATCGAATCTGCCAAAACCCTTCCCACAAAGAAAACTCAAGGCCCAGATGACTTCACTGGCAAGTTCTATATAACATTAAAGAAGAAATAATATGAATTCTACATAATTCTTCCAAAAAAAATTGAGGAGGAGATACTTCCCAACTAATTCTAAAAGCCAGCATTTTCCTGATATTAAACCAGATGAAGACATTCCAAAAAAAAAAAAAAAGGAAAGAAAGTACAGACCAATATGTCTCATGAGCATAGAGGCAAATTTTAAAACAAAATTTTAGCATATCAAATCCAACAACATATATCAAGTGTAGCTCTCCCAGGAATGCAAAGTTGGTTTAACACTTTTTAAAAGCAAACAGTGTAACTCACAATAATAGCAAACTCAAAAGGAAAATCCATATGATAATTTCAATGGCTGCCCTAAAATGCATTTGAGAAAAATCCAACATTCATTCCCAATAAGAAAATAAAAAGAAGTTCTCTCAACTTAATAAAGAGCATGGAAGGAAGGAGAGAAGAATGGGTATTACAGGTAACACCATAATGATGAAAGACTAAATGCATTCCCCTAAGACCAGGAATAAGACAAAGATGTTCACTCATCACTTTTATGTAGTACTCTGCTAGAAGTTCAGGTCAGCACAAGGAAAGAAAAGACATCAAAAGTGGAAAGGAGGAATTAAAACTGTCTTTATTCACCCATGACATAATTGTCTACAGAGAAAATCCAGTGAATTTACCAAAAAAGTTATAGATTAATTATATGAATTTAGCAAGCTTGTAGGACACAGCATCAGTGTACAAAAATCTATCATGACCTTCACATATCTGCAACAAACAATAGGAAACTGAATTTTGAGAAAAACACTATAAATAGCATTATCATATAAATATGATAAAAGAGCAGATTTTCAATACTGAAAGTTGCAAAACAATGCTGAGAGAAATTACAATTCTGAACTAACAGACACCCTGAGTTCATGTGTTGGAAGATTCACTGTTGTTAAGAAGTCAATTCTCCCCAAATTGGTCTAGAGGCTACACAACCCAATCAAAATCCCAACAGAACCTTTTTGTAGAAACTGACAAAGTAAATTTAAAATTCACATAAAAATACAAAGGACCTAGAATGGTCCATATAATTTGGAAAAAGAAGAAAAAAGGTAGAGACTAAAGCTGATTTCAAGACTTATCATAAATTTACCAAATTCAAGATAGTATAGCACTGGTGTAAAACAGAGAAGTAGATCAATGGAATAAAATAGAGAAATAAACCCACGCCTACAAGGAAAGATAATATGCAAGGAGGAAAGGTAATTCAGTGAGGAAAGTATAATTTTTCAATAAATACTGTGGCAACAACTGGATATCCTATGTAAAACAATGAACTTCAATTTATGCCTCACAATATCCAAAAAGTGAACCAGAAATGAATCATAGGCCTAAATGTAGAATCTAAAACTACCAGAAGAAAATGTAGAATAAAATCTTTGTGAACTTGAGTCAGGCAAAGACTTCTTAGATGCAACAAAGACATGATACATAAAATGTTTTTAACTTAATGCATGGGCCTATCAAAATGAAAACCTCCACTCTTTGAAAAATAATATGAAAAGAATGAAAAAAAGAAAAAAATTACATACTGGGGGCAAATATTTGCAATTCATATATCTGATCAAGGACTTGAATCCAGAATAAAAGACTCATCAAACTCAGTGATAATTTTTTAATCTAATTCTTTAAAGTGAGCAAAAGTTTTGAACAGATATTTAACCAAAAAAAAAAATATATATATATATATATGGATAGCACATAAGAATACATAAAGATGCTCAACACCATTAGTCTTTAGAGAAGCGCAAATTAAAACCACAAGGGTTTTAATAGGTGTGTAGCGGGGGATCGTAGAGGACTGAGGAGCCTGATATGCTGCAGTCCATAGGGTTGCAAAGAGCTGGACGTGGCTTAGTAACTTAACAGCAAAAAAAAAAAAAAAAAAAAATATATCCTAGAGTGCTTTACAGCTGTGAGGAATCACGTTCTGCTTTTCCATTTTTCATTCAGGGTTGAAACTGAAAGTCCACTACATAGAGCTGGGACCATACCACCTGCTGGCGAGGATGCCAAGAAGCTGAGACTCTCACACATTGCTAGTGGGAGTGTAAAATGGTAAAATTATTGTGGAAAACAGTTTGACCATTTCTTACAAAGTTAAACACCTGCTTACCCCATGACCTGACCATTTCACGCTCAGGTATTTAAGCAAGAGCAGTGAAAGTTATGTCTCTTCAAAGATGTGTGATCTGAATGTCCACAGTAGCCTTACTTATAGTAACCAAGATCTGGACACAACCCAGTGTCCACCAACAAGTGAAGAAACAAACAAGCTGTTGTATATCCATACACTAGAATACTATTTGCAATAAAAAAGAAAGAAAGAACTGATAACCTGAAACAGGGATGAATCTCAAATAATCATGCTGAGTGAAAGAAGCCAGAATAAGAAAAGTCAAGAGAGAAAAAGAAAAGGAAAAAAAAGTGTCTTCCTAAAAAACAAGACAGGGGGAAAACTACTAGGTATCATTCTAGAGTATTCACTATAAATTCAAACAGTTCTACCACACATCCTTATTTTATATAAACATGCCAAATAAGGCGATCGGTTTTCTAGTAACATCCTCCCATCCCTGAATAAGGGCTTCCTTTGTGGCTCAGCTGGTAAAGAATCTGCCTGCAATGCAGGACCTAGGTTCGAACCCTGGGTTGGGAAGATCCCCTGGAGAAGGGAGCAGCAGCCCACTCCAGCATTCTGGCTTGGAGAATTCCATGGACTACACAATCCATGGGGTCACAAAGAATCAGACAAGACTGAGCGACTTTCACTTTCAACCCTGAATGAAAAATGGAAAAGCAGAACATGATTCCTCACAGCTGTAAAGCACTCCAGGATCTATTTATTTTTCGCTGTTAAGTCACTAAGCCACGTCCAGCTCTTTGCAACCCCATGGACTGCAGCACATCAGGCTCCTCAGTCCTCCACTATCTCCCAGAGCTTGCTGACATTCAAGGCCATCAAGTCTAGAGTCTACCCCAGAGTTAACAGACAGTACTTACTACTTGACCAACACACCTGTACATTCTCCAGACCCTGGAAATGTGCAGGTCATCATTTACCACTTATACTGCAATAAAAATTTGACTCAGATTTGGATCAACACATTAAATTTTCCTTTATATGCATTTTTGCTCCCTTTCTAAGACTTCAAATTTCAAGAGTTTTGATTCTAACCATAAGGACAGCTGTGGTCATGTCAGCAAGTTCTGTACTCACTTTGTGAGCTGCATCGGAATTTTATGCGGAGTTTGTTTAACATGCAGTTACAAGGATCTTGTGCAGATGTACAGCAGTGGGTTGAATTTTAAGGTGCCCCCCATGGTGTCAATCTGATTTACTCCCACGATTATGCCATGCTACATGACAAAAGGGATTCTGCACATGTAATTAAGGTTACTACTCAGTTAACTTGAATATGAAGAGATTATCCAGGGGAGTTTAAGCTAATCCCAGAAGCCCTTTAAAAACAGAGTTTCTCTGGCTCTTGCACAAGAGAAGTCATGGAGATTTGGGTATGAGAGAGGTTCTCTGCCACTGAGATGAAGGGGGCCAGGTGACAAGGACCTGTGAGCAGGCTTTAGGGACTGAGAACAGTCACTGGTCAACAGCTGGACACGGGGTCCTCAGTCCAACAGCCACGAAGCAGTCAATTCTACCAACAGCTGGAAGGAGTTTGGAAGCAGACTGTTCCCTTGAGCCTTCAGCTAACAGCCCAGTCTAGCTGACACCTCGATTTCAACCTTGTCAGATCCTACGTTGAAAACCCAGTTGAACCTACCAAAATTACTTTTGACTACAGAATTGTGAAATAATAAAATGGTACTGTTTTATACTGCTAAGTTTGATAATTTTTTCCACAGCAATAGAAAATGAATACACCTTCTGAATCACATCTCTGAAAAGTGGTGCACAAAAATTTATATGAAACAAGCTCCCAATTCTTTTATATGCAGAGTAACGTTTAAGTCCAACTGAACTAGAAGAATGTGATCACAGAAATGAAACAGATGTTTCTGAACTTGTCTTTCAAAGCTTGAGAGGCCAAACCCATTTAAAATTTGAATACTGTTTTTAGTTAATTCCTTGATGATGACATTTCTCCCCATCCCCATGATGAAGGAAACACTTAAGATCATTTAATCCATCTTCCAGCCCCTGATCAAGGCTGCACTATATTCTGGTCAAAATTCATTATTTTTATTTTCAGAAGATCTTTGGTAAATAGACTTACTCTCAAAAATATGATCCAGGGCACTACATCACGTTCCTATCTGCACATTCTACCTTTAGAGGAACTCGAAATTCTCTTTAATGTCATTTAAGTCAATCTTGTCTCACAAGATCTTGGAAAAGATAGTTAACAGCCGGTCATGTTCCTTTTATAAATATGTTATGTCCTTTATTTCCTATGTGGACTGTTGAGTAGTGATGTGCCCATTCTGAAGTCAACTGTGATTGGTCCAGATTGAGGCTATATACAGTCTCCACTGATAATCACATAAAAGGAGAGCATGCAATCCAGTTCTGAGCGAAAAGATCTAGAATAAGGCCACTGGAATGATTGCTGGGAGGATTTTGCTCCTTGGTAAAAAGGGAAATGTATGAAAATATTTACCACTTGTTCCCTACTAAAAAGCACAAACAAAATTATACAGATGCCAAATCCGTGTGGTACTCATATCAGAACTCCTTTCCCCTATCTTTGCTGCACATCCTCCTCAAAAAGGTTGGACCACATGTAATATAACAGAAATAATTCTGCATATAACACATCCAGAAACACAAGATAACTGGAACTGCTGGAGTCATCTGATGTCATGATGATCTGGATGGGAAATATGAAGAGCACCTTAGTCCTTAATGACTGATGAGCTGCCAAACTGACTCTGGAATCTCACAGTGCCTCATCAAATGAGATTTAAAACCTCCTTCCTATTGAAGCCATTTTTAGTTGGTGTTTTGATGCTTCCTTATAACCAGTGTATGTAGTCTAACTCACTTTCATATCACTTAACGTCCCCAGAAAACTGATGGATGTATTTAATGTACAGGAGTTATCTTCAGTCCCGCTTTATGACCTGTTCTTCAAAACCGAAATCCCCCCAGATCCTCTAAGGATCAGCAAGGTGGCCCTCTGCCAGGTTAAGACATCAGACACGGGTAGTCTAGAGGAAGGAGTGACTGCAACCTCTCATAAAGTTTCCCCAGAACCAGCAGGCACCAGTGCTGGGTTCAGACTTAAATTCCCCGGCAACACTTTCTGAAGGTGACTTCAAAGTAGACCATTAAGGACACAGCAAGTTGGAGCAAACCTGAATTCCACCCAGAAGAGAACAAGTTGGATAGGATGAACCCCAACCCAGGGAGTAAAGGAATTGCTTCAGTTCCTCTAGGCTAGGCGTGACCACGGTAGAGAGTTGACCACCAAGCCCCTTGTTGACTATTCCCTGCCAACCAAGACGTTCCCAGAGCTGTTTCACAGCAGGAAAACCAGATTTCCAAGGAAGAGAAAGGTTCCACGTTATTTATTTATTTATTTTTGGCAAACAAACTTCGGTGAACACAAGAGGAGAATACACAGCATCAGCATGCAGTAAATGTGAATTCTTTTATTTGTGAATAAAATGTGATGAGAAAATTTTGTAACTAAAGTACTTGGTATTCTTTTCACAGTTTACACTTTTCCTGGCCTCAGCCTCTCTTTACTCTGTGAAGCATTTAGAGGGATTTGCAGAGACTAGAGGGAAGGTGGACCTGAGAGGCATTAATATGACAGGCTCAATGGCAAACTGCAAATAGTCTAAGACAATGGCATTTATTTTGGTGAACTTGCCACGATCTGGAGCCTTGTTCTTGACTCTGCCTGCTCAGAATCAGATTCTTTTGGCACACCACACTTACAAATGCTGAGCTGATGTGAAGAGCTCATAGTTTAATTGAGTTAGACAAGAAAATCTAACTTTCTCTTCAAGAAAATTAGATGTACCAAGGGAACATTTCATGCAAAGATGGGCACAATAAAGAACAGAAATGGTATAGACCTAACAGAAGCAGAAGATATTAACAAGAGGTGGCAAGAATACACAGAAGAACTATACAAAAGAGATCTTCATGACCCAGATAATCACAATGGTGTGACCACTCACCTAGAGCCAGACATCCTGGAATGTGAAGTCAAGTGGGCCTTAGGAAGCATCATTACGAACAAAGCTAATGGAGGTGATAGAATTCCAGCTGAGCTATTTCCACTCCTAAAAGATGATGCTTTGAAAGTGTTGCACTCAATATGCCAGAAAATTTGGAAAACTCAGAGTGGCCACAGGACTGGAAAAGTTCAATTTTCATTCCAATCCCAAAGAAAGGCAATTCTAAACTACTGCACAATCGTACTCATCTCACACACTAGCAAAGTAATGCTCAAAATTCTCCAAGTCAGGCTTCAACAATATATGAACCTTGAACTTCCAGATGTTCAAGTTGGTTTTAGAAAAGGCAGAAGAACCAGAGATCAAATTGCCAACATCTATTGGATTATCAAAAAAGCAAGAGAGTTCCAGAAAAACATCTATCTCTCTTTTATTCACTATGCCAAAGCCTTTGACTGTGTGGATCACTAGAAGCTATGGAAAATTCTGAAAGAGATAGGAATACCAGACCACCTGACCTGCCTCTTGAGAAATCTGTATACAGGTCAAGAAGCAACAGTTAAAACTGGACATGGAACAACAGACTGGTTCCAAATAGGGAAAGGAGTATGTCAAGGCTGTATACTGTCACCTTGCTTATTTAACTTATACGCAGAGTACATCATGAGAAATGCTGGGCTGGAAGAAGCACAAGCTGGAATCAAGATTGCTGGGAGAAATATCAATAACCTCAGATATGCAGATGACACCACCCTTATGGCAGAAAGTGAAGAAGGACTGAAAAGCCTTTTGATGAAAGTGAAAGAGGAGAGTGAAAAAGTTGTCTTAAAGCTCAACATTCAGAAAACGAAGATCATGGCATCTGGTCCCATCACTTCATGGCAAATAGATGGGGAAACAGTGGAAACAGTGATAAACTTTATTTTGGGGAGCTCCAAAATCACTGCAGATGGTGATTGCAGCCATAAAATTAAAAGACACTTACTCCTTAGAAGAAAAGCTATGACCAACCTAGACAGCATATTAAAAAAGCAGAGACATTAACTTTGCCAACAAAGGTCCGTCTAGTCAAGCTATGATTTTTCCACTAGTCCATGCATGGATGTAAGAGTTGGACTATAAGCAAAGCTGAGCACCGAAGAATTGATGCTTTTGGACTGTGGTGTTGGAGAAGACTCTTTGTAAGCAGATCTAACCAGTCCCATCCTAAAGGAAATTGGTCCTGAATATTCATTAGAAGGACTGATGCTGAAGCTGAAATTCCAATACTTTGGCCACCTGATGTGAAGAGCTAACTCCTTGGAAAAGACCCTGATGCTGGGAAAGACTGAAGGCGGGAGGAGGAGGGGATGACAGAGGATGAGATGGTCGGATAGCATCACTGACTCGATGGACATGAGTTTGAGAAAGCTCTGGAAGCTCGTGATGGACAGGGAAGCCTGACGTGCTGCAGTCCATGGGGTCGCAAAGAGTTGGACACGACTGAGCGACTGAACTGAACTGATGTGAAGGGCACAGCTGACACACGGATATCAATATCCACCTAGATACAACCAATACATTTCCTATTACAGACACATCTATGAAAGACCAAATAATAAACCAAATGTGGCTGCACAGGCATGAAACCCGAACAAAGATAATTCACTGATGACTCAGAATTTTAGAGGAACAAACATCCATCACGTGGATGAGAAAGTCACAAGAGTGGAAGTTTCCATGCCAGCCTTCTTGAGCAGTTCTTGGGCAGCCTCTCCAGAATTTCTTCTCAGATTCTCTCCTATACCCTATGTGGCTTTCAGTCTGATCAACCATCTTCCATCTGACTGGCAAATTATTAACCTTTAAATATATTACTTCTTCAGTTAGTTTATAGTTAAGACTCACCAAATCTGGAAGAACCATTCTGATATTTCTCTCCTTCTCCTCTGTGTTGATTTTATACTTTCCCTTGGGAGCCAAGTCTGTCTCCAAGTTGTCTGCATAATACTTGGTTACCCCCTGGGCACCTCCTAAATATAACCCGAAAAAAAAAATTACATGTAACAGTGGCAGAGGAGAAGGGGACGACAGGATGAGATGGCTGGATAACATCACTGATTCAATGGACATGAGTTTGAACAAACTCCAGCAGTTAGGAAAGGACAGGGAAGCCTGGCATGCTGCAGTCCATGGGGTTACAAAGAGTCAGACACGACTGAGTGACTAACCAGTAACAGCCAAATGGATGTGGTACTCACAGTGGAATTTCTCTGTTTAACCCATGCTCCAGCATCAGCCTCGGAGAAGTTGGACCACACATGCAGATGAACAGAGGAAAACAACTCAAACCCGATCTTTTCAACAGAACATGCAACCATCCATGGCCACCATTCCCCTGACCTCACCCCATGCCCTTTCCGTTAGTCCTTGAAAATATCCCCCCCCCCATCCAGCTACGGTAGTCATGTCATCCTTCCTGACTCCACCCACCCTCCCCAACGACACCAGCGCACACAGGCGAGTACACCACAGATGCGTGTGCTCAAAGTCTTGCTCAGTATAACCTCAACTCCCTTGTCTTCTCTGGGAGAGGAATTCGTACAATCCTATTTGATTTCAGTTTACATGCAGCAGTGACGAGACTTTCCATCTTTGGGCACATCACGAAAGCTCTTTGGCTATACCGACACATGTACCTGGATACCTAAATGTACCTCCCTTCCCCTCAAAACCATAGGCTTTCCAACAAAGGGAAAAAAAAAACAAAAACATGTCTCAGTTTCACTGTTACCCAGACCTAAGATGTGATCTCCCGAAAGGAATATTAAAAAAGCCATTGAGCCCTCCAGTGGCAAAATTATGAAAATGTTATGATGCACCCTGGAGGACTCTCCTAAAGATCGATGGAAACAGAACAAAACGAAGTCAGTTCATAAACTTGAGGTTTTCAAGTTCCTGGACTTTCTGTAAGCACAGTGAGCCCAGTGGACAACGGTAACCATTGTCCAAGCATTCCATTTGCAGGAAAAATCTCTTCCAGGTCATGTCCATAATCGAAAAACCCTCACAAACGTATTTACTGTGCCCTAAGACAGTTATTTTCACAGCTGTTGGTTTCAATAAAGAGCTTAGTTGAAGCTGTTGTCCCAAACATGTCTGATGAGTTTATGCCTGGATTTGAATTATAAGACAGGAAAATCAATCATAAAATACCAATGGTAGTCACTCCTAGAGGTCTGTAGTCAAAGACCAAATGTTTCGATTCAGAAAAACTATCTGGCTTGGGCTAAATATCTTCAATTAATTTCCTAATAATAATTATTATCTCTTGCCATTGGCACTTCCCTGCATTGAGGGACATAGATGACTGGCCATATGTTCTCTTTTGATGATTTTTGGTGGTTGGTCAAGACAGATGGCCTCTTCTCCTGTGAGGCTCCTAACATTTGATTGTACCATCCTATCTCCCTCTTCATTGTAGTCATTAAGTCAGGAACCCAAAGAATTGAATATTTTGATCACAGACTTAGAGTCTTATCTCCGTCTGATTATTTCATCCATTCAATTACACACTAATTCACAACCCATCCAATAAATATTTATTGCGCGCTAGAAGTTTCTATCCTCCTGAAGTATAGACTCTTTATGGAGTGAAGACTCCAAGAGTGTAGACTCATTTAATCAAATATTTACAAACAAGTTATAAGAAGGAAAATCACCAAGAGCCTTGAGAATACATATCAGTGAGAACCCAATATAGTCTGAGAAACAGGAAAGCTCTTTTTTTGAGAAACTGGCATTGAAAAGAGATATGAAAGAGCAGGAGGAGTTAATTAGGCAAAGATGGAGAAGGGCATTTCATAAAATAAGCACGTGCAAAGGCCCCGAGGCACAAATGCCATGAGTCCAGGGTTCCATGGAAGACAACGCTGGTGAGTCCCTGGATTGCTGCATCGGCCCACTCATCTCTCTGTTTACACCCAGCAGACACAATGATTCCTTTAAAAGGTAGTTGAGACCCTGTCACTGCTTCACCCCAAGCCCGCGAATGCTTCACATTTCATACCGTGGAAAAGCCAGAAGTGCTCACAAAGAACTACAAGACCCTCCATGACTTAGCCCTGTGCTATCTCTGTGCCCACTCCACCACCCACTCCCCTCCCACACTCACCCCTCCAGCCACCCCGGCTCCTCCATGTCCCCAGCCCACCCAGAAAGAAAGGTTAGTCGTTCAGTCATGTCTGACTCTTTGCGACCCCATGGACAGTAGCCTACCAGGCTCCGTCCATGGGATTTTCCAGGCAAGAATACTGGAGTGGGGTGCCATTTCCTTCTCCAGAGGATCTTCCCAACCCCCAGGGCTAGAACCCGGGTCTCCCACACTGCAGGCAGATGCTTTACATTTTAGCCACCAGGGAAGTCCACACGCAGCCATGTCAGAACCTTTGCTCCAGCCAGTCCCTCTGGCCTGCCCTACTCTTCCCCTGGATATCTGCATGGCTGAAGCCCTCACACCCTTCATGTTGTTGTTTCAATCTCATTTCTTCAATGAAGCCCACCCTGTCCACCCAATCTAAAAACGAAAGCCCTTTCCCTAAACCCCAGCACTCTGCATGCCCCTGTTGCTGTTGAATCACCAAGGCCTGTCTGACTCTTCTGCAACCCCACGAACTATGCAGCCCACCAGGCTCCTCTGTCCATGGAATTCTCCCTGCAAGAACGCTGGAGTGTGTTACCATTTCCTCCTCCAGGGGGTCTTCTTGACACAGTGATCAAACCACATCTCTTGCACTGGCGGGGGAGTCTTTACCATCTGAGCCCCCAGGGAAGCCCCCGGCGAAGCCACCGGCATGCCCTCAACACACTCTGCTTTTCTTTTCACTGTGGCACTCAACAGCTCCTAACATTCTGCTGCACACCTCGTGTGATCCCATCTACCATCCACTTGTGGGTGGATCTCAAAACCACCGCTCCCTCAGAGCATCCCTGACCACCTCAGAAAGACTGAGACACAGGTACCCAGATCCCTGCTGGCTCAGCCTCTTTCATAGCTCACTGGCACCAAAGCCCGAAGTCAGCCTTCCCGCACCACAGGCTTCACCACCGCCTGCGTTCACGTCTCTAACCACACCAGAGTTCACGTGGTTCCTCCACTACGAAGCTTTGGCAGCTCCTTGGAAGCCCCTCTGGCATCTCAGGCCCGTGAGCGTCAGATTTACTGACTTTCCCTCTTAAACATTTCTTACCTGCCTCAGTGTCTCTATCTGGTTCCCCTTACCTTGTCCCTTCACTATCCCAGAAGCATTTGAAATTCTACCAAGTCCAACATCTACATTACTGCCACTCAAATCACCACGGAATGATACACTTTTCAGCTAGCTCAGTTCAGTTCAGTTGCTCAGTCGTCTCCAACTCTTTGCAACCGCATGGACTGCAGCACGCCAGGCCTCCCAAGTTTACTCAAACTCATATCCATCGAGTTGGTGATGCCATCCAGCCATCTCATCCTCTGTTGTCCCCTTCTCCTCCTGCCTTCAATCTTTCCCAGCATCAAGGTCTTTTCCAGTGAATCAGTTCTTCACATCAGGTGGCCAAAGTATTGGAGTTTCAGCTTCAGCATCAGTCCTTCCAATGAATATTCAGGACTGCTTTCCTTTAGGATGGACTGGTTCAGCTAGTTGCTCCTTTCCTTAAAAATCTTCAGAAGAAAAAGCTTGAACTGTTAAAGCCTCCATGACCCAGTTTCTCCCCAGTCTCATCAACCTCAATCCCTGTAATTAAAAGTCAACATTCAGACTTGAGCCTTAAGGGAGTTAGCCTTAAACGGCATACCTTGTGTACATAAGAGACGCTGCACAGAGCAGACATGATGCTACTCTGTGTCCACACACAAGTTCAGCAATGACAGAACCAACGTTAAGACCCAGAGCGGATAGCAGATTCGAGCTGAGTATCAAGATCAAGGCTGAATTTCAACACATCCCTACACCCGAGACTATAATTTTCAGTCTATTTCTCTACCTCTGCTACCGCACTATGGGTCTTTTGAGAGTGGATGCTCTAGAGTAGCCACCTAGGATAGTGTTTGACAAATAGTGAATATTCCAAAAAAAGTGTTTTAATATTCAATAAACTGGCCTATCAAATCAATGCGGGCTCAGTTTTGGGAGATAGCTGTTTGCTATATGTACCTAGGCAGACTCAAATTCAGTCATGCATCCTGAATTCTTAGCAGCACACCATTTTACACTTAATCAAAACAATCCTCTACCTTTAGAATCTCTCATCATTGTTTTATTATCCACACTTGTTTTCATACTTATAGCTTATATTCTAACCAGTTAAATCCTAGCATTTCCTTCTTTGTTATGCACATACACACACACACACATACACACTTGCTCTTTTCTTCCTGTTAAGGAGCACATGTGAGAAAACTAATAGGTTGTTTCATTCTATAAATTTTATTTATTGTATTTTATTTGAAACCAACCAGATATTTCAGTTTTTTGTTTTTTCCTTTTTTGGGGGCATTTTGTTCTTATTTACAGATTCTTGATTGGAATTCACAAAACCAAGGAGGTGCTATAATATTACACATTTTCAAACTGTCAAGTGATACAAATGTTAACAGTTTGAAAAATCAAACTGGTTATATTTCCCATGAACTGCAAAATGTAAAATACAGTTTCACAGTTGCACCTTATGAAAGAAGTTTAAATTTTACTGCACCATCTTTGAGCTGTAATTAACCATTTTCTATGAAACTTTATTATATAAGGTGCTACTCTGGGCATTGCCATCAATTAAGAAAAATGAACTAGTCAGATATCTCTGACATATTATCCTCCTTCCTGATTAATAAACCCTCTTCATATGAGAGCTGTGCTGAAAACACAAGCATCAGCTTTTCTTTGCGCTGGTAAAGATCTTTCTCAGCTCTCAGGATGACACACGTCCAGGACAAGGTGGTATTTACAATGCAGTTTCTCACGGTCTCCAAAATAAGGACAGCACCATCATGTTTAGAATATTTATTGACAAAACCCTGCAGAGGAAGGTAACTATAGAACCCACTTCCTCATTTCTCTATCACACAGCAGTCTAAGAACACCTAGACTTGGAGATGTCTGTGAATTCACAATAGTCAGAAGTCTTAAAAAGAGGCCTGGTGACCTGACCCACCAGGCCTACGCTACATCCGGGCATCTCCCTGCTCCAGCTTGCACAGACACAAGACAGGGTTTTAGGGAGAAACAAAAGCATCTCAGAGGACACGCCAGTCTTGCGTTAGGCCATTATCAATTTCATAACGTTCATGCCACTTTAGTAGGCCCAGGTTCTCCCTCAGAACACAGAGCCTTGGCAACTGCTGAAGTTATTTTCCCCTAGTTTAAATTCCTAAGAAAGTTTAAATCCTTCAGATTTTAGCAGCTGTAAAACTCCACGTACACTGGCATGACAGTCTATTTCTACCTGGCAGCAGCAGTCATCAAACACCTACATGCTACTATATAGAAATGAGTCATTTCCTCCTCTGGGGGAGATTTAGAGCCCAACTCTGCAAGGCAAAATAGTTTGAAGAGCTAGAAAGTTACATGCTTACCAAAAAAGGAAACGCTGAGCCATAGTCTCTCACTGCCTGAAAATAGGCAGAGAAAATAAAAATACAAATGGAGCGTAGGGTTTAATGAACATCAACACCTTTATGAATCAAAACGCCTATGCAAAAAGGCTTAGTGAGGAAAAAGTCCTCAAAAAAATGCCTATAACAATGCATTAAATTTAGCAGCCCTTATCATTGAGAATGCAACTCAGTGGCAATTTTCAATTAAGAAATGAATAGATTCATCTCTAACCAAAAAAACCTAGATTTATTTTCTAATTTATTACCTCATGCTTTATTTCTCTCCCTTTTGTATTTTCCACTTACTTCTGGTGAGGCATTAATGAATAAAAGGAGAAGCAAACAGGAGGCGTATGGTGCAGACCCAGTCACTTAGAGATTTCACTGAGATTCTGAAAATTTTCTAATGGCTGGTATCTTTTAAACGTCAGCTTGGTTTTTTTTCAAACACAGAATTCTTAAATTATTGAACTATGAGAAGCAGTAAGAGAGTATTCTACTGAGACAGTAATAAATTTTCCAATTCTGGCCTTACATGTAAATAGTGCAAAACTGGAAATAACAGAAGTATTCACTAACAGATATATGGATGAACAAATTGAAGCCTAACTCTCCAATGGAATACTATTTGGCATTAAAAAGTAGTAAAACATTAATACCTGAAACATGGATAAATCTCAAAATAATTACACTGATTGAAAAAATACAGCTCCCCAGAAAAAATACATCCTGTATGATCTTGGGCTTCCCTGGTGGCTCAGAGGTTAAAGCGTCTGCCTGCAATGTGGGAGACCTGGGTTCGATCCTTGGGTTGGGAAGATCCCCTGAAGAAGGAAATGGTAACACACTCCAGTATTCTTGCCTGGAGAACCCCACGGACAGAGAAGCCTGGTGGGCTACAATCCACGGGGTCGCAGAGAGTCGGACACAACTGAGCGACTTCACTTTTGCAAACAGTCTAGTTACATAAATCAGACCAGTGGTAGCTTAGTGAAGCGGAGGGAGGAAAGGAAAGGGGTTAAAAAGCGGCACAGGAAACGTTCTGGATCCAAAAGACATTTTTTATTTGTTACCATGAAGATTTCTACATATTTAAAACTCAAACTACACACTTTTGACAAGTGAAATTTATGCCAATGCTACAATAAAGCTACTTTTAACAAAAACTATCTGCTCGGAACATGTCACTCCCCCAAAGAAGTCACTGAAGTTCCCATCAAAATTAGAATTTCTAGGGGTTTAGGTTCAAGATGGCGACAAGACCTTGGACTGACCTTCCACAACACACTGAATCTATAGCTGTGTATTGAACAACTTTCTCAGGATAAAAATAATTAAAAATTAGCTGAGTAAGTACCGTACATTGGATGAAGGAGAGAAGGCCCATGTCAAAGTGGGTAGAAGAGAATGGGACGCAATGTGGCCATAAAATATGAGAACGAGGGAAATACAGCTTTATTAGACACTGACCTCTTGATGCTGTAGCAACGAGGGAATGTGAAAGTAATTAATAAAGAAAAGTCACAGAAAATCCCGTCATAAGAAAAGATGCGAGTGGCTTAAAACAGAAAAAGAAAGGAACAACTGTGAAAGAGGAAAAATGTAAGAGGCTACCATTTTCAAACCCAGAACAACAGACGGCACACATCTCTGGTCCTGGTAAGACGGGAAACAAGAAGTGTTTGTTTTTACTTTTGTGTGCTTCTCCACATATATGTCTTATTTTACACACTTGCACATATAAAGTTTCCAGACTTGGGAAGTGTGGCTTACAATCACCAGGGAGGTGGGCCGTGAAGGGAGAAGTTGTAGAAAGAGCACAGGACCTCTAACGCTACTTACAGTGGAAAAGGGAAGTGCAAAAGTTGGAGGTCCCAGAAGGAAAATGCAACTGAAGTGCAGAGAATGTTGGGTGGTGGAGGTTCAGTCACTAAGTCGTGTCCAAGTCTTTTGCAAGCCCACGGACTACAGTCTGCCAGGTTGCTCTATCCACAGGATTTCCCAGGCAAGAATACAGGAGTGGGTTGCCATTTTCTTCCCCAGGGGATCTTCCTGACCCAGGGATCAAACTCATATCTCTTGCTTGGCAGCCGGATTGTTTACCACTGAGCTACCTGGAAAGTCCCAGAGAATATAGGGAGGAGCCCGAAAATCGGGCCTCCTCTCTGCTGAAAATTACTACCTGTTTTGAAAACAAAATTTTTGTTTGTAAAATATTTCTTATCATACATATACTTTGCTAAAACTTTTTATCTGTCTATTGTGTCAGAATATTATCTAGAGATAGGATAACTGGTTGCCTGGTGATATTTGAAGAGCTCCCTCTAACCACAAGAATTTAATAACTCCATTCAAAAAAATAAAAAGGGACAATGTATGGCATGCTCTAGTTTAAATTTAATTGAAATTTAACCAAGATACAATTGAACAATGTACTGTAAACATAGATGGTATATTAAGTATCCCTCTTATATTAACCTTCCACAGTGATTCTTTGTCTTCGCTCTTTCTCAATGAAAAATGCTTGAGAAAAGTTACTAAAGAAATGACCTGGAATCCAGAGTTACTAAAATTGCAAAACGTAATACTGGCTTGATATGTTAAACCTCAAGGAAATGTAGAAATTATTAAAGGAAACTTATGCCAACCAAAAAAAAAAAAATGACCAAATTGGCATATATCCTTTTATAATTATAGTTCACATCATTAGAATAAAGGTTTAAGTAATATGAAAAGAAATATCTAAGAGTCCAAACTAAAGTACAAAGACAAGATAAACACAAATACAAAGGTTTTGAAAAAAAAAAAGGTTCTGGAAAGAAAGCATCTCATTTCATTGCATATGAAGCACTGTGCTGGAGACACAGGGAATTGTAAATTTGCTATTTGAAAGCATAATCCAGCATCTTAATAGCAGTCAGCCTATTGTTCAGTCTGTAATTTTCATGGTTGATAAATATAGTCTAAGCCACAAAATACTTATTAGTATATTAACTTTTTCTTGAACCAGCAATAAAGTCCTAGTTTTTATTAACTCAAGTCAGACAACTTTACTACTCTTGCTACACAACCAGTCAATAAAAATGTCAATAACTTAGTCTTCTAAAACATAGACTACTGAAGCATTTCAAATAAACCTGCAGAGCTCCAAATATCTCTCTTCCCTGTTGAATTTCTAAAAAGTCAATCTTATATTCAAGATCCTAAATTTCCCACGCATCATATTTCTCTATGATCACCTGTAAAGCCAGCCAGAAATAACATTACTGACAGTGTTGAGGGCTTACTCTGTGCCAAGCTCTGTCCTAAGGGCTTCACGTGATTTTAACCCTCAAAGCAACCCTATGAGATAATTAGTATAATTATCCAATTTCTGGATGAGAATATGAAGAACAGGGTGATTAAATTACTTGTCTAAAGTCACACAGCTAGTGAGTGAGGGAGCCAGAATTTAAAGCCATAAAGACAGGTTTCAGATGATGTAACTTAATTACTAGTCTAACTGTTAATGAAGTATTTTGTCCTCTCTAATCATCTATAAATGACACCTTTCAGTATTCTCAAATAACTTAACACTGACTCTTCTATATAAATTGTGTTGAGTCTTATGGGGCCATAATGAAATGTAGACATGACTACTACCAGCTTTCTTGCTGTCAGAGAAATTACAAGTAAGGAATGCAGGAAGGCTAGAAAAAAAAAAAGAGAGAAGAAAAAAAAAGATGCTTAAAATAAAATGAGAAAAGACAAAGAAATACTAAAATACTTAGAGTTTAAGACAGTAAAAAATATATTTCAAAAACCACTGCATATGTTAATTTCCAAGTTAATTATCAAAAATATGCCCTAGAAATTTAGAGGCAGGAGAGAGAATTTCAAGATATGGTCTCTAGTTCTGACACCTCACTCACCAGCCCTGTGATTTAATCAAGTCTGTTAGTTTCTGAGAGAATTGTTATAATAATTTGTATAACACTTTCAAATCATATCGATATGAACTTTTTTCAAATCATGGATTACATCAGTGAGTCATGAAATCAATGAAAGGGATCAAAATCATCAACTTCATAAAAAATGAAATATAATGAAAAATATCAGAAGTTGTCTTAGTAAGTTTCTTCGGTTTTAAACCATATGTGTGTATTTGGGTGTGTATATGGAATTTTTACAGATGTAAAATATATTTCTTAACATTGACATGGTCATGAAAGTTTGAAAGCCATAGTTATATTCTAAACTTATAGGGGTTTCAGGAGATTGTAGACATTAGAAGTTCTTATTCCTATAAAGATCTTAAAGGCCAAGAAATAGCTTTCTCTACACTGTGAACTCCAGGAACGGTTACCTTGTCTTCCTAAATAATATCTGAACTCTCAGCACTTACACAGTCCTGACAACAAAGCTGGTTTTCAATAGATGACGGAGAGTTCTGTGGATAAATGGAAACAGCCAGAGAAATTTTAGGATCTTAAAATTTACCTAAACTTTAAAGAATTGATAGTACTTGGATATTTTTTCAAAAGAACATGGGCATCCTTCGAATTCATTTTTTCACTTCTTGACCATGTACTAGGGATGGAAGGACCCAGAACAAAGAGCTTTCTATTCAGAGGAGGGAAAGAATAGATTGAATGACACTGCTAAACCATGACGGTCCTCCCAGTTTAGTGACTCCACCTCCAGCCATGTGAACACTAGGAAGATGATAGGTACTGAAGTTTGAATCTAGAAAAATGCACCAAGGACACTGAGAAGAGCTGAAGTTAACCCTTTTCTTAGAAAAGATAAAATCAGAGAGTTCTGAATCATGCTTCCTATTTTAAACAGGAGAAGAGACAACAAGGGGCTTCCCTGGTGGCTCAGATGGTAGGCTAGACACTTCCTAAAAAGCAGAAGGTTAGAAAAACAGAAATTTAAAACTGAGGTTAATTCCCTTAGCATCTTACTGCAACCTACCTTTAAGGACAGGGTATTGGAACTACTTAACAATTCTTCCAGAGAAATCAGTGAATCATTACCCTCTTTAAGTAGCCTATGCAACCCAGTACTGAAGCAGCAAAAAGTTCATTCATAAACCCGTACAAGGGAAGGTGGTTTATCTGTGGCTCAAGGCACTGATGCCTAATCAGAAGCACTGGGTGTTAAGGTGGGATCAAGATGATAGAGTAGGAAGACCCTGCACTCATCTCTTCCCATAACAAAACCAAAGCTATGATCACATACAGAACAACTCTCTCTGAAAACAAACTGAAGACTGGAAGAACAGCTCCTCTACAATTAAGGATATAAAGAAAAAAACCATCAAGACATGTAGGAGGTAAAAAGAAGGAATCCAGTCATGACCCACACTCCCACTGGGTGATCCAAAAGAGGAAAGGGATATCACAAACTCAGAGGTCCTCCCTAAGGAGCAAGAGGTATGGGCCCCACGCTGGGCGCCTCTCCCCTCACCCCCTGCAAGGCAGCAGCTTCTGATGGGAGAAGCTCTAACTCCAGCAACCTGCCAAGGTGGCAGCTTTTGACTCACCTCAGGAGAAGCCCTTAGCCATGCTTGCTTCTGTTCCAGTCCTCCCTCCAAAGTCACTGGGCCCACACAGTCTACATAGGGACATTCCTACGTATGGATACAACTTTAGACCAGGAGAGGTAACTGTTCTGTCTAGTTCATAGAGACAAACACAGAAAGTTAAGCAAGATTAGAAGACAGGAACCTATCCTAAATGAAAGAATAAGATGAAGCCCCAGAAAAAGAAAAACAACAAAAAACAAAACAAACCTAATTTAATGGAGATGAGTATTTTACCTGAAAAAGAGTTCAAAGCAACAGTCACAAAAATACTAACTCAGGCAAAGAGAAACACAGTGAAAACTTCAACAACAACAAAAAAAAATAGAAAACATAAAAACAATGAATCAGAGACAAAGAAACAATGCACATGTGCTCAGTCGTGTCTGACTCTGTGTAACCCCATGAAACTGTAGCCCCCCAGACTCCTGTGTGCATGGAAGTTTCCAGGCAAAGAATGTTAGAGTGGGTTGCCATTTCCTACTGCAGGGGATCTTCCCAACACAGGGACTGAAACTGTGTCTCCTGCATGGGCAGGAAGATTCTTTATCACTGCACCACCTAGGATAATAACGGAAATGAAAAATACACTAGAGGGAATCAATAGCTGATCTGGCAATACAGAAGACTGTATAAGCAACCAGGAAAACAGAACAGTGAAAATGACCCAATCGGAACTGCAAAAAGAAAAAAGAATTTTTTAAAAAATAAGGATATTTTAAAGTGTAAGAATATATTCTTTAGTATAAGAGACTTTCCAAACTGCCCCAGGGTTATCTCTGACTCATTGAAACGTGGCCTGTTTATCTCTGATTACATTTCTCAGCCCCATACAACCTGCAGGTGGCAAAACGAGGGGGCAACCCTCGTTTACCCTCTCGGCTGTAACTGGGAAAGGACTATGCATAGGCACCCCATCCCAAGCTCACGCATATCTCTGTAACCTATGAAACTTCCTCGGGACTTTTCCAGAAGAGCTGTTGTTCTGAGAAACTGCCCGCCACAGGGGTGCCACCTGGTCAACAGTTGTAACCTGTTATCAATGAACCAATCCTTGAAAAGGTCAACACCTGTAACCAATCAATCTGTTTCCGCTTGCTTGTGCTTAAAAGCTACCATGTAACAACACTCAGGGTTCTCGTTCCTTGCTTAAGGAGACGGAACCCCGGCGCGCCGGTACAATAAAATCCTCTTGCTGTTTGCATCGAAACCTGGTCTCAGTGGTCTTTGGGGCGATGGATTCACAGCAAGGAACCGTTGGGTTCAACAAAAGGACTGTTAGAACAACATTAAGCATACTAAGACTCATGTTATAGTGGTCCCAGAAAGAGAAGATAAATAGAAAATGATAGAAAAGATATTTGATAAAACAATAGATGAAAACTTCCCTAATTCAGGAAAGAAATATTCAGGTCCAGGAAACAGAAAGTCCCAAACAACAGAACCCAAAGGGATTCAAACAAGACATATCATAATTAAAATGGCAAAAAAGTTAGGATTCTAAAGGCAGCAAAAGAAAAAACAAAGACATACAATGGAACCCCCACAAGGCTATAAACTGAATTTCAGCAAAAACAATGCAGACCAGTAGGCAGTGACTTCATATACTTAAAATGCTGAGAGAAAATCTACAACTAAAGATACTCTACCTGGCAAGGTTATCATTCAGAACTGAAGGAGATGTAGCTTCACTATAAGCACAAACTAAAAGAGTTTATTACCATTAAACCAGCCTTACAAGAAATGTTAAAGCACTGTCTTCAAGAGAAAATAAAAGATCATAAAAAGAAGAAAATATATAGAGGAAAAAAAATCTCACTGGTAAAGGCAAATATACATTTAAACCCACGTAATTTTTAAGATCAACCACTTTAAAAGCTAGCAAAAAGATTAAAGGGCAAAAGTTGTAAAACCAACAAAAGCTACAATATGTAGCTAAGAGATGCACAAAAGATATAAAACACAATATACAACCATAAAATGTAGGTAGGAATTTTAAAATGTACAGCTGTTAGACTGTGTTTGAATTTAACTAATAGTTAAAAAGAAACATATATAGATATAGCTATATAAAGAGGGACATACACATAGATGAATCTATCTCACAAACCACAGTAACCACAAACCAAAAACCTACAATAGAAATACAAAAAAAAAAAAAACAAA